>JABWTJ010000274.1:328133-928133 GCA_016801875.1 Solanum sitiens | reverse complement strand
AAACTGTATGTTTGATGTGACGCCTTTAGCATAGTAAGAGTGATCTCATTCGAGGACGAATGTTCCCAAGGGGGAGATATTGTATCATCTCGCAATTTAAAATAACTATGAAGAAGCTTATAATTGGAAATAATAATTTTTGGAAAGAATTAAAATCTAAAAATTTACTTAAGTTTGGAAAAAGTGAGTTATTGGTGAACTTCAAAGAACCATAACTTATATCTAGGATAAGTTAGGTGTATTCTCATATATGGTTGGAATGCCCTTGGAATGATCTTTCCAACGCCGCCGAGTTTGCGCGATTTGAGTTCGTGAGTGAGTTATGCCCTTTAAAAGTTGGGTTGTTGGAATAAGAAAAGTCCAATCCGAATTTTTAAACAGTGTTTTGTTCTTTTTCCTTACCCTTTTATTTCAATTCATTTTTGGTAATATTATTAAGGTTCTAAACTGAACTTGGTAAGTTTTACACTTTTGGAGAAAAGTTAGGGTTTTGGAGAAAGAACACAAGAGAAGAAGAAAGGAAAAAGGAGCCAAGATCATCAAGTTCATCAATAATAACTTGTGGATTTTGTCGGGGGTGATCCCTGTTAGTCTCTCATAGCGTTGGGTTCATTCACCAACACGCCAAACATGTTTAATTCAGCTCAATTCGTCCTAAAAGAGTTTGAAAGTTGATGTTCTTGACATGAATTCTTGTATTTGAATGTTGTTCTTGAATCTGGTTGAATTGTGGAGTTTCTGAGATCTTTGCATTGTATTATAGAGTTATATTGAGTTAGATTCTTGAGTGCATATGTTGGGTATCAAAATCTAAAATAAATTTGAGAGCAATAGTCGAGATCCTTCCAAACACAAATAATAATCCTTGAATTCATAATTCAGTTCGAGGATCAGATAAGAGTCAAGTCAAGAGTAGTTAAGATCAAAGTCAAGAGTTAACTCAAGATAAGTTTTTAAAGTTTTCAAAGGTCTTTCACAAATGTTCTGATGAAAAATAGTCATGAAACCTATTCAATTGAAATCGCTTCATTCCCTAAAGTGAATATGATAGTCGTGCATATTATGTCTGATAGAAGACAAATGATTGAATAATATACATGAATATGGAATAAAGTACTAAAGCTATCATAATTTGATATACTCACATGATGTTTGTGTTCCATTCATGAAGAATGAGAACTTTTGATAAATGCTAAAAATATATATCCATTCTAGTGAATGAGGTGTAAGCCACCATGCTAGGCGTGAAAAAAATCCTTTGCTTGTAGATGTGGTATCACTAAGAATGTCTTTGGGTAGACATATGTCTTCTTTTATTTGTATTGGACAAGGATTGGTCACACATTATATAGTAAATTAAAAGTTTCCTACTTCCAATGCTTTTGTACTTCGGCATGATCGTCTGGGACATCGTGGGTCTATATCGTCTAGGACATCATGAGTCTATAATGATAAGATGAATTATATATAATTCGAATAGACATTAATTAGAGAACCTAAAGATTCTTTTAAATGGTGAATTTTATTGTATTGTTTGTTATCAAGGCAAGTTGATTGTGAGACCATCATCAATGAAAATTGAGATTGAATCTCATGCATTATTGGAACGTATACATAGGGATATTTGTAGGTATATTCACTTATCTAGTGCGTTGATTAGATATTTTATGTTCCTAATATATTATCCTTCTATGTGGTCACATATGTACCTATTATCATCTCGCAATTTGGGGTTCAGAAAATCATTGGCATATACAATATGATTCCTGACACAGTTTTCTAATAATCAGATTAGTCTATTCAGTGATGGGATCACGACTCACCTTTTAGAAGAGGTAGAGTAATTGAGAAAAAATAAAATCTAAAATTTACTCTCAGATAAAGTTGAAATACGCTCATATAATAGTAATAAATTAGAAATTTACTAAAGCAAAAGGTACATGGCATAGTAAACTTGGAGTCAAGTCCTAATAATTTTATTAGGTGGCATGAATAATTTGGTCATCTCAAAGATTTGCACACTGAGTAATAGACATACATTGAAGAACTAGAAGATTATTTAAGAATTATTTATGTTGCTTGTTCTAGTGATAAGTTGATTGAATCAACTAAAGTTAGGACTAAATCCCTAAATTATGAAAAGTATAAACGGTGAATGTGGGCCTATTCACCTATCATGTAGATAGGATAACGCAATGCATTTATAAGATAATCACATGTGTGTTCTTTTGTCAACTTGTAATTAGACATTCGCATAATTATATGTGAAACATAATTGAGTTAAGAGCACAACTTTCAAAATATGTAACCAACACAATTTATCTTGATAATATTCATAAGTATTCAAGTTGATGTGACATTAAATAGATAGTGAAATACTTACTTATGAAAATAAAACTTCATGTGTTGATATGAAATATGATATTACATACAAAAGTAATTGTACGCATCAGACCAAGAAATTATGATCAAATTTTCTTTCAATTGATTTATGGTCAGGACCAATATTTTTAAAGATTATTTTGATATATGTTGTATACAAAGATGCATAAAAATAGATTCTCCAAAAGATTGAGATATATGTTAGTTTGTCTAACATAAGGGAAAGATTAGAAGCAACACAAGAGTTGTAAATACTCGTATTGAATATCCTTTAAGGATAGAGTCTACGACATGCATGAAGCATGATAGACTAAGCGAATCTAAGTAAAACAATCTTTGAAAAAGGGGGAGGATCAAAGAACCAAAATGATTATAATAAGGAGACAGTGTGCTCTTGAAGAGCTTACGAGATAACACTTCATGAAACCTCATGAAAGGAGTACATACCAAAAAATAGTGATGAGATCTCAATAATTTATGTCATATTGTGAATCGATAAAAAAAATGATATATTGTTGATGATATCTTTGATACAATAACGTGGAATATTGTAAAAAATTATGATGATATAAATTCTACGACTATTAAAACATGTTGGTATAGAAATAATTATCAAGTGAAAAGTGGAATGATGCATCTTGGTAAGCGTAAAGCTTAGTTGATTTGCAATCTAGGCACCAGAAGATGTCATACATCTAATATTGAATGTTGTCACTTGACAAAATTTATATGAAAATATCCAATGTGTTCAATATCTAAAACATATACAAGTTTTTGAAAAACTTATTTATAATCCTCATATAGACTAAAACAATCGAGAATCTTTTGTACTGTTATGCAAGTTGATGACTATAATTGAAATTTTGAAGAGTTTTCAAAAGACAATAGATTATTTGCTTAAAGAAGTTGAAGTAAGGAATCTGTAGAAATCTTTGATCCTGAAGGAAAGATTCATAAAAGGAAATATAAGGAAGCATATTTCGTCAAAGCGTTTCTACACACATGTTTGTTCAAGTAAACTATAGTTGATTTATTCACCAAGTCTCTACCAACTATAACTTTCAAGAAGATGGTGGACAAGCTTGGAAATCAAAGAAGCAAGTCTTTGGATTGATGTTCTAATTAGGGACTTAATACGTGATGTACTCTTTTTTCTTCACAAAGTTTTGTCCCATTGTTTTCTTTGTAAGGTTTTTAATGAGGCAGACATGATGCATATTATTAGATATGTGTACTTTTTTTCCTTCACTGGATTTTTTTCCCACTGATTTTATCTAGTAAGGTTTTAACGAGGCACATAATTTATCGACATTCAAGGGAGAGTGTTATAAATATATTTATATTATAGTGAATGTCTAATTATGTGGAGTTCTTTTAGGATATGATTAAGAATCCTACTTGAGAACCAAGTTAGGTTTTCCCTATAAATAAAGAGGTTTTTCTTCATTGTAAATAAGACTGATGAATCTTGATTATACTTCGAGAAGAATGAGAAGTTTTCTCTCTTCTCCCTACTTTATTCGTCTTCTTGTTTATATAGTTTCATAACAAAAATAATATATTTTCTTAACTTTGTAATATATAATTTTACAGATGAAAGGGACATCCCTTATTAAAAAAGACTACATCACTTCTTCTCCTACTCCATCATCAATAAATAGTTACATATGTTTGGAAAAATACATTCCACACTCCTTTTATGATTCTAATAATAAAAATAATTGTTTAAAATAATATTATCTCTTTTATTCTTTGAAAATGAATTAAAAGGAATTGATACTATTATTAGTAAAGTAAGTTTTTTTAGAGTGTATTAATAATTTTAAAACATAATATAAAATAATAGATCTATAGTTTAATGTTGAAGGACAAATTTGAATTTTCGAGCTTGAAAAATGTAATAAGAAAGCTAGTTATTGAGGAAACCAATGCGAAATACAAATAAGAAAGTCGATATTCCATTTTAAAGTATATGTAGAATTTTGACAGATTATCTAATAAATTACAAACAGTTTTATTCCATATATTTTATTATTCTATATTGTACTATATTGAGCTCATGCTGTGCACGGGCTATTACTAACTAGTAGTATTCTGTATAAAAAGAAGTAAATTTTAGCTAATATCATGTTTTGCTGGAGAATGAAATACACTGCTGATGTTATGTGGGGTCATGGATTGTGGCGCAATGGTAAAAGTACTTTACCCCTTAAGCAAGGCATTGACATCACGAAATAAAGAGAATACGTCTCTTTATTGAGGTATACCATACACCAGACATAACTAGATGTATATAACATCTTTCTTACAGCAGTAAAAAATGTGAGATATCAGAGGTAGAACCAGAATTATCAACATATTTTCATGAGGTAATCAAAAAACTCCAACAAGTTATATCCATATTTCAATGTTTTGTATCGGCTTCATACATCTTTCACTCATATAGTAGGCACAACTTAAATCAATCAATGGCAATAATGAGAAATCCAACAGATACATACATGAGTACTATAGGATACAGGGCAAGAGCTTTCCTTCTAGGGCTAAGAGTTGTACTCATGAAGGGGTATGCCTCCCAAGAGCTCCAAGCTAGTACAACACATACTACAACTACCTTCAATATCACGTTGTCCTTTAGCATGCAAATAAAGGCACCAACATCAAGTGGGAATAGACAGTAACCCAGCTGACTGAGACTTTGGAAGAAGATTATATGACCGCCCTGCATGTCAAAATCATTAATCCATCTGAAGTAGAAGCAGCATTGTTTACATAAATACCATGACTCGATATTCTTCAGAACTGCAAAAAGGAACGTGCTAGATCCTAGATACACAAGACTACTTAATTGGTTCCTTTCATCACAAAAGCTGCTGGAATGGTTTTGCTTTTCGGGACAAGTGCCTATAGACTGGGTTCCTTGAATATACATGCACTAATTAGCTGTTCTTTCTCCTATCCATACAAATCTCATATCTCTTTGCATCTTTATAATATGTCTACTAACTGCTCAAAAATCATTACACATATCCATCATTAGGGTGTTTTTTATCTTTGGTTATTCTCATTTTACCCTAATTCTTTTAGAGTGATAGGGTGAGAAAGTGTCATTACCAGTAACAAGACATTCAGTGTCAGAATGACAGCACCAGCAGCCAGCAGAGCAAATGCAACAGCAAAAACCTCGGACTGGAAGAAAATTTAAAGAAATAAAAAAGAAAAATAAATCCATTAGTCAGGAACCTGCATTAATGTGAGTCTGTGAATCATCTATACAACCATAGGCAACTGCACTAAGTATTAAAGAACTCGAAAATAGAGCATGTTTGCATAGACTTGGTTCATGAACAAGACAATGTGTTATGTTTGGAAAAGATTCAGCCTGACCAGGGTTCAATAGTCTACAAAATGATCAAGATTATTTATCTCATTTAATGTGTCTGCAAATAACTTAAAGTATACAACCTCTTCATGGTTTGTCCTTGGGTCCATAGGAAGTCAGATAAGAGACAACTCGTAATAGAAGCAACAAAAAGTCAAAAAGGCAAAAACAACTGAAGGTTTGTTTAGACATGAAGAAGATTTGTCCACCTTGGAAGGAACAAAAACTGCACAATTTTGTGTTTAAGACTCGAAATTTTCCCTATACCTTCTTCTCTAGACCTAGAAAATGTACAAACTGTTCAGCTTGTTCTATACCTTCTTCTCTACACCAAATATCTGATTTCTCTGCTTTTATCATTTAATCAAAGCTGTCCAAAGGACACAATAATTCTTGTAAATTCTGCTCTATGATCATCTGTTGTTGGGTAGTCATCTTTTTCAACTCCAGGTTATTTAATTGTGCACCATGAGATGACTTGTCAAAGTTGCACTAGAGATTTAGACTGGTACAAGTGGCTTGTCACAATTCAAGGCAAGGTCGAGTTCAGTGCACCTTATAACCATTTCTGGTTTGTGTTATCATTACTTAACCAAGCAACTATAATCTAGACATCCTATCAAGTTCATGGGACATGTCCACAAAAAGACATTTGACTTTGAAGAGGATGGCTAGCTTAAGTTGCTCAGCAGAGAAAGATTCACCATCTTTCTGCCTGAGACCATCAATATGAGTGCAGTGTGATCTGTAGTGGCAAATAGAAAGCTACATAGTAGAAGTTGAAAATTAATTGGCAAAAAAGATAGTAGAAGTTGAAAATCTAGGCAATTCCAAGGAGTTTTCACTTGAGCTGGACTTTAGATGATGAAACAGCCAGAAATCAAATTACTAAAAGGTCAGGTAGAAAGTAGAGCTATCTTTAAAGAGACCAGCAATACAACAAATGAGAGCTGGTACATGAGAGGGAAACAACAAGAGTGCTCCACTTCTAGGCTAAGGATGTGATAAATAGTCTACACATCTTGCTCTCGAGATTTCGGTCTAGTGGTTAGAGTGCAACTTCTTTATCCAAACTATAGATCCAAGCACACCAACACTATATGTTCGCATGCTCCCTTCTTTATTTGGATCATAGAATCAGAAATTTTATAAGTAATCAATCAAGGAGATGCAAAGCTATAGGGACATATTTATCCTAAAGCCGACAATGTCAAAGTATGCCTTTACTACTACATTTCTTATAAGGCTAGGGCAGGCTTCTAGCAGGAGGAGTGATATAAGAAGTATAAGAAGTTATGTTATATCGTTTTAATTTGTTGTTGACAATTTTGATGGTCGATAAGCAAGTATTTCAACTATTCCTTTCAGGTTAATAACTGGTTTGTGCTTCTCCATCCATTCATACCATCTCTCACTCATATACCTTAGACTCAATAATGTCAAACGACTTCCCCACAAATCTGCAATAAATAAAATTGTCCATGACCAATAAAAGACTTGAAAGAAGGAAAAGGAGACTAAGAATAGATTTCAGCGATCGAATACCACCGGAGAAGGTATCCAGAAGTCCGAGAAGGATTTTAGGTAACTACCTCATTAACCAAGCCTGAGAGCATATTAGTACCAATTATTATTATTTTTCTAAATAGGAATCTAGGTGTTTTGAAGAAACTGGTAGTTCCTTAAAAAAACGTAAGATGAATTGTATTCTTAACTTTTGTTATTGGTGTAAATTAGAGAATATATATATAATTTTGTTTCTGTTATAGACATCGTAAGGTACTTAATAAGATGATAAAGATCTTAGCTTTGTCTCTTGTTTATACTTTTGGTTTGGATCCACTGATGTAAACATTCATTTTCGTTGCGAACATTTTTGTATTTATGATTTTGTTTATAGTTTGTTACCTTGTCATAAAAAATAAAGGCAATAGCCGAAGAGAATATAAACTCTAGGCATGTTTGACTTTCGTGCACAAACTAAATAGAACTATTTCCATTCAACTGTGTTGTTTTTATAGTCATTTTTAAACCAAGCCAACTATACCCTAGCAAGTCTATCGGACATAGCCACAAAAAGACATCAACTTATAAGGGGAAGGAGTAGGGAATAGTTTGTGCTCTCCTTTTATGGTCATAGGCAATCATCCCTCATAAGCTAGCTTTTGGGTTGGATTAGGCTGAGATCCATTTATTCACATGGTATTAGAGCTAGACTCATCCTCTTTCTTGGTTTACCCAATACTAGCCCATCATGTTATGTTTTCCATGCCATAGCTGTCCACTCATAGGCTGGTGAGAGAGTGTTACTAGTAACCTATTGATAAAGAAAATGAGATTGTTATCTCTTGTATGGGACAATTTCCCTCATGAGCTAATTTGGGGTTGTTTAGGTCCAAAGTTCATTTCATAAACAATATATATCGGGGGAGAAAGGAATCAAAGATTTCTCGTTTTTCCTTGGAATAATTTTTGCACCTGATATTGAAACAAACACCATAACCCTTTTGTTTGGTGGTGTGAAAAGTTATCCTTTTGAACTCTGCAATTTTTTATCGAGCTGTTTGCCAATATATAAAATTCTTGCTTGTTCATTTGTTCCCCTGGCACTTGTAATTTCCAAAGCATTATTCTTTCTTTTCAGCTATAACTTGATCTAATTTGAGTGCCCCATGTGCCAGAGTTAATTAGAATTATACATCAAAACTACAAAACATGCACAATCACAAAAAGAAATCCTTCTATAACATTTTCAGAATTGAGTACCTTCTAGCACAAGACGAAAGTAAATTAGACTCAACCGATAGTTTGAACAATGAAATAGTAAATGGGAGTTACCTTCTTAACAAAAGCAGACCATGACAAAGTGAGACCAAGGAAAACAATGAAGAAGAAAGGTCCCCATAGATCCCAATCACGAAGAGCTTTGCCAGGATCTTCTCTAAAAGGATTAAGGAAAACCACCAGCTTCAAATTACTAACAATTCTGGACAGATCTCTTTTGACTGTATCCCAAACGGGTTCGCTAAGGGTATTGGGCGGCGATCCGAATCCGGTAGCAGTTATATTTGACTGTCCCGATGAAGGTAGGGGTAGTAGAGATGGAATGGCAGGAACAGGTGTCGGTTTGTAATGGTTGGTTGTGTTAGATGTAGGGGGGGCGGAGATTGGAAGGCAAGAAGGGAGAAGATGAAACAGGAATGGCAGCATGAGGAGGAGAAGGAGGGCGTGCTGGAAGGACAGTAGAAGGATTGGAATAGATGAGGTTTTCAATTTCATCAATGTCGGATTGGGATGAGGAGTGAAGAGGTATAGTGTCTCCATGTGACATTTTCTCCGGTAGCTCTCAGATTTGCAGAGATGATCGGAGATGGGGGACAAGGCGGGGTTGGGTGGGTGGTGTAACTGGTACTAGAGGTAATGTGTATTGTAACTTTGTAAGAGAAGTGTGTGTTATGCACTATGCTTAATCGTTTGTACTTTGGAAATTGGAATTGGGGTAATAAAATAGCTCTCTTAACATCCAACAAAGAGTTAAATACTACAAGTTCTCAAATTTCTATTTCATTTTTTATTATTATATTATTATTTCTATATCTATTATATATAGTGTATTTATAATTAATATATTATAACTTATATTACACTATTAATTAAATCTTTGATATTGATAAAAAATTAGGGAAGTTTTACAAATAACCAATATAATAAATTTAATTATGCTTCATAGTTATAATTTACATATTTACGAGTTGTAGCTATCATGTAAGTTGTCTCCTTTATATAATTCACAAATTTGTATAATTCGCAGGTTTGTATAATTTTTGGATACATTTGTATAATTTATTTATTTTTTTAGAAGTTCGAAATAACGAATTTATACAATTAGAAACATCAGAAGTGTAAACATTATACCAATTATATCATCCAAATTTCGAATTATGCAAAGTATCTCTTGTTTTTCATTCTCATTCTCATAAGAATGAATACTATGATTCGCATTTCGAACAGGCATGAATACAACATCGATAGGATAACTTCCATCTTGAAAGTTATGTGGCATTTTTATAAGATATCCACGATTTTTCTCTGTTTGTAGTCCAATGCAAAAATCAACTGGCTCCGTTAAAGTAGCTATATGTTGTGTAGTATCAACGATCTCCACATAAGGTGGCAAGATGATATCTTGAGCAATTACATATCCAGGACCCTTGAAACAAATGGACGCCTCAGAAGTTTCATATAAATTACTTCTCAATACGATCTCTTTCCAATTCATTAAAATTTCATGTACCGATTCATGAATACCCGTTATGGTAGAATATTCATGTGGTACTTTCTCAAATTTTACATGTGTGATACATGTTCCTTCTATTTCCCCAAGTAAAGCTCTTTGCATGGCAATGCCTATTGTGTCGGCGTTATACAAATTTCGAATAATACCAACATGCGAATTATACAAAATTAAAAAGCGAAGCCGCATAATTGTAGCTAAAAGTAGGTCGCGAATTGTAATTAAGGCAAACCATAACTATGTTAACTATTTAACTAGTATATGTTTACTTGTACGAGTATTTTTTCCCAACTTTTTTTATGTGATATAAAATCTTAATGAATATGTTATTTGATATATACTATTTTCACCCCGAATTAATAATACTTCATATTTCTTTTTTAAAATATTTTTTCCATTTTCAGTGATATATTTAAAATTGTTACTGTTATTATTCACTAAGTATGAATGCACAAAAATTAAATGATATAGTAACATTTATTTTCCAATCTTGTTAGCAGTAGTGCACCTCCCGCCTATTATGTTATTCAATAAAAAGAGTATGATATGGGTAATATTTAACTGATAGTATATATCTTAAATACTCTATAATTGTCAAAACTATTCATCATCCACGTTTTCAAAATAAGAAATACGTCGCGATGAAATAAGAATCGTAGCTAGAAAGGTGTTGAACGTGCATTTGGAGGTTTGTAATCACATTTTACAATTATTGCATAATTGTCACGTTTTTAAAGAAAGGAAGTGTTACATTATATAATGAGTACATATATAGAGGATGAACGTGATTTGAATGCCCAATTCAAGATATCGTAAAGGCTTCAATTGTAATGACATAAACTGTGGTAGATGAAAATTTCTAGTTTAAATAATTTTTAGTTATATATATAAAAAATAAAGGATAAAAACACTCATTGAACTTTGTAATACATTAATAGAACATTTATGGGAGCAACACAATAATCTTGAAAATTGAGTATTTATGTAATGCTTATGTAATTCTATTTCGCTAATGATTTTTACATTTATTTGAATTGTCCATTAATATGTATATTATATAATATTTGCTTACATTTAAGTTATTTAAAAATTTAGAATAAAATATAATTTTATATAAATAAAGAACTTGAAAAGAATTAAATTTATATTCAATGAATATTAAATAGGGTGATTATTTGGGAAAAAAATAAAGGATTTATATTAGAAAATAAGAAAATTACAATAATTGTATAATATTAAGGAGAGAGAATTTAGGGAGTAAAATAGAGAATTGAGTTAGAGTTTGTTGTCTTTCATATTTGAAGAGTACATATGTATAGGTAGATTTTCAATTGTTATTTTTGTGCCACGTGTAAATTAGAAGAATTAAGTTTTTATTTCCTTAGTTATGCAAGAAGAGAATTGTGGAATAATAAGTTCATCTAAAAAATTTGACATGAAAATTTTCTTAAAGAAGAAACGCGAGAATCACAACTTATCTCTAATAGAATTTCCTTAAATCTATGACTCAAGCAATTGTACACCTAAGGAATTGGCTCCTACAACATCTACCCAAATCTTCTACAATTCTCGTCTAATTGTCTACACATTTTTTAACTTCTTCAATGGCTCTACTCAATCTATGAAGCCTTTTATAACACAAATCAAACATAATGCATATTTCTAAGAACATTAGAAGTATATAGTTAAAAATATGCGAAATATGTTTTGTACAACATGCTCAGTTGTTCATACTTTAACACTGGGTAATTTTATTTTATTGTTAAGTTAAAGAATTTGTGATTATTGATTGCTTATTAGTTTGCATCTATTTTATTTGACGTCTTCGAAAGGTCGAAAGGATGATTTAGTTTTGCATTATTGACTACTTGCATTTTGGATCATTGTTTCCTCATAAAAAAGACAATAATGAATGATTAATCTCAAATGAAGTGCTTAGCCGATGATTTTTGAGAATGATGAGGATCTTCTCAATTCCTTTACTAACTTTCTTTTCTATTGTGATGGTAAGTGTATGTTCATTTTGTTTAATTCTTTTCATATGTCATAAACAAAATTAAAATATTAAGTTCATATATTTAAGTGAAAACATAAATTATATGTTTATATTATTATTTTTTAATGAAAGAATAAAATTAGACGAGAAAAAAAAAGGAAAAATAACTAATCTTATCCAGGCACGTCCCTTGCCCTCATATCCCTACTACCTCACAAATAAATATATAAAACCATTTTAATATGGGAAAAGGGTCAAATATGCCCTAAACTATTTGAAAAGGTCTAGATATACCATCCCTTTAAAGTTTGACTCACTCATACCCTCGCCGTCCAAATTCTGGCTCAGATATGCCCTTATGGGCGTTAGTTGGTATGCTGGACATATCCAGCTCAGTTTTTTATTTCTTTAAATGACACATGAAATTGTCATGTCATTTTGACCTTAGCACATGACATGTATATGAAAATGGAAAGAGATCAATTATGCCCCTAAAAAATTCGAACACATAAACACCTAATTTGACCCATAAATCAACCCCTTTTAAATAAACTATCCTACCCATTATCAATAATTTAGTTTAATTTTTATTTTTTTTGATAAATTTCAAAAATGAGAAATTATTTAATAAAAAATAGGAAAATATAAAAAAATAATACAAAATTAACGAAAAAAGTTCACAAATAGTAACCTTAAATTTAACAATTTTAAAACTTTTTTAATTTTTTAATTTTTTTTAGATAAATAATGAGTAATTGATTATTAGAAATATAAAAAATATGAAAAAAATATAAAATTAACGCCAAAAATTCAAAAATAATTATAATAACATTAAATTCAAAATTTTCAATATTTTTTAATTTTTATTTTTTTCGACAAATCTCGAAAATGAGTAATTTATTAATAAAAAATAGAAAAAATATAAAATTTACATAAAAAATTCACAAATAACTATAGTACCTTAAATTCAACTATTTCAACAAATTTATTTATTTTTTATTTTTTTTGGTAAATCCCAATAATGAGTAATTGATTAATACAAAATAGGAAAATATGAAAAAATATAAAATAAAATAAATTGTTGAAACTATTGAATTTAAGGTTACACTATTTATTTGTGATTTTTTGGCGTTAGATAATTTTTTTCTTCATCATATTTTCTTATTTTTTATTAATCAATTACTCATTTTTGAGATTTACTGAAAAAAATAAAAATTAAAAAAATGTTGAAATTGTTGAATTTAAGGTTACTATGTTTATTTGTGAATTTTTGGCGTAAAATTTATATTTTTCCCCATATTTTTCCTTTTTTTATTAATAAATTACTCATTTTTGAGATTTGTCGAAAAAAATAAAAAATAAAAAATTGTAGAATTAAAGGTTACTATATTTGTTTGTTAAATTTTGGCGTTAATTTTATATTTTTTCATACCTTTCATATTTTTTATTAATCAATTATTCATTTTCGGAATTTATGGAAAAAATAAAAATTTTAATTTTTTTTTGAAATATAGAATTTAAGGTTACTATATTTATTTGTGAATTTTTTGTGTTAATTTTATATTTTTTTCCATATTTTCTCTATTGTTTATTAATCAATTACTCATTTTCGAGATTTACCGAAAAAATTAAAAATTAAAAAAAATTGTTAAAAATGGGTCGGACAGTTTATTTAAAATGAGGGTTGATTTATGGGTCGGATTAGGTGTTTATGGTCCGAATCCCTTTTCAATTTCATTAAATGCCACGTGGTAAGGTCAAAATGACATGGCAATTCCACGTGACATTTAAAGAAATAAAAAATGAGTTGGATATGTCGAGCATACTAACTAACACCTATAAGGGCATATTTGGGCGAAAGGTTGGACGGCGAGGACATGAGTGAACCAAACTTTAAACGGAAGTTATGTCTAGACATTTTCGAATAGTTAGGGGCATATTTGACCCTTTTCCCTTTTAATATTTATAAAAATATTATTTAATTTCAAGTATCATGAATTTAGTAAATAAAAAACCCTCTCAATTCATATTCTTATAACAATTTCATATTCAAAAAATAGTTACACACGTTCTTAAAAAAATTAGAGCCTATATGAAAATGTATTTTCACAAAGTAATCAATTTCATTATCTAATTCTGAATAATATGCGTATAATATCCAAGCAGTTAAAATTTCGTAGTTTTATGCTTACAATATCATAATCATTGGACTTTTGTTAGCTATATATTTTTTAATCTAACGATCAATTTTTATATTTTTATTATTTTTAATCATTGAACTTTTGTTAGCTATATATTTTTTTAATCTAACGGTCAATGTTTATATTTTTATTATTCTAATATGGATAGGGTGATAGTATTTATGATTTTGAATAATTTAATAATTAAATAAATTAAATAATACTAAAAAATCATTATTGTCTAATCTAGACAATGAACTAATCCTTTAATAACACATTAAGGTGGTAAATGTTAATATATAAATATTATAATATCATCTCATAAAAAGTTAAAATTTTAAATTATCAATATTTACAAGTATATTTATTAATGAACTCGCGCAATGCACGGATACACATACTAGTATAGTATAGGTTAATAGGAGAAGTAAAGAAAAACGAGGAAAAAAACAAACTATAGCTATGAAATAAAAAAAGTAAAGAAAGAAAACAAAAACGAAAATAAATAAAGAGAAAAGAGAAATTAAATGATTGAAGTTTTAGAAAACACACACAATGTTTTTACTGAAGTTTGACATGACTTATTGATGTCAATTTCAGAAGTATTCAGAGTGAAACTATAAGAATATTATATAATATATTTTTTCATCATATTGATATGCAAAAAATGACAATTTATAGTACTTTGATCTATTAAGAATTGCTATCCACATGATTAGGCAATGACACAAAATTTCAAACTAATTCAACTTAGCTTGGGTGGCTATCAAAGTGAGATAGGCACTTGTGATCGAATACTTGATGAAAAATTGAAATGAAGATATGTGTACATCATGATAAATAATTACAGAATTTGATATAATAATTCTTCTATTCAAGAACCAGAGATAATTAAAAACATATCCTTATTAGTTCAACATGAAAGCTAAATTTAGAATCTTTATCATAACAGTTGTACTACAAGTAAACAAAACTGTGTATTCTTCTGCTTCCGTAATTTGTTCTTGCCAATTCCATGTCCATCCATGTATGTTGCGTATTTTCAGACACCAAATTTGCCCCTTCTCCGACTATCCACTCATCCATCGAGTGAACAACGTAACGTCCTCTGCAATATCATTTTCTTCTTCCGGATCAAATTACAATGTACAAATACCAAGTGACTCTATCTCATTCCTCCCTTTTCTATGTAACGTCTCGACCAACCTCCTTTTCAGCCTGTAATCTATCGCGTTCCAGATTTTTGCGTACCAGAATTTGTTGCTTTTGACTTCTTTTTGATCCTTTCTTTAGTTTGATTAAGTATATCATATATAAAACCAACTTGTGCCTTATTTAGTACCATTCAGAAACTTTATAACTTCCACAAGCGGAATGGTTGCTTTTACAGCCATCAAAGCATCACTCCAAAATGATTCATCTTTAATCATATCAGATATTCCTTTCCCCTCTCTCGTAGAAGCCAATTGTGAGGTCTGCCAAGTAGAAGACTGAAACATCCTAATTAACCCGTCTTTATATGAGACGATGTTCTCCAGAGTCAAAAAAGGCACAATTGCCTTAACCTTTGAAGACTTTACAAGCTCGACCCCAGGGAAAGCATCTCTTAGACGCTTCATGGCCGTAGCGTGGCTGTAGATAAATTGAACCAACATTTTTGCCTTCTTCAAAGCTTTTTCTATCCAGACTATCTGTGTTAAGTCCTGTAATATCAACACAGTCTTGCATCTGTCCATCAATTTGTTGCCTGCTGCAATCATCCACTCAGATGTCGAGTGTGCAATAATTTGCACGACATTTTCAACTCCAACTTCCTCTAGAATCTCCTCGAGAAATAATAGCATGACATCAGCATTTTTATGGAAAGATGTTCTATCTGATGATCGAAGATAAATGATACCCCTCGGGCAGTACACTAGGATATTAATCAGATTTTGACCATTTGAGTCTATCCATCCATCTTGCAAGATGCTGCATCCTGTGCTTGCCCATGAACTTCTGATTTCCGTTACATACTGTTGCATCTCGTGCACTGCATCTTGAAGGATCCGGACTTTCAAATCCTGAAAACTCGGGAAGTTTACTGTCTGCCCGGGTGGCTTTAACCATCCTTTGAAAGCTAGGTGATCTGATAGCATCAAAGTCGAGTCCTACTTCATAAAAAGATCTCCCTATAGATTTCGAAATCTCTTGTGAGGATTGAGAACTCTTCTTTGCGAGAATCTCAGCATTAAATGCTTGTTTCACAGGCGTAGGAACCTCCGAGCAAGGGCTGACATTTCCACGAATACCTGCTAAGTGGAGCTTAAGCCTATGAAATCCAGAAACTATTTTAGCACAGTACCTGCACCTAGAAAACTATTTTAGCACAGTACCTGCACCTAGCTTTAGACTTATCATTCTCATCAAGTACTTTATCGCCATGATCACGAATATTAATTTCCTCTAGATCCATTTCCATCGTTTATATATACCGAGTGTTCTTCAACTGCAAAAAGCTAGTCCATGAATTATTAAGACTTGTTTAAACTACAGAGTACCCTGAATTCTTACATATATTATTTCATGCCTACAAGATCAATTCCATAAAATAAGCATCACTATCCCCACACTATACTTTATTTCCATTTTAGTGATCATTCACATTTTAAATATAGCGTCTAGCACCGAACATGCATAACAACCCAACTTTACATACTATTCTGGCTTAGAAGCTATTAGATAAATAAATAACTTGAGAAACACTAGTCCACCAAAACCTCTTACTAATAGTAGTCAATCTTAATCTTACAGTCTATCTAATTTTAATACATAAGCAAATCCTTATTTCACACATCACATCACCACTACCTATCCATTCCTACATCGAAACTATATTCATAGCTTTATAAGCATCAAACATTTCCTTTTCAGAATCACAAAGTAAAGCTTTGAGTTATCAATCTTTCATTAATGACTTGAATCATAAACTTATTTCCTAGTTCAATCATAATATAAGTCACATTAACCAATGACTTCTTTTATACCTTCTACCATAAGATCTTCCATAAGATCTACATCAACTTACTATTCCTTAAACGATATGAATGCTAACTTTTGAACTTATCAACACTTTACAACTACACTTCTTATATTTAATGTTACCCTTCATCAGTTGTAACGATAACCCTCATAAGGATATGTGTGTACTTTTATTCGAGTTTGAGTCTTACTACATGATCGCACCATGTTTAAGCCTAATATGGAGTCACATGGTGTTACACAATGAACATACTTATCCTATATTTCTGTAGGAAATTTCCTCTCAAGACTACAACTTCTTACCATACCATTCAACTAACCATGAGTTCAAATCAAGAAGCTATAAGTGTATAATGCATTCATCCATATGTTATCAACATATTATTCAAGCCTATTACTACAACCACTTCATGGAATTTAAGGTAACCAACTTATCTAATAGTCTCTAGCTTTTCTAACGTCTTTACAAGCTGAATTTTCAAGGATTACTACCAAGAGACACACCAAGACTTTTCATTTAACTATTTCATACGATAGATCTTTGATTTCCATCAACTTTTATAATCATAGATAAATTAAACAGACCCCAATCTTCCCAATAAGAGAAAACTACTACCTTCTCATCTAAAACCATCATTCAGCTTTTATCAACATCACTATTGCAATATAGGGAGGGTTGATAAAGGACTAAAGTATGAGTATCTATAATAAGGCCGTGTTGTCAAATCACAGCTTATACTTACCATGACTTTGACACTCAGAAATGGGGAACCTGAAGAGATAAGTGTAATAGGCACGAGTATTTCATGTACTTGAAGCATTACATAGAGACTTTCTAAGCATAGAAAATGTTACAACTATCTAATATTACCATGGGTGAATGCACCCATATTAATCATAGGCACGAGTTATTCAAAAAAACATGCACCAAAACGTACTTAACGTATTGTGATTTCACTGGTCATCAAGAATCTATCATGAGTACATAGGATAGAGCATATTAAGGAATCATGGTCTCATGCATCGAGAGTTTTATATCATAGAGTTATAAGTCATAGATTCATAGAGTAATATGGGGTCGTTGTTATGAAGCTATTCCTTTCTATTCTAGACTATGAGCAAGGATAGAAATTTGTATGAGGTGCATGAGTATGGGTAACGGGCATGCTTTTAAGACTCAATAGATAAGTAGAGTGTCATAATGATTGAAATCCGAAGAATGCTCTAGAGTAAAAATGATTTGCTATCTCATCATAACTCCTTCTGAAATGCATCACAATCTAATTCATAAGACTTGATTTGGTATTTCGTCCTTATCATCTCCCCCAAGGTCAACATTCTAAGTCTAAGAGCCTATTCCATATCCTCTAAACTCAACAGTAATACACACATGCACACTTAACATATTAAGACAATCTATATTTAGAAGTACTAGCTTCATTATATGGTATTTCTTTCAGAGATACCACTCTGAACTTCTTCGAACTTATATAATCATCATTATATAATAACAGAAACTCTTACTAGCAAACATAATCAATTTTCTTAGCACCTCATAATTTAATCTTGCTTGTTATTCTACTAATATACCACCTCTAAGTTCATATTTCTCTGAATCAATAGAGAATAAAGCTTTCCTAAGAAAGCAACACTATCTACCTCTAAATCTTTTATTCAACTCTTATGAACACCACATAAGAAATATTATACTTAGCCTCCCCTACATCTATATACTCCAACATACTAATTAGTAATATATATAACACTTTAATAACCCTAGAATATCATGTAGCCACGTGTTACCTTAGGTTTGTTAGGGTTTTGACCTGATTTGCTTACCTTATTTGAAGTTTATTTTTTTCTTAAATGGGAGACAAAACATTACCAAAAATGTTTATTTTTTCTGAAAGAAAAATATAATATTCTTTCTTATTTGGTTTATTCTTTCATTTTAGGAAGAGGTTTTGGGGCAAATAGTCCTTTTCTAGTAGGAAAATATTTTAGGACTCTATAAATATAGGCTTGTTTCTTCCAACACAACATAACAATAATATCCACAATGTAGAGATTTTTGTTTATGAGGAGATTTATTCTTCAATGTTTTTCTTTATTTTGATTTTTAGTATAAGTTTTTGTCGTCCGATTTATCAATCATATAATATGCATTGTAAGCTTCCGTATGACACCCTAATCACCTTCAGAACCCAACAAGTGCTATTAGAGCACATGGTTCAATGATCCAAGGACTGAATAAGATTAAAGACATGCTCATGTGGTTTCAAATCAATTTGCAATCAACGTGATGATAATGAAGATTTTTGTGCTACTACATGTGGAGAAAATTTTTAAATATGTTTTCAATAATATCCTGTTGCTCCATCCTTTAAAATAAAATCAATTTTCAACAATTTCAACCCCTGCAAACTTTTAATGTTCGGGCTCCACTTTTAACTCATGCATCATACTTTTAACGCATGAGCTCCACTTTTAACTCATGCATCTTACTTTTAATGCATGAAATCCATTTTCAACTCATGCATATTACTTTTAAAGCATGAGCTCCACTTTCAACTGTGATCATAACTTTTAGCACAAGGCTCCAATTTTTAACTCATCTCAATTTTTAAATCATGGTAAGCAGAAGTGATACATGAAGATTGTGTGAAGAAAGAGGATCAAAATTATTATGCCAGAAAATTCTAGCCAAAAGGGGATATTTTTCAGGGTTTTGCCATGATTTTCTTACCTTATTTGAAGTTTATTTTTTCTTAAATGAAAAGATAAAACATTACCATAAATGTTTTTACTTTCTCTGAAAGAAAAATATAATATTCTTTCATATTTGGTTTATTCTTGCTTAGGAAAAGGTTTGTAGTAGCTACTCCTTTTCTAGAAGGAAAAGATTTTAGGACTCTATAAATATAGGCTTGTTTAATTTCTTCTAACACAACATAACAATAACATCCACAATGTAGTCGTTTAGAAATATTTGTTTATGAAGAGATTTATTCTCTCTACAGTTTCAATGTTTTTCTTTATTTTGATTTATATTATAAGTTTTTATTGTTTGATCTGTCAACCATATGATATGCAATTGTAAGCTTCCGCATGATGGCTAATCACCTTCAGAGCCAAACAAGGTTCACTTCTATCAATCTAAAATAATGCTTAAGGATCTCTTATATCTACGTGACTTAGTAATTCATCGTATAACCTATAAATCAAATCTATATATAATATTTGAACCATCACCCTTACTGATAATTCTTAAACTTAAATTTTTATATATGTTATTTCAAGTCTACTAGATCAACTCCATAAAATAAGCATAACTAAATCCAAACTATCCTTTAGATCCACCTTGGTGATCATTCACATTTCAAATGTAGCATGAAACGAACATGCATAAGAATTCAACTTTACATACTATTTTGGCATAAAGAGCTAATAGATAAATAAATAACTTGAGAAACACTAGTCTACCAAAATTTCTTACTAACAGTAGCTGATCTTAATCTTAAATTCTATCTAAGTATAATACATTAGCATATCCTTCTTTCACACATGATTACTATCTATCCATTAATACATCGAAACTATATTTATAGCTTAAGTACAAAGTGGTTCCTTTTAAGAATCGCAAACTAAAGTCTTGAGCCATTACTTTAACCACCTTATACTTTAATTTAACTTGAATCATAAACTCATTTCCTAGTTCAATCATAATCTAATTCACATTAATCAATGAATTCTTTTTTACATTCTACTGTAAGATCTTTCATAAGCCATTAACTTACTATTTCTTAGTTAACACCTGAAGACATATCACCTCAATTCAAACTTAATGGATACATAACTTCTCTCTGTATATATATACATTACACCTTGATAATTCATCATCCCCATCATTGAATACTATACTTCCAGATTCACACATCAAATTTGGGTCATTCCACTAATAAAAAATAACATCCTTAGTTATGCTATATTTTGGGTATCAATAATGTTCAAGAATCTGGACACCTACTTTTTCCTTTTAATAGATGTTCTATGTAACAAAGAGTTATAGAAGCTTTTGGATGCATATCATATTTTTACTCAACAACACGATTTACATAAATAAGGATATAACATTTTGAATCGATGGGCTAAAGCATACTATTAGACTCATCTCAAGCCCTTTCTACGGTATCCGAAATTCTTATAGTTCTATTTGCGAACACCTTTTCAATAAGAATCAAGATTTATGACTTCTATCTTCTCGAAGATGAGGAATAGTTAGACAAATTGGAGAAATGTCTGAATTTGCATACATTTCTTAGGGGTTAGCTTTGTTCATGATCTAGAGCGTAAATTAGAGAAACATTTTCTTAACATCAGGTACCCCCCCCCCCCCCCCCTTTACAAGTGTGACGTGCTTCACACCCATAAAAAGAATTCTACTAGATGCGGACGCTCTGATACCAACTTTTTCATGACCCAAGTCTATATCATAATCAAGACACGGTACTTGAAACCACGAGTAATTAATCTCAAACTAACCCTTGTTATACATATCAAAGCATAACATAAAGAAACTAAGAAAAATATGAAATTCATAACCGATTAATAGAGTTAAAAAGATCCATGAAACTATATTTCTAACTATTTTAAAATGACAATATAAGTTTGTCGATGGCCATCAGTAATCCCAAAACAAGGACAACACAAAGAAAATAGTTCAACAATCTAAAACAACAGAGTTTAAAAATGCGAAGGGCTAACTAAAATCTATCTGGGAGAGCTACAACCTCACTAAGATGGCAAATCCTACGCACTAACCACGAATTTGAATGCTAATGCTGAAATCTATGTCAAAAAAAAGAATTATCGCACAAAAGTATATGTGTTAATACGTTGAATGTACTAAGTAAATAACTTGCATAATTGTACATATAAAATAACATATTTTGAAGAAATCATATAATCTTAAAACATATCATAAAATGCATGACTAAGGAGTTTCTTAGAATCGAGAGAAGTCATTTGAGCTCATGATGCCAACTTATACTCCAGTTGGATGGGATGACACATACCTTGATAGAGTGTGGAACCATATTTTATCATATGTGGATCGACTAATTCGAGTCTCTCAGGGCCAGTAGGTCAACAAATAAACTTGAATTTTTCAGATCCTCTCGATACTAAATAGTCCATCCAAAATAGCATATATTCATATAATGTTCATAGGTATATAAACCTCTTATCATTTTGAATCATAAATGATGTTAAGATCAAAAGTCATATCTTAAAAATAACTTGTATTTAGGTTGTAATTCATTTTAGGTTTGTTTTCAGGCTTGAAATCATAAGGGTTTTAATGACCATAAAAGTCATACTAAATCAATACCAAAAGGTTTCAAAATCAAAGTGAAACAATGAAAGCATAACTTATTTAGAAAAGAACATAATTTCATAAGAAAACCCTAGCTTTGATTCTAGAAATATAGTAATATTCTTGAAGATAAAAATACTTTAGACATGAGAGTGAAGTGATACGCTCACTAAAGCCTCACATACTTGAGAGACTGAGATTTGAAAGAAGAACTTTCTTGAAAGAGTTGTAATTGTAGCTACTATCTTGCTTAGTGTATTTCTAAGTTTGAGGGAGTTGAGAGTGAAGGAATTGAGTCTTGAGCGTGAAAATCCTTTTTAGGATATGTGTAATGTAATGACTTAGAATTAGAAAAAGTGGGAAAGGATTAAAAAAATCCCAAATAAAAAGTTGTCGAAAAACTTCCACAATGCCTTCTATGGGATTTGGTTTGACGTACGGACTGTAAATCTTATCCGTGGAAGAAAAACTAAAATTTTGAGTTTTAGAGCTTCATTCTATGGGCTTAAACTACGGCATGTAGATTCTTCTATGATCCGTAACTAGGTCTGTAGGAATTGCACCAAAAGATGACTTTCAAGACTTTTTTTCATGAGTGAATGATACGAGTCATACTTTCATCTATGACATGTAGATAAGGTTTGTAGGTCATTGACTCTGAAACCTCTATTGTGGTAGTCTTTGATAAAGCAGTCATAACCTATACTCCAAACTCTAAATAAGACAAATTTGGTGGCATTGGAAAGAATAGTCATAATCCTTTAATTTGATAAGTTATGAGTTACCTAATGCATTATATGCAGAGAGATATGATCACTTGAAGTTGACTCTTGCATGAACTAATGAAAAAAACATAGCAGGTAGGAAGATTTGAACTCGACTAAGTACTAGAGATATTTTATGACCCAAAACCACTTTGAATACACTTTACACTCATAAGTAAATAGGACATCACTTGGGTCAAGCTTATATACTTATGATAGAAAATTCAAATTCAAAGAATAGAGTTGCATGATGTTACGATTTCTCCCCATGAGATAATTCGTCCTTGAATGAACATCAAAGTTAGAATAAACATGTGAATAAAGTAAGTTAAGATTTCTTTGGTCTATTTTTTCTTTACATATTAGCATAAATTGAATTTTACCAACAATAGGGATCTAGCAATAAAACATAAGGAATTTAGAAGCATGAGCTAAGAGCATAAAAACTAGCATAGATCTGAAGAGCATAAACTATGACATGAAACTAACCCTCTTTTGCCTTTAAAGATTTTAAGATAGAACTCTTATAACATTTCAAGGGACTAAATCATAGGTATAATTCTATTGATATACCGACATAGATTCATAAAGTATGAATGATATAAATGTGAACATGGGCAACACAACATACGATGTTACATTGACATGAGATATGGGTATCATGTGCGTGATATAGGAAAAACTCTACTATGCCTTAAGCGATATGAATGTTGACTTTTAAACTTATCCACAATTCCCAAATATGCTACTTTTCTTGAACACACCCAGTGAAGATATATGTGTCTACTTTTACTCGAATCTATGTTTAACTGCATGCTTTGACCATGTTCAAGGACAATTTGGAGTCACAAGGTGTTTCATGTGTAATAAACATACTAATCCACATTTTCATAGGAAATTTCATCTCAAGAATACAATGTTTTCTTACCACACCATTCAACTAATCTTGATTTCAAATCAAGAAGCTACTAGTACATGGTGCATTCATCTATATGTTGCCAACATATTATTGAAGCTATCATTATAACCACTTCATGGACTTTATGGTAGCCAACTTATGCAATAGTTTCTAGCTTTTCTGAAATCTTTACAAGATGACATTTTCAAAGATTACTACTCGAAGACACACCAAGATTTTTTATCTAATTATTTCATACAATAGATCTTTGATCTCCCTTCACTTTTATAACCTTAGACAAAATAAATATACCCTGATCTTACCAATAAGGGACAATTACTATTTTCTCATCTATAATCAACATTCAACTTTTATCAACACCACTATCGCAAAATAGGGAGGGTCACTAAAGGAATAAAGTATTAGGATCTAGAATAAGGGAGATGTTGTGAAATGATAGCTTATACTTATCACGACTTTGAAACTTATAAGTAGATATATGAAGAGGTTAGTGTAATAGGCACGAGTATTTCATGTACTTGAAGCATAAAACATACATAAAGAGGTGTTATAAGCATAGAATATGTTACAAGTATATAACATTATCATGTGTGAACGTAGGTAGGATTTAGAATAACGAAATCATAGTAAATAGTTGTTTAAGAAATATGTTCTGAAAACATACTTAACATATTGAGATTTTACCAGTCATCATGAATATATCATGAGTACATAAGACTGAGAATATTAAGAAAGCATAGACGCAATCATAGACGCATGCAACGATAGTTATATAATAGTGATACAAGTCATAAATATATAGAGTAATATGAGGACCGTTGTTCGGAAGTTATTCCTTTATATTCTTAGAATTTGAGCATAGGAAGAAATCTATATGAGGTACATGAGTATGGGTCATAAGCACGATGCTAAGATGCAAGATCTGAGTAGAGTGTCGTAATAGTTTAAATCTGAAGAACACTTTAGATTAGAAATGATTTACTATCTCATCATAATTTCTTTTAAAATGCATCACAATCTGATTCATAGGACTTTATTTAATATTTCTCCATGTCATCTCTTTCTTAGATCAAGGTCCACCTTCAAAGTCTGTGAGCCTATTCCATTTCCTCTAAACTCAACAAGAATACACATGCATACTTGATATATTAAGACAAAATATATTAGAAGTTACTAGCTTCATTATAGAGTATTTCTTTCAAAGATACCACTTTTAACTTCTTCTAACTTCTATAATCAACATCATGTAAATTAAACTCTTACTAGCAAACATAATCTAATCTTTCTTGCACATCCCACCTCTAAGTTCACATTTTTCATAATCAACGAAGAATAAAGCTTTTCTAAAAATGTAACGTCGTCTATCTCTACTTCGATTCAACTCTTAAGAACACCACATAAGACATACTATACTTAGCCTCTCCTCACCTAGATACTCCAACATACTAAATAGTAACATATAACACATTAATAATTCTAAATATCATGTAACCACTTATTACATTGTGTTCATTTCTATCTTTCTAATGCTTAAACATATCTTATATCTAATGACTTAGTCATCATTAATTATCTAACCTATAAATCAAATTTATATAATACTTGAACCAAAAATTTATAAACTTAAATTCTTACACGTGTTATTTCAAGCCTACTACATCAATTTCATAAGATAAGCATCACTAATCCCAAAGTATCATTTATTTATACATCAATTTTTTCCCCCTGATTTATACGTCATTAAATTAACAAAAGAGAAAATTTTGACGTTATCACTACATTTTGAGTAATCAAACTGTGACCAATCAGACTCAAGGTAAATGTGCTTTGACTTAACATTCTTGATGTGAGTTATATCCAACATGGAAAGAAATATGGAGTCCGGAGCCTAAAGGGCAAAAAACAATTGACAAAAATTCCAAAAGGATACATAAAAATAATTTCTAACCAAAACGGTAAAATCTCTACTGACGTAGCGATTTATTTTAACACCGTTAATCAAAGTCGCTGCTCTAGGAGCGATCTTCTACAATTGTTTTCTTGAAAATCGATGCCCTTGCAGCGGTTTTGCAATTTTTTTTTAAAGAAGATTTTTTTTTTGAAATCGCTGCCTTGGCAGTGATTTTTGTTTTTTTTTAAATTGGAAATCGCTGCGTGGGCAACATTTTTTTTTAATTAGAAATCGCTGCATTAGCAGCGTTGTTATAAACTTTCCCTTTGTTTTAAGAAATAGCTGCCTTAGTGGATTTTTTTAAAAAAAAAACATTTTCGTGACAAGTTGTATTGTAAATTGAACCTTTTTTTTTCTTTTTTTTTTTCTCAAAATTTTGTCAAATAGTGAAAAATAATTTCTGTCAACTAGTTGATATTTTTAAAAATTTTATTTTATTTTATAAATATTCCTGACAATTATTTTTTAAATCGTATTATACTTGTTTTTATTTTACTGACAAACAGTGAAATTCTCCTCCAATTCTTTTTTAATTGTTCAATTATTCACATGTCAATTTTTTTTTTAAATAAAAACTCGCATGCATGCCTAGAAAATAGAGTCAATTCACATGTTTCATTAAAATTTTCTTATAAATTGATTCAAATCTTCCTTCAAATCAAGTATAATTTTCAACTCTTCTTTTACACTTTTCAAACTTTTTTTTAAAAAAAATTCTCTATAAAGTGAGTTTGAAATTATTTTATTTTTAATTTATTTAATTTATTTTATATTTTTTTGTGGTATTGTGGGGATATTCATCTTTAAATTATTATTAACGTTAACATTTATTTTTGTATATAGATATTCATCCGTCAAATATGTACGTACATCCTGGTCCAGTAGAGTGTGATGTATTAAAAATTCAAGTTCATCATCGTTCCGAAGGAATTTGGAATGGTAGCTTAAGAGAAGAGAAGTCTTGCTTATATACGCGTCGCGGTGATATTGAATTTTGGCAACATATAAAATATCATTCATTACATCCTCGCATTCGTCAGTATTTTGAAAATTGTAGGAATTCGTCATATAGGATGTGTGTCATATGACTTCGGATTAATTTCTTCTTTAATTGAAAGGTGGCTTCGAAAAACACATATCTTTCTCATGCAAATTGGCGACTCTACAATAACTTTACAAAATGCACGTTGAAATTTTATTCGGAATGGTAATAGATGGTAGTCCTATAATTTTAAATGGTGCTGATGATTTAGAAATTTTGGGTAGACAAGAAATGATGTTTGAATTAACGGGATGGTTACCCGATAATGATTATTTTTCTGGTGTTAGTAGATTGTTAACATATAAATTAATTGAGTATATTGAATGTCTAGATGATATTACTGATCACTCAACTGAGCATGAGGTGCAACAAAGGTTTAGATTACATTTATTATGGTAATGAGGTTGATCAATATTTCTAGATAAATCTAATAATAAGATTAATTTGAACCTTTTGATTGACATGAGAAATTTAAATGTAATGTCAACGCAAGCATGGGTAGAAGCCGCATTATCATATTTGTATAATTGCTTATGTCGTGCATCAATGAAACAATCAAATAAAGTTTGTGGATTTCTCTCTTTAATGCAGGTATTCATATTTTTTAATTAAATATTTTTTATATACTAGTAATATGCACATTTAAATGAAAGTATATTCTAAGTAATGTTGAATTTTATTTATTGTAGATTTGGGCATGGGAATGAATTATTCCCCTGCAATCATTACCAAAGTCTCTAAGGACCAATCAACTTGAGGCTTCAACTGTGCTTGCACGTCAATGGATGCGACGTAGAAATCATCAAAATGAGGCACGAACTGTAATCGGTGTGATTAGGGATGTACTAGATAATCTAACTGATGATCAGGTATTTAAATATTATTAGTATTTTAAACTTACTTCTCAAATAAAAAGTAAAGCGGTCATATCAAGTAAAGAACCCAACTAATGAGGTTGGGGTCGATCCCACGAGGAAAATGGTTCAGACTTAACTTTATTCTATTATTACTTCTATTTAGTCAATTATTTTCCGAAAACAAATAACTAAAGGGGTTTTTTGATTAATGAAAGTAATTAACTAAATTAAAGTAATCAACTAACAGGTTGAAGTATTGGAGTTTAATCAAGTAATGAGAGTAACTAGGGCTTAAGTGTTCCCCACAGGCTCCTAACTCGGTAATTCTAGCTATAACAATTCTTTCCTAGTATCTTGCATGCAAAGTTATAAGTTAGGTATCTCTAAATTCTTGGTACGGCATCTAGAGAATTTCACTACGCGGTCCGGCTACGTGTGTTGCTTTACTAAATCTTATCTTTACCTCATATTAAGCATCATAATCGATATTTGACTAAGTTGTTACTTCGTACCAACCGACACTAGCCTATTAGATAGTATACACTAAATCTAAGTTGATAATTCTTTTCCTATTATCTACCTCCTTGGTCCGACAAGTAGCATTAAGGCGAGTTCTAACGTTGGCCATCCGTTAAAAAGACTTCTAAACAAAAGAATTATCAATACATGCAAGACACTATTCCAGAATTGTTATATTAGCTAGATTTTACCTTGTTATTTACCCATGGTTCCCACAACCCTAGTTATGGAGTTTAGTTACCCATGCTAATAATCACACAATTCATATTAATAATATAAGAATTCATGCACTTACTTTAATGAGAATGAAGAAAATCCAGAAATTCACTTGAATAATTCACAAAAACACTAACAATCGATTCCGGAAAAGTATGATCAAATACCAAAATCAAGAGTTCAATACTTAAACAAGAGAACTAAAAAATATTCAAAAGTCTAACCTTAAAAACGAGGTTTTTCGAACTATTTATAATAAACAAAACCTAATAAAAGAGGGAATCTAATTAAGGAAAATCTGTCCAAAACGCGTCTGAGTCAAAGACCCTTGTGACGGACCGTCGTGGCCTCCGTCGTTCCATACTTAACACAAATCTCTGCTGCTTTCTTCATCAACTCACTGTTACCCTCGACGGACAGGTATGACGGACCGTTGCAAGCACGACGGTCCGTCGAGGGGTTCCGTTCCACAACACTTAGAAACTTCTTGAAATTGGGTACTGGACTACTCTCTGACAACCACGACGAATGTGCAGGACGGACCGTCGTGGCTATGACGGTCCGTCGTGAGCTTCCATAGTCCAACACTTGGTTAGACTTCCCCAACTTCCTTCAGCAGCTATTTTATTCTCACTGCGGTGCCACCTACGGACCGTCACAGTCACAACGGACCATTGTGGGCTCCGTAGGTGGTCACTTCTGCAATTTTTGCTCAAATCCTCCATGTTCTCCTTTGGACAGATTCTGCAAATAAAGAGAAACCTACATAAAAATCAATACAAAAAGGCTTTAGACACACACTAAACTTAAGGAAAAAATATTAAAAGTACCGTGAAACCACGGTACATCAACACCCTCAACTTAAATTTGTTGTTTGTCCTCAAGCGACGCACTATGACTCACTACAAAATCTTTGTACAAGAGTATCCGTATTTTAGCTTTCGCAATCATTTGGCTATCAATCTCGATTATTCTCATTATGTTCATGCATGCTATCACTATTAGGCTTGAATTATGTGGATCAGACCATGACACAGACTCACTACACACTGACACCTATTCTCTTCAATTTCTCACCAAGGTGCTAATTTTTCCGGTATTGCAACTAGTGTCCTCACTTCAAAATAACATCCTCATTTTTCACACAATGACTTCAGTTTGAGTATAAGGATTACTTTTCAACACTCGCTCTCAGAATAACTTCACAACTCAATTATACATATTGCCATAGGCTTGCCCTTATTTTCACTGCTTTGAGTTCACCATAACAACTCTTAGGATCACGATAGGACTTTCTTAGCTTGTAACATAGGCTCAGGGTCAGGTAGGGTATATTTAGGTATACTTTAGTGACTTGTTGCCCTCCTTGACATATCGGCTAAGTGTACTGCCTTTTTATCGTTTTATTTCGCCCTATTCCTCAATTTTCTTTCACCTTGTTATTCTCCCTTTCTTCTCTTTATGTGTAAGTGACTCTTCTCTTTTCTTGTGTTTATTTTATTTTGTTTTATATATATATATATATATATATATATATATATATATATATATATATATATATATTTTTCTTTAAAAAAAATCACTTTTGTTTTGTTCTTTCTTCCTCTTTTATTCTTTCAACCCCACTTTCCAAAGTATTCCTCATAACAGCCACCCTCAACTCATGATTTTGTCATGAGTCAAGGTTCACAATACCCATGGTTGGGTCAGGGCCATGACAAGGTTTCTTTCTGCATTAGCCACCCTCAACTTATGCTTTTGGCATAAGCTGAGGTGCACATGTTCAAGGAGGGACCAGGGCCAACACATTGTTCCCAGAGAAGATCGGTTGGGGTGAAAAAGAAAGATCTATTTTAAGCTCAAATCATTTGGATCAATAAGGGATTAATTTCATTTGGTTTTCTGTTATTTTAGGCTCAAGTTTGACTATTTCGAACAAGGGCCTATGATCCTTTCCTAATTGTTTATTACGGCTTACTTTTAGCAGGACTAACCAGGCAAGTTCTAGCTTAGTACCAATGGTGGATCATTCGACTTTTCCTCACACTCACTTGACATCTCATTACTCTACCAGATTATCAGACACCTAGTTCGAATCTTAGATTTAGGGTCATGCAGTAATGTATCTCTATGTCATGCTTAGAGCCACACATTTATCAATTACTATGCCTAGTCATGCATCATTTTTATTATATCAAGATATCATTTGTGTTTTAGCCATCATGCTTCAGAGTTATACTACACAAGATATAAACATGCCGGTTCAACAATAAAAGTAATCAGTCTCTTGGGGAAAAAGAACACAGGCAAGAAAACCCCAAGAGAGGATCGTGAATTGGGCTACTGAGACTTCACCCTAGCACCCACTTTCCATTTAACCCACCCCCAACAAAAAAGATATGCAATTGTCCCCAATGCATAAAAGAATCTAAAATAATCGAGTGGTAGGTAAAGCAAACCTGAGGCGCAAAGCGCCCGCGATCAACAAGCTGGTGGGTCCGGTGTCCCGGAACCCACTCCTTCTGTAGTCTGGACACCCTCAGTAGTGTCCTCAGCAACAACAGCACCATCAGTAGTGCCTCTCTCCTCCTCAACAACTCTGGAGCTAGACGCCCCAGCAGCCAACTCTATGGTCCTCAACTGACGGGCCTCCTCATCAGCAATCGAGGCTCTCCTCGCAGCCTCCAACTCTTGGCGCTCCTTCTTTCATGCCCTAGACTCATCCTCATCTTGACCTCTACGCCTCTTGGCATGCTCTTGTGGGGGAGGTGGTGGCACATCAGTAGTGGCGAATAGGGCAGCCATCACCGTGTCCTCAGCAGGCTCTGCAGAAGGGGCCTCAGACTCGGGTACCATAGCCTCTAGAATCGTGTCCAAGTCCGCTCTCAGACTCTCTACAGTAGCCTGAAGGGTCGACACATCCACCGGAGGGGCTGGCCGGGCTAGCACCCGCAACTCAAAAGCGTCCAGACGCTGATGAACCTCCGTGATCTTCCTCTCCGTGTGCTGGGCCATCTTCCGCTCCATGCGCTCCTCCGCCTCAACAATAGACCTCTCCATCCACGGCTGGATGTGATGCAGAAGTGTGGCCATTTAGGCCTCAAGTTTCTGGACCCTTGCAAGTGGGACCAGAGTAGCGGAAGGAGTCGAGCGAGAGGGGTTGGGGAGGTGCTACCACCCGGGATAGACTTGACCGGGGTGGTGTCAGTAGGCTCAGATGTAGCCTGGGTAGCCGCTCGGGCTTGCTCTACTGTATCCGCCAGGTTCTCACCAAGCGGAGGCACCTCCGGGCGGGGCCTTCTGTGTGGAGCCAACTCATTGGCCTCACCCTGATGAGGCCTATATCAACATTGCCCGGCGCGGTCTTGAGCTGATCTATGTGCCAAATGGGCACACCTGCAGACCTACACAAAGAAAACACCATGCACGGGAATAGGTAAGTAGTAGTGACCTTGAAGGCCCTCTCGTGCATGACCGCCAGAAGAAGCCAAGTGAAGTCCACCTCGAACCCCGCTATCATCGTTGCCATCAGAACTGCCCGATCACATGTGAGAATATTGTCTGCAGCAATGGGGGAAAGGCAGTGGCGAACTATCAACCATAAAAACTTGGCCGTGAAGGTCAGGTTAGCCTTTTTGATGGCTCCTTTCAGCTCAAGTACCCAGTCGGCAGCCTCTTCATCAACGGACAATTACTGGGCAATCCACCTCTTGGTGGTCTCTCTCAACTCTGGCTCACGCATGAATCGTCCATCTTTAACAAGTTTCCACCGGTAGTCGAACTCGGCGGTGAGAAGAGTCCGGGTGGCATCAATATCATTGCCGTATAGATACCGGCGGATGGCTGGCAAGGAGATGTCTACCCGCTTGCCGCAGACTCGGATGTGATCTAGCGGGGCCTGTTTGGAGGGGGCAGCCTGCTTATCTATCTGAGATCGGAGAGTTGCCACGTAGGAGGTGTAGAACTCTCTGACCAACTCCTCACTGTATCGGCCTACCTCACGAGCCGTCCATTCTAGCCGGTGCCTGGTGAAGAGGGCATGGAGTGCCGGCATGGTGGGAAGACTCGCCGTAAGGACCCGCTTCTCCAGTGTAAGGGTCCGGGTCATGACCCCCTTATCATTCGGCTGTTTGGCGTCGGAGTACACCTGATACTGCCCCTCAACACACCACCGGTTGGGCTGGTCGGCAACCGGGGCAAGGACTCCAGTCTGTGGTGCTGGAGTGGAATCAGCACTGGCGGCCTCATCAGACGAGGTGGACTGGGATGCGGTGGCTGGAGCAGAAGCCTCCTCAGACCCGGAGACTTCTTCTGAACCCGACACTTCCTTAGAACCGGAAGCATCCCTGGAGTGTGCAGCAGACCCAGAAGGCGTGCCGGTCAGTGTGCGCTCCTCATCAGACTGGGAGGCAGTGACTACGCCAGGCGCCACCTTCGTGGGTGTAGCTCTGGTGGCACGTGCAGCCCGTGCAGGAATGACAGTGCCTGGGGGCACGTATTCGGGGTCACGCTCATCGTCAGAGCCAATGACCAGTCAGGCAGATGGGGCGACGGACTTTGAATGCCCTCGTAAGTACACACGATCTTGCTTAGGTGCCATTAGTGTTAGTACCTGAAAAAGACAACAATTAGTACCAGTAGAAGCAAACAAGACATGCATGGAAGAAAACAAATACGTTAAACCAGAATTGAAATGGTATTGTTGTAGTATCTGTGCTGCACGACGGACTAATTGGCAGTCCGTTGTGAGCAAGACGGACCGTCATGGGGGTCCGTCATAAAATACTTGGGAAAATATTTGGAGAATCTCAGAAAGAAAGTCTCTGACAATCATGACGGTTGTGCAGGACGGACCGTCGAGGGCACGACGGTCCATCGTTAGACACTTAGAAATTGTTTTGAGACCCTTAGGAATAGGGTCTCTGACAACCATGACGGTTATGCAGAACGGACCGTCGAGGGCACGACGGTCCGTCGTAGTGGTCCGTCATAGGACACTTAGAATTTTTTTTGAGACCCTTAGGAATAGGGTCTCTGACAACCATGACGGTTATGCAGGATGGACCGTCGAGGGCACAACGGTCCATCGACGGACACTTAGAGTAAATGACCGGTGATTGGTAGGACAGACCCCACGACGATCCGTCGAGGGCACGACGGTCCGTCGACAGGGTCTCGTTCTGTCCTTCAGTGACAGAACTGAGGATGCCTCAATCGTCCCCTAAATTTCTAATATAAAGAACACACATCAACCCACAATTTCTAACCAAATTACCCAGCATACTAGCAATCCTAAGGCAATAATTTCTCGAGTTTTAGCATGCCAATTTGGAAACTATCAACTTAGGTCAGAAACAATTATCAGAAACATACACCCCCTTTTGATTTAGTTAACACAACACCCCCATTCTGTTTACTAAATGAAGGGTCTTAAGGCACGTAGGATTAACGGGGTGAGTTTGTAGCATGCAATAGGGGTCAAATTTCGAAGACCCAACATTCAGAAACATGCATATAGTATGGGAAAACAAGAATGAAATGTAGATGAGTTAGAGATCAGAACCACATACCTGATACTTGGGGAAGATGAAAACAAAGGAAGGCACACAACTCTGGTGATCACTAGACGACCACTTGACTCTGACCGGCAGATGATTTGAGGATTTAGGGAGTTTGTGATAGGAAAGAGTTTTGGGAATTATGGGAATGAGTGGTGAATCAGAAGTTTGGGAAGAGAATGAGAGTGGTAGGGAGTTGAAAAGAGAGTAAATGAAAGAAATGAGGGAAATAAACGGTTGGAAATGAAGAGGTGGGAAGTTAAAAGGTTTAAAAACTTCTAATATTCGCCGGTCGGGTCGGGTCGGATTTACGGGTATTGATGCGACGAGTCCCCGTCGACGGTCTGTCACAGGTGTGACGGTCCGTCATGGGTTCCCTAACTTAGAAAAAATGTAAAAACTTACCTGGGCACGACGGATGCTTGCGACGGTCTATCTCAAGCGTGATGGTCCGTCGATGGATCAGTCACAGAGTGCTGCAGACCAATTTTCTGCAGAGTCTCTGGTGATGTGCTACCTGCAAATTTAACACCCATTAAGCTATTGTTTTTGTAATTAGCTGGACACTTATTGGACACGGACCCTAAACTACGCTCTAGCCAACACTTCTAAAAAAAAAATGCAACTGTTACTAGAAAGTTATGAAAAACCTATAGTTGGCTTAGAGGATACATATTGGGTTGCCTCCCAACCAGCGCTTGATTTAACGTCGCCGCACGACGGAGGACACTTTACTCAGACTTTATTAAGATAGTATGCCTCGATCACTTCATTCGCCGTTTCAGCATGCCCCAGATAGATTTTTATTCGTTGTCCGTTCACCTTAAACCGCACACCCTTCTTGTTTTCCAACTCAACCGCTCCGTGAGGGAATAGTTGGGTGATCAAGTAAGGGTCAGTCCATTTGGACTTGAGTTTGCCCGAAAACAAGCGCAAACCTAGAATTGAATAAAAGCAGCAAATCCCCAACCATAAAATTGCGTTTCTCAATCTTTTGGTCATGGTACTTCTTCATCCTTTCTTTGTAGAGGGCTGAACTTTCATAAGCTTTGAGACAAAATTCATCGAGCTGATTCAACCCATTTAACCTCTGTTCTACAACCTCATTCCAATCCATTTTCAACTTCTTCATTGCCCACATGGCTTTATGCTCTAATTCAACCGGTAAGTGACAAGCCTTCCCATATACAAGTTGGTATGGAGACATACCTATGGGAGTCTTGTATGCTGTCCGGTAGGCCCAAAGAGCATCATCAAGCCTCCTTGACCAATCCGTTCTACTCGCATTCACCGTTTTCGATAAAATCTGCTTAATCTCCCTATTTGACACCTCAACTTGTCCACTAGTTTGAGGATGGTAAGGAGTGGCCACGTTATGGCGAACCCCATACTTATCCAATAATCCCTTAAGTAATTTGTTGCAAAAGTGGTATGCACCATCACTAATTATGGCCCTTGGGGTGCCAAATCGGGAAAATATATTCTTTTTCAAGAACGCGGTGACACTCTTCCCTTCATTATTTGCGAGTGCGATAGCTTCCACCCATTTAGACACATAATCAACCGCTACTAGAATGTACTTCATCCCATGAGAACTCACAAAAGGGCCCATAAAATCAATGCCCCATATATCAAACAATTCGATCACAAGAATGGGATTTAAAGGGAGCTCTTGCTTCCTCGAAATGCCACCATCTCTTTGGCATCTATCACATGTCTTGGCAAACTCATGAGCATCTTGATGGATAGTTGGCTAATAGTAGCCACATTGTAAGATTTTGTGGGTTGTCCGGATACCACTATGATGCCCACCTACAGGCGAAGAATGACACGCCTCCAAAACACTCAACATCTCAACTTCCGGCACACATCGTCGAATAAGCCCATGGGCACAACTCCTATACAAGTATGGTTTATTCCAAAAGAACTTTTTAACATCATGCATGAACTTTTTCCTTTGATGAAAGGACAAGTCCGGTGGGACAATATCTCTAGCCAGATAATTCGCAAAATCTGCGAACCATGGAATCAAGTCTTGAGAGGCGGCCAATACATGCTCATCGGGGAAAGTATCATCAATTTCAGTCTTATCCCCCAACTCTCTCATTGATTCATCTTCTAAATGGGACAAGTGATCAGCGACTTGATTCTCGGTCCCTTTTCTATCTCTCACCTCAAAGTCAAATTCTAGCAATAGTAACACCCGACGAATCAACCTGGGTTTCGCATCCTTCTTTGCCATCAAATATCTCAAAGCAGAATAATCAGTATGCACTATTACTCTAGTGCCTAGCAAATAGGAGCGAAATTTCTCGAAGGCAAAGACTACTGTAAGGAACTCTTTCTCAGTCACTGTGTAGTTCTTTTGGGCTTCATTGAGGGCTTTACTAGCATAGTAAATGGGGTGAAGGATTTTGTCCCTTCTTTGTCCCAATACCACACCAAGAGCAACCCCACTAGCATCGCACATCACCTTAAATGGAATTCTCCAATCCGAAGAAATAGTGATGGGTGCAGACACCAACTTTTCTTTCAACTCACCGAATGCCTTAAGACAGGATTCATCAAAATAAAATTTACAGTCTTTATCAAGCAACTTGCACAAAGGATGCGCAATTTTTGAAAAATCCTTGATGAACCTCCGGTAAAAACCTGCATGCCCAAGAAAGCTTCTCACACCTTTTATAGAGATAGGTGGGGGAAGTCTCTCTATTACCTCGACTTTAGCTCGATCAACCTCTATACCCTTCTCTGAAATGCGATGACCCAATACAATACCCTCTTTCACCATGAAGTGACATTTTTCCCAATTTAGTACTAGATTGCAGTCTTCACACCTTTTAAGAACCTCAAATAAATGACTCAAACACCGCTCAAAGGAGTCACCAACCACAGAAAAATCATCCATAAACATCTCAATAGTGTCCTCCACTATATCGGAGAATATCGACATCATACATCTCTGAAATATGGCGGGTGCATTGCACAATCCAAACGGCATTCTCTTGAACGCGAAGGTCCCATATGGATAATTGAAGGTGGTTTTTCTCTTGATCTTCCGGTGCAATAGAAATCTGATTGTACCCCGAATAACTATCAAGAAAATAGTACCACCCTTTTCCGGCAAGTCTATCCAACATCTGATCTATGATGGGCATCGGAAAATGGTTTTTTCCGGTCCATGCATTTAATTTTCGGTAGTCCATACACACCCTCCATCCAGTCACCGGTCTCATGGAATAAGTTCATTTTTCTCATTGGGGACCACAGTCATTCCCCCTTTCTTAGGTACACACTGAACAGGGAATACCCAACTACTATCAGCGATCGGATATATTACTCCGGCATCCAACCACTTAATAATTTCCTTTTTCACTACCTCTTGCATAGGTGGATTTAAGCATCTCTGGTGCTCAATACTTGGCTTATGATCGGGCATGAGTTGGATTTTATGAGAACAAATACCGGAAGGGATGCCAATAATATCCGCAATAGTCCACCCAATAGCTCTTTTGAACCTTTTTAACACTTTCACCAAACTATCAACTTGTTGTACATTCAGATCTGATGCAATGATTACCGGCAAAGTGTCACCATTTCCTAAGAATTCATACCTCAGATGAGGTGGTAGAGCTTTTAGTTCTAATTTTGGAGCCTCCTCTATAGATGGTTTTGCGGGTGGAGACTCGCGATTCTTCATATCTAACTCATATTTCTTCGGTTTAAACCGAACATCACCTCGATCAACTGCCGCGACCAATGACCCATACTCTTCAATGCAATCGCTATCAAAATTCATGATCACTGCCGCTAGTGCTTCTACACCCAGACGTTCTTCAATTTGTACCTCAGATGACTTTTCAACTTTGTAGGATATGGCTGATACCGATTGGAGCTCACCACTCTGCCTCATGGACCTACAAATGTTGAAGGTCACTTCTTCATTGTTCAACCGAAATTTCATCTGCCATTTTTCCATATCAACCAAGGCTCTACCCGTAGCAAGGAATGGCCTCCCAAGAATAATAAGCACCTCAAAATCGACCTCAAAATCAAGAATAATAAAATCGGCTGGAAATATGAACCACTCCACTTTTACTAGCACATCATGAAGTATCCCAATAGGCCTTTTTACTGTTTGATCGGCCATCAGTAGCCGCATCGTAGTGGGCTTTGGATCACCCAAACCCAACTTCTTGTAAATCGAGAGGGGCATGAGATTTATGCTTGCCCCAAGATCACATAATGCTTTCGCAAAATGTAATAACTCGATTGTACAAGGAATAGTGAAAGCACCTGGATCTTCTTTCTTTTGCACTAGAGATCTTGTAGCAATAGCACTACAGTGCTGCATTCTATCATCCTCCTCAAAAGTGACCGATCTTTTCTTCGTAACCAGATCTTTCATGAACTTGGCATAACCGGGCATTTGTTCCAGAGCTTCTACCAAAGGGACATTGATGGAAAGCTGTTTCAACATCGTTATAAAACGCCGGTATTTACCATCCTCGGTCTTTTTCACTAATCTTTGTGGGAAGGGGAGGGTCTAGGCATGGGAGTCACCTTTTTGGGCATTTCAACATCTTTTCCCGTTTTATCTTCTAGCTCACCACTAACCTCCATCACCTTATCATCATCTCTTATCACCTTTTCTACATCAGACGGCATAGGTGGGTCAATGGTCTACTTACCACCCCGAGTAGTGATTGCCATACTGTGTCCATCATTTTTCGGATTCTGGACAGTGTTGCTAGGGAGAGTACCCGGTTGCCGTGTGTTCACAGTCGCAGATAATTGGGCCATTTGCAACTCAAGCTGCTTAATCGAGATTGCATGTGTATCAACTTTCTGCCCAATACCCGCTAAGTCACTCCTTAACTCTTTAGTGTGTTCATCACTAGCATCGAACCTCCTCATCATTTTGTGCAACATATCCTCAACTCGCGCCATACTACCTCCACCATCCCTAGGAGCAACTTCACGATTTTGAGGAGGAACATAGGGCCTACTCCTATCATTTCTGTTACTATAGTTAGCCCGGTCTTGGACATAATGACCCTCGCGGTTATAATTACCATAGTTCCGACCTTGGTTTCCTTGACCTTGGCGCCAATTCTCCTGATTGGAGCCTTGGGCGTTCGGTCGAAAACCCCCTGTCTGCTCATTCATCGCATAGGAATCCTCCTCATAATAATATTCATCATTTGGCGGTGGTGGTTTAGACAAGTAGTTCACTGCATTTACCTTTTCTGCACCCCCAGTGACATGTTTTAATACCAACCCAAGCTCAGTTCTCATCTGAGCCATCTCTTCACGAATCTCGTCTGTGGCTGGGTTGTGTGCAGATTGCACTGTGAAGGTGTTTCTTCCAGTATCTGACTTCCTAGTACTCCAAGCTTTATTATTTCGGGAGATTTTCTCTAACTTTTCAGCAATCTCGGCATAAGGACACTCCCCATAAGAACCACCCGCTATCGTATCCAACACTGCTTTATTATTATCATCCTGTCCTCGATAGAAGTATTCTTTCAGTGACTCATCATCAATGCGGTGATTGGGGACACTTCTCAAGAATGAAGTGAACCTATCCCAAGAACTGCTAACTGACTCTCCCGGTAGTGCCACAAAGTTGTTCACTCTGTCTTTGTGGTTTAGTTTCTTAGAGACCGGGTAGTAACGTGCTAAGAAAGCATCCCTCAGTTGATTCCAAGTGAAGATTGAGTTATAAGGGAGCTCAGTAAACCAGATAGCAGCCTCTCCCGTCAGTAAAAGAGGAAATACTCTTAGCCCTAGTACTTTCATATTCAAATCGGGCCTCCCTACATAACTTTTGCACACTGCCTTACCTAGCGATGTGGGCATGTGAATCCTCAGAAGGTAGCCCTGAAAACAAACCTCTGGCAGTGAGCATTTGCATCAGACTACTAGTTACCACAAAAGCGTGGCCGTGTGGTAGAGGGGACAAGATAAGTGGCCCATCAGAGTCTGCGATATTATCATAACCCCTATAGTACTCTTGAGGGCGTGGATCGGGGTGTTGTCCCCTTAGTTCATATTCCCCACGATTTTCATGTAATGCCCGACCATGAGCATCAACCGGATCTAGAATGTCCTGGTTGACTAAACATTAGTAATAAGTTTTAAGTTAATCTAAAAGCCACTTTCCCCGGCAGCGGCGCCAAAATTTGATACGCTCAAACTTACTTCTCAAATAAGAAGTAAAGCGGTCGTATCAAGTAAAGAACCCAACTAATGAGGTTGGGGTCGATCCCACGAGGAAAATGGTTCAGACTTAACTTTATTCTATTATTACTTCTATTTAGTCAATTATTTTCCAAAAATAAATAACTAAAGGGGGGTTTTGATTAATGAAAGTAATTAACAAAATTAAAGTAATCAACTAACAGGTTGAAGTATTGGAGTTTAATCAAGTAATGAGAGTAACTAGGGGTTAAGTGTTCCCCACAGGCTCCTAACTCAGTAATTCTAGCTATAACAATTCTTTCCTAGTATCTTGCATGCAAAGTTATAAGTTAGGCATCTCTAAATCCTTGGTACGGCATCTAGAGAATTTCACTCCGCACCTTGGTCCGGCTATATGTGTTGCTTTACTAAACCTTATCTTTACCTCATATTAAGCATCATAATCGATATTTGACTAAGTTGTTACTTCGTACCAACCGACACTAGCCTATTAGATAGTATACACTAAATCTACGTTAATAATTCTTTTCCTATTATCCACCTCCTTGGTCCGGCAAGTAGCATTAAGGCGAGTTCTAACGTTGGCCATCCATTAAAAAGACTTCTAAACGAAAGAATTATCAATACTGCAAGACACTTTTCTAGAATTGTTATATTAGCTAGATTTTACCTTGTTATTTACCCATGGTTCCCACAACCCTAGTTATGGAGTTTAGTTACCCATGCTAATAATCACACAATTCATATTGATAATATAAGAATTCATGCACTTACTTTAATGAGAATGAAGAAAATCCAGAAATTCACTTGAATAATTCACAAAAACACTAACAATCGATTCCGGAAAAGTATGATCAAATACCAAAATCAAGAGTTCGATACTTAAACAAGAGAACTAAAAAATATCCAAAAGACTAGCCTCAAAAATGAGGTTTTTCGAACTATTTATAATAAACAAAACCTAATAAAAGAGGGAATCTAATTAAGGAAAATCTGTCCAAAACGCATCTGAGTCGACGACCCTTGTGATGGACCGTCGTCCGTCGTGGCCTCCGTCGTTCCATACTTAACACAAATCTCTGCTGCTTTCTTCATCAACTCACTGTTACCCTCGACGGACAGGTATGATGGACCGTTACAAGCACGACGGTCCGTCGAGGGGTTCCGTTCCACAACACTTAGAAACTTCTTGAAATTGGGTACTGGACTACTCTCTGACAACCACGACGAATGTGCAGGACAAACCGTCGTGGCTATGACGGTCCGTCGTGAGCTTCCGTAGTCCCACACTTGGTCAGACTTCCCCAACTTCCTTCAGCAGCTATTTTATTCTCACTACGGTGCCACCTACGGACCGTCACAGTCACAACAGACCATCGTGGGATCCGTAGGTGGTCACTTCTGCAATTTCTGCTCAAATCCTCCGCGTTCTCCTTTGGACAGATTCTGCAAATAAAGAGAAACCTACATAAAAAATCAATATAAAAAGGCTTTAGACACACACTAAACTTAAGGAAAAAGAATTAAAAGTACCTTGAAACCACGGTACATCAATGACATATACATAGATTTTTGGTAGGTCCTTAAAATAAGATATTATATGACATAATAGTACAAAAAAATTATTTTGTAAGATTGTTCATTTTAATGTACATATTTTTTTTTTTGCCAATTTTTTTTTAATAATTATCTTACTTCTTTTTTTATAGTTTATTTGGCAACCTTATTGGGAAGATGTTATTAATGTATTGCCTGAGTGGTGTCGGTCAGGACAACCTGTCTGGGTGGCACATGTGCCACTTATTTATGAAATTTATCGTGAGTGGCACATGGTTGATCTTGTTATGAGACAGTTTGGTTATTTACAACATATTCTTTGACCGTGTATCCAATTTTTCGAGTATCATTTTAAGCGTTATAAACGATCCAAAATAAAAGAAGAAGATATAGAAGCATTTAATTACACACAATATTTATGGGAACAACATCAAATTTTGTGAATCTTTAACATTAAATCTTGGATCTTCGAGCTCGGATGATTAATAATGAAAATCAATCTAATGAAATGAGAAAATATGCAGATGAAGTCGCTCGTATTTCAATGGAGTCAATGAATACGACCTTTCAGAGGAACGTGATTGAGCTTTGATCTTGATTACAATCCTCCCACTCAATACGATGAACCACCACCAGTACAAGTATCTCGCCGATCACGACAATCAACACCGAGAGAGGGTGCACGTTGAGGTAGAAGGAGCACTGGTGAAGGTCATGGTCAAAATCGTGCGGAGCATCATTTGATTGATGGAGATAATTTGGTTTGAAATAACAAATATTTTGTGGCGACTCCCGAGCCTTATTATTCCACGTTTGATTTTTCTACAGGGCCCTCTAACACTAATGTTAATTTTTCTAGTAAGGAAACAGTTGGTTTTGTAACTCCACATGTTTCGATATCTAGTTTTGCGCAATTTAGTGGATGTCATTATGGTATTCAACATGGGTGAATTTCCTATACATAATTCTCCATTTGGTGGGAGGTTGAATTTATCTAATGTAAGTATGATAATTTTCAGAGAAATTTTTTAATCTTTTTTTAAATTTTTTGTGCATATTTATTTAATTATATTATATTATATTGTATTGTATTGTAGGTAATCGTGTCCGATGATCCAAGATTTAATTTTGAAGCTTCACAAAATTTAGTTTTTAATAGAGAAAATCTACAACGGAGAACATCTAGGCTACACAAATCAACTAGATATGGAACAGACAGTCACAATCAAAATGAGAAAGATTTTAAAAGTAAAGACGAAAATGAAGAGGTAGAAAATTCGGATTCAGAAGAATAATTTTTATATCACTTTATTCTAAAGGCTGAAGAGTTTATGCAGTAAATCAAATTTTTATGTGTGTTGAATTTTGTTGTTTCGTGTAAATTTGAACAAAGAGTTTGAAATTTATGTTATTGCAGTGAGATTCTTCTCTTTATTTCAACTTGCAGGATGTTTCTTTTTCTTTATGTCATAGGTCAAATCATTACTTTTTAAGTTAGATCAAATCATTACTTTTTAATAGAGGGAAATGTTTTTTTTTTCAAATCCAAGTTTGACTCTAATAGATCCTTAGCGCTAGCGCTAAGTTAGCAAGCTACCTCTCCGTGGGGTAAAAACCGAGGAAAATAAAGAACGTCAAGTAGAAAGGAACAAGGTCTTACGACACGATCACCATATCTTTGATTTTTCTTTATCTCTCCTCGGCTTGAGCCGAGTGGATGATACGTGGTGTGGTATACCTGATCGTTTAATTCATGTCAACAAATACTTAAAAAAGATATATCATAATATTAATAACAAGACATAAAAAATACATTCATCTAAAAACATAGACAATATATTTAAAATTGATTAGGACATCGTGCTTTTGTGACCTGTCTCCTTACAAACACTACATTTTCTAGTCATGCGAATCGGAGCTATATTCATATCATTCTTAAGTTGGCTTCTTACTTGCATACCACATGTCCGCAAATATTCAGTATTTGCAATTAAGTTAAAAGGAGTTGGTGGCCAATACATTTCATCACCCACTGGGGTAAATGTCTTAGTGTGTGTTTGTTTGTAATATTTTGTACTGTGGAATTTACTTACATAAGACTTTGGCTCGATTCCACGAAGTTCACAAAATTTAATGGCATGCGATCAAAGCATATGATAATGTCTCCATTTTTCACAAGAACATTTCTTACCTTTTGTAGTAACCTTGTGGACATTTCCACCTTTACCATCATGAGCAAAAGTAAGAATTTCGAAACTTCCATCACCAGTGTTGTAAGTCATCATATTTTTGTGCCCTTGAGCTCTTTGATAATAATCATTAAATTTTCTTATCTGTTGCAAGAGGCTACATCATATTACTTTGAAGTAATGCAGTTGCAAGATTGTTTCTTTCGACAAAATGATCAAATAACTCTTCAACTTTTACTTTTGGATTGATCACAAAGAAATTCTTTTTAATAGCAAGACTATATGCTCTTACGACAGATTTCATTTGCTTCTTATTCATAAATATCATACCCATTTGCATATACAAATTAGATTAATCAATATAAAATAAATAAATAAATAAATACAAAATATTTAGTTTGCAACAATCGAACCTGATTGGATATATTTAGAATTGTTTGAATTTCAAAGTGTCGTTCGAATGGAACCATCATCTCTCGTATAGATAAAATCTTCTGCACTTTCTTCAGTGTGAATAAAGTATGGAATCACTGTAGAATGATATTTAATACTTTGATCTTCAATGGGTGCATTATCCACATCATCATCATCTTCCTCATACATTTCATCATTGTCTGTTAATTCATGCTTCAAAGGTTCATCACTGTGCAACTCACCAACTCGTTCATCACCCATAACATTATTATTTACAATTTGTGTACAATAATTCACTGCATTTTGAAGTTATCATACCTATAAAAATAATAATATAAATATATTGCATATTAAAAAAATTATTTTAATAAGTAAAAAAAGTTACTTTATTTATCTATCAGTTGACTCGATGAAAACAAATTCAAGTGCTTGAAAGCATGGCTAGACTCTCCCATATTATAATATGGCACACTTCAATTCAAACAATGATCATGAATATATTAGTCAATTTTTATTCATCAAATCGCTACATCAAAAGCGATATTTTAAAAAAAAGTTAGAGGGAAATTTCACTATCGTGACAACGATTCTTTTGTTTAAAATAATCTTAAATGAAGCAGCGATTTTAAACAAAAAAAATTATTCTTACCATTAAATAGATGTGACTAGTTAACAGAAATTTTAGAAGAAAAACATATTTTTTCCACCAAAATTTGATAAACCTCGTTTAATAATTTTTAAAACCATAAGAAAATGAGATTTTCATTTTATACGTGTAGTTTTTCCACTATTTAATATTCTAATTTTTTTTATAAAAAAAATACGAAAATTTCCACCTAAATCGCTGGTAAAGGAGAATTTCTCTTTTAAAAAAAAAAACATCCACAACAATCGCTACAAAGACAATGATTTTAAACAAAAATAAAATAAAATTATCGTTAGAACTAGATGTGACTAGTTGTTAGAATTATATATATATATATATATATATATATATATATATATATATATATATATATATATATATATATATATATATATATATATATATATATATATATATATATATATATATATATACAGTGAGTTGTAACCAAAAAAAATTATTTTTAAAACTAGATGTGACTAGTTGACAAAAACTTAAGAAAAATTAATATATATATATATATATATATATATATATATATATATATATATATATATATTCACCAAAATCGCTGCCTTGACAGTGACTTCATCTTTTAAAAAAAAATAAAAAATCTATAAACTTTATAATTACGCTGCGATTTCCAATAAAAAAATCTTTTTTATAAAAAACTCTGCCAAAGTAGCGATTTCAAACTTTTTTTATAAAAAAGAAATTGCAAAAACACTGCTGGGAAAGCGATTTTCTAAATTGTTTTTGGATAAAATCGCTAAGTAAGGAGCGATTTTGATCTGTTAACGGCGTTAAAATAAATCGCTACTGACGTAGTGATTTTTTCCTTTTGGTTAGAATTTTTTTTAATGTATCCTTTTGGAATTTTTTTTGTCCTTTAAGCTCCGGACTCAAGAAATATGCATTATTGAGCTTAGGGGTGTGATCTCACGATTTCAATTAAGACGATGAGAATCATGGAAGATCATTGGAGTCAAATCCTAGTAGAGATGAAAAAACACTAGCCATACTTTTGATCTGCAATATAACACAAAGTTTATGTATAATTATCAATAAGTAAGATAATGTTAATGCATTTCTATAACATTTTTCAATTTCTTATTAAAATGCTATTGAGATAGAGTATTCAATTCAAAGAGGAAAAATAAATTATTTCACACAGTTTTTCAAATATTTAAAATGTAATATCAAAATAGGGATAGAATTCTTCACTTTGAAATCAAATACACACCTATTTTGTTCTTCTTCTTACAATTTTACTGCAACTAAAACTCTTTTTAATGGGAGAAAAAGAAAGTGAAATAATCTCCTCATAAAAATGTAAAAATATTTTTTTTTCCAACTCCAAAAAGTTAAGAAATAAATTATTTTCCATTTCATTAGAACTTTTTTATTGTTGTCTAAATGAATATAAATGATAGGTTACTGTGAATATATATATATGGTCTATATTATCGTCTAAAAAAGTATATGAGATTATTCTATTTTAATTGATAAAACAACATTAAGTAGAAGTTAAATTACTTTCTGTTTTCCTATTAGTTAAAGAATTTTTTTTAAATTTTTTTTTTAATTAAAAAATAAAAAATTATCAGGTAAAAACGTGTAAATAATATATATGTTTAGTAGAAAAAATTTGATGCAATTAACTAATACTAGGGGCATTTTAGGATCAAGCTAGTAACGATTCAACCCTCTAGTTATATTGTATTCTTTAAGCGACGAACCACACATCTTTAAAATACATCACTAGGGTGTAAGGTATGCTTACTTATATATCCAATATTTATCTTATGTTTTGTCTATTGGAACTTCTTATCTTAAGTTGATGCGTCACATAGACCCCATCTTATTAACTCAACGGTCTAATAAAGGTTCGCCCTACCACATGAGTTTTTTCTAGACTCAGGACTGAGATTTGCCCCCGCCTTATTGAAATTTATCTAAACTCAGTTGAGCTTTTGCCCTCATCGACAAGACTGACATAAGAGTGACTCTGATGCCATTTGTAACAAGTCAGTCCACTACTGATATTGCCCACTCTTATCTAGGCTCATACCATATTAAAACGTGTCACTAGTTTGTAAGGTCTGCTTATTCATATATTTAACATATCTCTTCTGTTTTGATGATTTTGGTGTGTCACAAAGCTATTAAAGGAAAATATTTTTGTTCAATTTCACGTAACTTAAATTAACAAAAATATATTATTAAAAATAATAAACAATATATAATTTTTAAAATAGACAAAAATATTGGCATGAACTATAACAATAAAGAGTTTTAATAGAAGATCTTGTGACGAGATTATATGAATACCTTCTTATAATTATCAAATTGAAGATCATAGCCTAAAGTTATGTACTAGATATTTTGCATGGGTTATATAGACTACATCTTATATCTATTGTAAAAAAAATCTATTATTTTTAACATGGTATCAGAGCGTAAACACATTCTTCAATAATTGAGGCTTCTTTATGTGGAATAACAAAAAATAAATAAATAAAAAGACTAGAGATTAAAACGTTAGGAGATTGTGTCCTTTCAACAAAAAATATTCAATGAGAGAACTCCATCCTCGTTGACTTAACATCTAGAATATCTAAGTTGTTAAGTGATACATCCATTCTAACTAGTCATAAATCTATCGCAACACCAATTGACATCAAGCTGAATGACAAAAATTAAAAAAATTGGTCTCAAGTTTCAGAAATGTACGTCTCAGACAAATTTAAGTTAGGATACATTAATGGAGACCTTTCATTTAAATATCTCATACAAGGTCATATATTATATATAAATAGTAGTTTATGAAGCTTACCAAATTTTATTTTACTGAAGCAGGTCTGTTTATAGTTGGTATACTCAGAAATGGATGAATCCCTGAAGAGGGAGAATAAATCTGTAGTCTAATGTGGTGAAACAAAATTTCCCTTTTTTGAACTCATAATGATGAATTTATATGCCAAGAACTAGGGTTAAAGTTCTATTGGGCTAATGGTCTAATTAATTTATTGGAAAATTTTCAAAATGTTAATATTTTAACATTTAAAAGGGCTTATTAGCAGCACTTTTAATATTTAGTAAAAATGTCTAAATTTTAGTTTGTTATGTATCTTATTTTTGTTTTTATTATTTGTTTTTATTGAAAGAATACAATTTTTATATAACAAATTGGAGGAATTAGGGGAGAGAATTCTTTTTAAAAAGGAACAAATGCTTGAAAGACAGTTACAAAAATACACCAACTTTCATCTCTTTCTTCTTCTTTCATCGTGCCTTTCACCGTTGTTCTAAAAAATTCAATATCCATTTTTCTTAATATTTCTAAACACTTTTATTTACCAAAATAAATATTCATTTTCACTAATTATTGTTATCAAAATCACAGAATTAAAGAAGTACCACATCTATAAAATTTTCACTATCCAATTTTCACTAATTATTGTTATGAAAATCACGGAATCAAAAACTTTAATATCCAATTATTACTAATTATTTTTATGGAACTTTATGATAATACGTTATAGTTTTATCTATTTAATTTAGTTTTTTTTTTAATTTAAAAATTTGAACACCTATAGTTTTATCTGTATTTGGCATAGTTTTCTCACAGTGTATTTGCATTATTTTTCAGAATGTATCCATGCCGTAATGACCCGAAAAGTCATTTTTGAAATTTTTATAAAATTACTATTTTACCTCTCTCGATAGTTACCCCGAGTTATTTCGAATTAGTGGAGAAAGTTGATTTGAAAATTATAAAACTATTTCTTTACCTGTGTTATTTAATTGGTGAGTGATAATTTAATTGATGAGTATTTATAAAATAATTTATTTATTCAGTTGGTGGTTAATGGATCAAGTCCACATTCATTTAAAATTTAAATAACTTGACCCATGCATAGTGATAAATTGAGATTAACTGGGGGTTAATAATTCTTTTATCATCACACAACCCACTACGACACTCTACGAAGAAAATCGTCGCATACCAAGAAGAACGAATCCCACAGGTAAACATAGATCTCAGGCTAAGCTTTAAGAATTTTATACTTTTATATTTATGTATTGGTTTTTAATAATAGACAACCCACTAAGGTTATATATGCATTAAGTACAATTGTTGTTGTAATTCAACGAAGCTGTTGAGCATCTCTTTCTTTTTCTTTTTCTTTTTAATTCATAATGTGCAGACAAAATTGTTATTATTACTTTAATGTGTGCTTTGAAAGAGGAAAAATGGAAAAATGGATTGATATAGAAAAAAAAACTTGGAAGTTGGCATATTTGTATAAAGTAACTTTGGTATTGAGAAGAGGGTTTTGCTGGCCATGATGTTGTAATTATTGAGGATATCATTGAATAATGATGATTGAGATAATAAATAGGAGTATAGGGTATATCAATTTGAGAAACTAAAACAGTGCTCTTGTGATATTTCTTTGCAACTTGAGTTAATTCGTTGTTTCTTTGAATTTTCTTATAGTTCTCACATTATGATTCAAATTTTGATATATTGAGATAAGAAATTAAATATTAAGTGTAATATATTAATTGAATATTATTATACTTATGATATTGGAGTAATTGAAACTCAACACTAGACTTGAAATTTAAAAATATGAGAGTTGACATGTAACTGAAACAAGATTAGGAACTTGATTTTTTGTTTGAGTGAATTTTTTGGTCTACACTAGACACATATTAATATGAGTGTTTTTAGTCTTGAAATCTTATTATGATTATTTACTTGAATAGATTGCACTGATTTGGAAGTCAAACGATAATGAAAGGCTCAAGTCCCGAGTGAATTATTGATTAATTGAGGCAAGTGGATTTCTAAACCCTTGTTAAGTGTATGAAATTCGTGTATTTCCTTGTGGTATGTGGTTGAGAGTAAGGAGACTTGGTGAAGGGTTGATTTGTCCACCTTGATTAATTCTAATGATGAAAAGGGAAAATAAAAAGTAATGTGATAAATTGTTGTGTGTTATGGGTTGAGAATGGTACGAGTACCGGTGTTATAAAGGCAAAGTTTATTACTATAGAATGTGGATTCTAATTTGAGAATGCCAAAACATATGGGCATTAACTAATATTTATTGACTTGATTTATTATGTGAGATTCTGTTCTTTACCCAACCTGTATAATTGTGATAAGTGAGGTGATTATATATCATAGAGACATTTGATTTATTGAGATGCTGCATCATCCCTTTTATTTGATATCATATTGTGCACAGGCATTGACATGAGATTGGGTATGAGTAAATGTCTAACACGTGGAGAATGCTCGTGCGATGGAGAAGTACGATTATAAATTTGGGCACATAAAGATCGTCCGTGCGAAATTTGTTTGATTTATGATAGTGCATTAGATTATCCGCACAGACACATGGAGGTCATCCGTGTCGGCATATGGACCTCGCGAGTCCCTATGAGCCATGAACTCTCGATGTATTTCCGAAGAGTATCATATATATACGGTTGAGAGAGTACTTGATATTTTGAGGCATATCATTTCATGGTGTCATATTGAATTTCATCCCATGACATTCTTCATTCTTTATGATTATGTATTTTATTGGTGGTTGAAAAGTACTTAATATTTGGTTACCTCTATTTGATGAACTTGATCTTGTGTGTTGTTGATATTGTCAGTGCATTTTTGTGGAGGTTGTAATTGATGAATATTGAGCTTGTTGTTGAGATATGTTCTTGTAAATGATGAACTGTTAGGTTGGGTTGGTTTTATGCAGGTTGTAGTTATGGAGGTTCGATTGGGGTGTAAGGAGTACTCGTATTTTATTTCCTTAGCTTGTGTTTAGAGGTTCATTTATTGAGTACCGTGTGGTTTGGTACTTAACCATTGCTTCTACAAATGTTTTTGTAGGTTACGAGCCTGAATTTTGTGGTACTTGTCATTCTCTTATTTTTCGAGGCTTCTTGGAGATTTGTGAGATAACTGCTTGTCATCTCAGCAGACTTCCTTTCTCCTTATTTATGTTTTTTTTCTATTCTAGAAACAAGGTCATTGGAGACTTGTATTTTTCTTTTAATTTTGGTATAACACATTAGAGACTTGTACATGTGACAACCAGATTTTGGGAGTATTTTTGAGTTTATTATAAAATTTCCGCATTTTATTGAAATGGTTGAGTTTTAGGTTGACTTGTCTTGGTGGGATAAGACGAGTGCCACCACGTTCATTTTTGGATCGTGACATTTGCTTAAATCGTATTTATTCGAATACATATACCATTTATATTTGTATTCATTGTAGTTTTCATATTGTATTTTGTATAATGAAACTTGTATTTCTTTATTAGTATGTATTCATTCGAATATGTATGTCTAGAAACATATTTGTATTCGTATATTTTTTTCATTGTGCATTTATTTTCTCTTCAGACTCTTGTTTCCTTTCCTAAGTCGTATTCATTACAGTATGTATATTATTGTATTTGTATTCATTCCAGTTTTTATATTGTATTTTGTATAATGATGTATAAAATATAAAAATAATATGATGGAAAAGTGAGAATGAAATATAAAATTGAAAAAGAATACATGAATATTTGTTGCAATCATTCTTAAATAAAATACAATACTAGTTGGCTTACCTTTGAGATGAATATAAATTAGGAACAAATAAAGATTCATAAACTATGCAACATGAGATTTTGAATGAATACAAATATTAATAACATATATACTAGTTTGAATACAAACTGAGAAAGGATACAAAAATTTAAAGAAAAACTATAAAAACTAAATAATCTAATAGAAAGTTATTCTTCCTATAAATAAAATACATAACTAACTGACATACCTATGTAATAAATACAATTATGGACAAAGACAAAATTCATAAACTATGCAACATGAGATTTTTAATAAATACAAATATTGATAGCATATATACATAGTGATTTGAATACAAATTGAGAAGGAATACCAAATTCTAAAAAAGAACTATATACAAAACAAACTAATAGAAAATTGTTCGAGAACTATTTGGTCTTTGTCGTCTTTTTCAATATCCCCGTGAGTAGACGGAGATTCTCATTTCCGTTCTAAATTTGATGAAGGTTTTGCACACCATTTGGGTCCTATAACTAATCTGACCATCTCTCTTCCCTCATTTAGCAACAGATCCTACATTATCCGCTATTTCTTGAGTAATAAATAGATTAAAGGATGAAAAATCGCTAGAAATTGATTGATTAAGATGGATACCTCTAGTATGCCGCTTGAATTTAGCCATTGGAGAGTATACTAGATTGAAAAATACAAACAATAATTTTTTAAGATTTAAATAAAAACAAAATCAGAAAAAAAGTTCAAAAATAGAATAAATATTAGAAATACCTTAATCAAAAGGATTCTTGTTGATCCAATTTCTGACAAAAAATAACCAAAATATACAGCAGAGAAATATCGACATCTTGAATGTTGGAGAAAAATTAGAAAAGATAAATATGAACAGAGAGAATATATTTTGTTGATGGGAGAGAATTAAGAATCTGAAAAGATAAATATGAGAGAGAATGTTTTTTTTTTTTAAAAAAATAGGATACATAATTAATTGAAAACGTGTAAGGGAGATAACGTATGAAGATTATTGGGATACACAATATTTTTAAAATAATGACATTTTTGACATTATTACCAATATTTATAAAGTATGGATATTTTTATTAAATATGTTTTTGTTTTACTAGTTTACTTATTTTTCCTTAATTATTGGTAGACCTGAACCAATAATTTTTAGAAAAGATACAGAACCAGACAAACATTAATTTTATATTTACTCTTTAAAACCTACTTTAAAATAATTATCTTTCAAAGCTATTGTATTATTTTAATTAAAAAATTACATGGTTATACTTATTCTTCTATTTACGCCTACTGAGACATTTTATTTGACTGTTTTTTTGTTCTCACCTGCACTATCGATATTTCTCTCTCATATTGTAACTCCATCACTTTACCACGAGTTACTTTTACTTTCTTCAAGTTCAAATAGAGATTTTAATAAGTGCGCTTTGTTATTATTCATACCAAATAAAGATTATAATTAAAGCTAAGTATCCTTTATTTATCTTCTTCCAATACTAAGAATGTTACTGAGGACAATCATTCAAACATAAAGTATCAAATAGGTATGTCATTTCTTCAAAATTTTCATTGATTTGCACCTAGCATGAAATAGATTCTCCCTTTGGTCAAGTTCTTTGCAAGAGCCCCCATAATTCTTCTCACAACACATGAAAGATTGACATTCAAGTTTAAGTCTTCATCATCATCAAGCAAAGACTTTCCCTTCTCCATGAAGCAAGCAAAATTCACCCTCTCATCCAATCTTTCTTCTTCATCCCTCGAAGCACCTTTCTCTCCTCACCCCCATCTCCCTCTCCCTCTCCCTCATTTTTTTCTTCACATCATCTTCATCTTCAGTCTTACACCCATTACGAAGAGCAATAACTGTTCTCTTATTTAGACACTCACTATCAACATGTCCCCTCCCTTAACATATAAAGCATTGAATTGTAGAGACTTGAAAAAAGTTAGGTTTAACATAGTTTCCTCCTTGTGGCTGTTCATTTGCATTGGATTTGTAATCAAGCTTGATTTTGGTAGCTTGAACTCCACCTTTAGGTTGCTTCGTACATGATTTCGTCTTATCTCTACCTTTGTCCCATGTGGAAGTTAAAGAATTTTTTGCTTGCATGACTTTTCGTCTTTCAAATATGCATCTACCTTTGAGGCATCATGGAAAACCTCTTCAAGAGTCTCATAGTGCTTAAGCTTCAAGGACTTAAAGATATTATACCTCAACTTCTCCACGAATCGCATTACCGTACATTCCATCTTCTCTCCAACTTCAGAATTCATTCACAAGTTCTCAAAATCATCATAATATTCTTCCACACTTTTTGTACCTTGCCTAAACATGTAAACTTTCCTGTGCACCTCTTGGTAGTAGTTTGAAGTCAAGTATCTCAAACCCATACGTGCAATCAACTCTTGCCAAGTAGGTAACTCGTAGTTATGATTGTTATCTCTTTCTCTCATCTTGGACTCTCACCAAGTTAATGCGTAACCCTCGAATTGCGTGAGATCATACTTCACCTTCAAAGTTTCCAAGATTTTATTTGTGAGAAAGATCCGATCAGCTCAAATTTTTCATTCGAAGAACTCATGGGGGTCACTACTTCCTTTGAGCCTTGGAAGTGTGACCCTGATAGTAATGTTCAAGCGCCTATCTTGATCATTCTTCTCCCTAAACAAATTTCTCCTATTTCCCATCCTATCGCCTCTATATCCCATCTTATCTCCTCTATATTTGGGCTGAATTGTTTTCCTTCTATTATCATTTTACATATATACCAACCTTTCCTCCATACCTCTCATCCTTCCATTCATTTCCGCTACTTGCTTAGAAAATGTTGGCGAGAACCTCCATAATGTTCTCCGAGCTCTCTCTAATTGGATTTGTATTAGCCATGATACCTACAAAACTCAACAAATGAGGTTAGTAGCAAAAGTCTCACGTCACTCGTATGTAACTCTCAACTCACCTTCTATGGTGGCGTCTCACTCAAATACTTATAATATTTTTAGAGTCTTAAGAAAAACCTGCAGGTTTTAGTCTCTGTAACTGATGCACACGCGCGTCAGGTGCAACTAGGCGTCGCTAGCAGGGTTGTCTACTGCGCTGGCTGCTGATGCAATATCGTGTGGCACTGACGTCTGATGTGTCTATGAGGTGTCGGTCCACGTGGATATATATTTATTTATTTTCCAGATTTTTTTTTCAAAATTCTACCAATGGACCCCAAAAACACCTTTTACCACTTTGACTTGAAGAAGTTGGATTAAATGTACTTTCTTCTTTCTTCTTCATCAAGAACAACTTGAAGACACCATGAACACATAAAACACCAAGAACCCACTGAATCCAATACACTTAAATCAACTCGAAGTTGGCTCAAAATATAGGATTTTCTTCCCTTCAACTAAGAGAACAAAACCCACTAATTATTAACCACCAATTTCTCCTCAATCAAAAGACCCACTTTCAAAATTTGAAACCCTTCAATGGTAACTTCACTTCTAAACTTTCAAATTAAACAAAATTTGGAACATAGAATCAAAAAACACTAGGAAAAAAAGATCTAGTGTCAAAAACATCAAAATAAAACAAAAACAAATCTCAGATTTTTTTTGACAATTTTCGAACTCTTATTTTTTTTTACAAACCAAGGCTAGATTTGTAGGAAAAAATCTAAACCTAGGCTCTTGATACCAAATGATAGAGATAAAACAAGGAAAGAACCAAAGAAACAAATGATATGTGGATTAATACTTAAGATATTGAAATTGTGGGCAACAAGAGACTAACACCCTCACCTCCCAATTGACTTCAACAACCTAAATTTAACCCCAAGAAGAATAATTAAATGAAATCAAGAATCACAAAAAGGTAACACTTTGATTAATCAAACCCAAGAATCTCAAGAGTTCACCCTAATTACTCACTAAGAAGATACTACAATTTGAGAGTCAATATTCAATACAGTCTAAGTCTTCCAAAATGAAAAAGACTAATATTTATAAGGGGAAACGACACTTTTAGTCCCTATGTTAAGGCTAATTTCTTATTTTAGTCCTTGTGTTATTTAACTTAGCACTATTAACCTTTAATTATATCAAGTGAGTGATTTTAATCCTTCAACTAACAGACCCAAAAACTTAACAAAGAGTTCACTGCTAAAAGGGATAATTCTGATATTTTAAAGTAATTGCTTGAGAAAACAGAAAACTTCTTTTTAAAAAAATCATTCGTTGCATAATTTATCGTTCGTCGGTGTGAGAGGGAGGGTTAATGCATATCAAGTCGGTTTTTAAAATTGTAGCTCAAATCGACAGGCTTGTTCTTCTAGATAGAGATAGGGAAGACTTAGCTTGTTCTTCAAAGAGAGAGAATTAAAAAGAAAATATCCGAACTACCATTAGCACTGAACTCTCTGTTAATTTTTTTTGAATTTGTAAGTTGAAGGACTAAAATCACTTACTTGATATAATTGAAGGTTAATAATGCTTAGTTAGATAACACGAGGACTAAAATAAGAATATAGTCTTAACACAGGGACTAGAAATGCCGTTTTCCCTATTTATAATAAGGAAATAAAGAAGAGACTTCTTTTACAATTTTACTCTTAATGAGATAAGGGTCTTATTTGGTTGACTTATTTTGTGAATTCGTGAATATATGAAATGGTCATTTGCACACATGACCTCTTTCTGTCTTTCTTCTCATTTTGATGCACCTTACACACATTGTATGTCCTTCTTTGGTGACCTTCAAGCTCCTCTAATGCTTCTCTTTTCATGAACATCGCTTGTAGGTCTTGGAGATCCTTGCTTGACTCCATGTGAATGATCTTGAGGGGGCTCCTTGCTTGACTCCATGTGAATGATCTTGAGGGGTACATGTCACTCATATTGCCATGTTATCAAGGTTACTGGGACTTTTTTTGAAAAATATATTTTCTCACTCTCTACTGTTGTCATCTTCGGCTCGTAGAAGCTTCTACGGACTGTAGATGGGAACCGTAGACACAAGCTACAGTCCAAAATTTTATTTTCCCTTTTCCAAATTCTGAGGTGTTACATTATCTCCCAAATTTCAAACTCAAATCTTGCATAACCTTGTATTTAATTTATTTAAGTTTAGTATTAATCAGTTGCATGTTTTTTAATTGATCAGTACATCAACTTTTATGTCAATTTCATATCCCGTCAGCATCTCAGATTCATTAATGTCAGCTTTAAAATTATAATGCATATCTACATATTTAGTATATTTAAAGTATTGATCACATAATTTTTTCCTACATTTTTCATGTGATGTCGATTCATGTGCTTACTATTAGGATCCTAGTTATTTGGACCAAAACTTCCAGATGAGTACTCCTATTTTGAGGACTCAAATTAATCTGTATTTTCAATATTTTACTTCTATTCATATGTATTGATCATAGAGAGTAGGGGGTCATGTTTCAGTAGCCTATAATCAATATTAATAGAGGATTCATATGAATAGATTATATTCAATCTATTTAGTTTCAATTTCTTGACAGATTACGGTTGTTGTAAACAAATTTCTGTTCAATAATGTATTTATTCCATAATTATGTTTTCACTATATTATTTTAGCTCTTATCCATGTTCTTATTTAGCTTTTCATGACTTATGCTAGTGTCAAAGGATAGCTTAGGATCGTTTGCACTAAGCATCGTATTACTACTGGTAGATAGTCTCGAATTGTGACACATGACATCCTCCATTTTCTTATCAACATATTCTTGAAATTGAGGAAACCAATCTCCAAAAGTATGTTTTCCACTCCTTTACTAGTACAATACATAAATGTTTTGCGTATAAAAACTGTTTTTCCTACCATGTTGGTAGTTATCCTTATTTCTTGTGCCTTTTTGAATAGGAGATTAACATAACTATCTCTATAATAAATTCATATGAACTCTATTCTAGATTTTCTTTGTTGTTTTCATTGATATTGCATTTAATTCATTCAATCTCTGGTAACTCTCATTTCATCATGTGGTAGTGTAATATAGGTTTTGTATTTTTGTAAAAAAATTACCATTTTTTTCAATCATGTAGAAGATCCATCAAGGATATTTCACTTTGATCAATTGGTGTAAGGTCAACTGAAAACATCCTATGAAAAATGATTTGTTTTTCATGTCTCGTGTCATCTTTTCATAACGCCCATACTGTTTTGAATATGCTATACAATTTTGTGGGATCTGACGAATTTCACCATATTAATATTAGTTTTACAGGTGCAACTCTTCGATATTGATACTTACATAAGAAACTGGTGCAATTCTTCAATATTGATACTTACATAAGAAACAAACTGCTTTCATAACTTTTGAACTATGAAAGTTATTTGAAAAAAAGTCGAAACTTATCTCCTAATTGTAGTTTTTACAACGACATTGAAACTATATTCATCTTCATTCTCTTAAGATTATTATTTGTAGCTAATCTCCTTTTTCAAACTCTCCATAGAAAAATTCTAAACTTAAAAGAGACAACCTCTTTATTCAGATGTGATTTAATCACTCTTTCTTCTCCTTCTTATGTTTTAGGATCTCAACAACAGATTTACTGAAATGGAACCTTTGATGCATCCTATTCACCAAACTTTATCATTCACATCATTTCTTGACTTAGGCCTAATACTGTCAATAATGTGTCTAATCATCTCTTCTAAGAGATTATCCATCAACTTATGTATATTTTATTCACAATGAAATTATTGACTTTAATATTTTCGTCCCTAAGATTGTCCCCTTTTGTAAAATAGCCAGAATGTTGAGGAATATAAATAAAACGGAAAAGGATCTAAAATATCTTCAAAATAATGGGAATGACACTAAATTACCCTTCATCCACCTATTGACTCTCAAATATCCATGACATCCACATATTTGCTCCCAAATACTCTTCCATTCACCTTTAGGTCCAATATTGACAACTTTTATAGTGGATTATTATTAGAAGGGAAAAGGCTCAATTATGCCATCGAACTTTTAGAAAATGCTCATGTATGTCATCCGTTAAAACTTTGGCTCAGTTATGCCATTGTTGTTAAAGAAAAGGCTCATCCATGCCTTTTTTTATCTCCGGTTTTGCAAAACCATTTTTACACATCAAACAAGGTTTACACTTTTCTATTGGTGTTTTTGGATCAAATGTATACTTTTTGCTTGTTTTTCTTTAAAAACACCAAGAATACATGAAGAACATAAAAAACTCTTAAATTTTCAACATCTTCAATTCTTCACAAAATCATCTAAAATTTCGGCTACATCATTAATTTCTTTTTTAAAAAAATTAAAATTCTAACATGCATCATTTGCAGAGTTTAAAAAATTCACCCATATTTAAAAAATATATCCCAAAAAAATGAAAAATCAGTCTCAAAATATCAAAATTTTCTTTGATTCTTGTTTTTGTAGTTTTTTACATTAGATCTTTGTTGACTAGTGTTTTTTGAGTTTATGTTCAAAATTTCAAATGATTTGAAGTTGTGGAGAATCTACCATTAATGAATGTTGAAGTTTTGAAACTTTGAAGAAAAATTAATTGGGTCTTGTTGAGTTAGGTTGAATTCGAGCTCAAAAGAAATTGAGTTTTGGTATCTAGCTCGGAGCGAAACTACTCTTGAAATTTGAGGTGATTCGTGAAGAATTGAATATGTTTTGAATTTGGGAATGTTAATGTTCTTATGTGTTATTGGTGTTCTTAGGGATGTAGAAGCAAAAAATTGTACATTTGATCCAAAAACATCAATAGAAAAGTTTAAACCTTGTTTGATGTGTAAAAAATGGTTTTGCAAAACCAGAGTTACAAAAATGGCATGGATGAGCCTTTTCTTTAACAGCAATGACATAAATGAGTCAAACTTTTAAGAGATGACATAAATAAACCTATTCTAAAAGTTCGATAGCATATTTGAACATTTTCCCTTATTAAAATAATTTTTTTTAAAAAAATATGTGGCTACTGGCTACCATCTATATTAGTTACTACAATTTAACTACTTAAATTAATTTACAAACTCACCAGTTACTAATTATACCCGACCCAGGTTGACTACACTCTACTCAAGTTAACTATATTTGACCCAAATTAATTACACCTTCCCCAAGTTATATTTACCGACAATTAAAACAAATGACCCCTTCAATCCCAACATTTTACTTTATTTTTCAACCTTACTTTTCCAATATATTCGCTTACAATCTGAAAAAACACTACCTATATACACTTATATATCACCATAAAAAATCATGTGTGCTTTTGTGATTTTTTATAGTGATATATGTGTACATTTAGATAGTGTTTTTGTAAATTATACACGAATATATTGGGGGATAAGGTTGTAAGATGAAGTGAAATATTAAAAATGAGAGATATATTTATTTTAATCTATGGGATAAATGCGATTTAGAATGAGTGTAATTAATTAATTTGAATCGCGTATAATTCAAAAATATTTTAAGCTTTTTTACATTTTATTAAAAAAAACGACTTAGCATAGTGCCACAACACACACTTCTCATATCCTTTGGTGTTTTTGTTAATTATTTTATTCTTCTTCTTTTTTCCTAACAAGTGCAAAATTTTCTTACAATACGACTGGGCATTTCCCTGCATTTACACCTCAACAGGGCAACACCAGTTACACCACGCACCCACCCACCCACCCAACCCCGCCTTGTCCCCCATCTCCGATCATCTCTGCAAATCTGAGAGCTACCGGAAAAAATGTCCCATGGAGACACTATACCTCTTCACTCCTCATCTCAATCCGACATTGATGAAATTGAAAACCTCATCTATTCCAATCCTTCTACTGTCCTTCCAGCACGCCCTTCTTCTCCTCCTCGTGCTGACATTCCTGTTTCATCTTCTCCTTTCATGCCTTCCAATCTCCGCCCACCACCTCCCCCTACATCTACCACAACCAACAATTACAAACCGACACCTGTTCCTGCCATTCCATCTCCACCACCCCTACCTTCATCGGGACAGTCCAATATAGCTGCTACCGCATTCGGATCGCCGCCCAATACCCTTACCGAACCCGTTTGGGATACAGTGAAAAGAGATCTGTCCAGAATTGTTAGTAATTTGAAGCTGGTGGTTTTCCCTAATCCTTATAGAGAAGATCCTGGCAAAGCACTTCGTGATTGGGATCTATGGGGACCTTTCTTCTTCATTGTTTTCCTTGGTCTCACTTTGTCGTGGTCTGCTTCTGTTAAGAAGGTACATCGTCAAATTTTATCAGCAAGCATTACCAATTCACTGTTCAAACTATTGGTTGAGTCTAATTTACTTGTTTCTTATGCTAGAAGGTACTCAATTCTGTTAATGTTTTAGAAGTGTTTCTTTTGTAGTTTGGATGTATAATGTGTGTAATTCTAATTTACTCTGGCACAAGGGGCACTCATATTAGATCAAGTTATAGCTGAATAGAAAGGATAATGCTTTGGAATTACAAGTGCCAGAGGAACAAATGAAAGAACTAGAGTTTTATATATTGGCAAACAGCTGATCAAAACTTACATAGGTCAAAAGGATAACTTTAATACCATCAAATGTTTCAATTCCAGGTGCATAAATTCTTCCAAGGAAAAACAAGAAGTGTGTGTTTCCTTTTCTTTTCTGATATAATCTTCATTGTTTATGAAATGGACTTTGGATCTAACACAAACCAAAAAGTTAGCTCATGAGGGAAAGGATTGTCCCATACCAGAGATAACAACCCATTTTCTTAATCAATAGGTGACTAATAACACTCCCTCGCCAGCCTAAGATTGGACATCTATGGCATGGGAAATATAACATGATGGCCCAATATTGGCTAAACCAGGAATGAGGATGAGTCTAGCTCTAATACCATGTGAAGAAATGGATCTTCAGTCTAATTCAACCCAAAAGCTAGCATATAAGGGATGATTGCCTTTGACAATATAAGGAGAACACAACCTATTCCCTCAATCAATATAGGACTTAATAGTTAACACTCCAACGTATGATGAGGACTGGACAACTGGAGCATGTATAACATAACACAGGGCTCCAACATGGATCAGTGAGTTTTGCTTTGATACCATGATACGACATGGCTATGCTGCCCTTCCCTTGTTCAAGAGAAAGCGGGGACTTTCTTTTAGCTACCGGCAGCCATGAGCTATATTTTTCTTCCCTTTCTTGTTGTCTGGTATTGGAATGTAATGAGCCTGAATGAATCAGAATTGACATAAGCGGATTCATTCAGCCAGCCCAACTAGTCTGGGATTTGAGGGATAGTTGTTTTTTTACAAAAAAAGCCAACAACTTTATTTGTAGTTTCTTGCATGTCCTTTCTTGGTCCAGTTCTCTTTTCTTCTATCTCCACTTCTTTAATGTGCTTACTTCTAAATTGTCTCTCCATTTCACCATAAATCTCAACTATTTGATTTCTTTTTTTCGGCTCCTCGTCTAGATCCAGCTCAAAAGAGAACTCTTGGAATTGCCTAAGTTTTCAACTTTTTGCCGTCTAGCTGTCTATTTTTATTACAGTTCACATTGTAATCATGTTGGCCGTCCTACTCCTTCCCCTTATAAGTTGATGGCTTCTTGTGGACATGTCCTATAGACTTGCTAGGATATAGTAGGCTTGGTTTAAAAAATGACTATAAAACCAACACAGTTGAATGAGTGCAGATAGTTCTATTTAGTTTGTGCATGGAAGTCCAACATTCCTAGAGTTTATATTCTCTTTGGCTATTGCCTTTATTTTTTATGATAAGGTAACAAACTATAAATAAATCATAAACACAAAAATGTTCGCAACCAAAGTGGATGTTTACATCAGTCTTTATCATCTTATTAAGGACCTTATGATGTCTATAACCGTAACAAAATCATCTACATACTCTAATTTACACCAATAACAAAAGTTAAGAATACAATTCATCTTACGTTTTTGTAAGGAACTACTAGTATCCTCAAAACACATAGATTCCTGTTTAGAAAAATAGTAATAGGTACTAATATGCTCTTAGGCTTGATTAATGAGGTAGTTACCTAAGGTCATTTTCGAACTTCTGGATACCTTCTCCGGTGGTATTCGATCGCCGAGATCTATTCTTAGTCTCCTTTTCCTTCTTTTAGGTCTTTTGTTGGTTATGAATAATTTTATTTATTTCAGATTTGTGGGGAAATCGTTTGACATTATTGAGTCTAAGGTATACGAGTGAGAGATGGTATGAATGGGTGGAGAGTTTCAGAGTGTGTATTATGAGAATGTCTTTAAGTCTTGATGCCCTGCACCTGGGTGTTGCAAAGGCTCAGAGAAGCATTAGATATTAGAGGCAGTGTACAAGACGTGGAGAAGCAGAGATAAGGCTACGAACCTCTTCTATGCCTGAAGTTCAATAAACCTGGTCGTTTTATTTTTGTCATTGCTATCAAAGGGGATTCTAGGTCAGTACTATTGTGTCAGAGAACAAATTTAATGAGGGCTAGTTGACTTTGGTTTCAAAGTTTGCCTGCTTCATTATTAGTGATAAATTCAGACGGGGCCTTAAATATCAAAAGGACAAGGGATGTCAGATTGTTAAGTGATGAAAGATGCTTTAAAGAAACATTAAGTAAATCTATATGGATCCATGATGGTGATAATGGGGAGATAATGAAGGTTTCCATGGGGGGAACAAAGCTGTCTCAGGTTAAGAATCCCCTCTAAGAAAATGCTTAGTGGTCAGTTTCGCTGACTGAGATGAAATCCCTTCACAAACTGATGTAAAAAAATGGCCACATTAGGCTTGCTTGGAATACATAACCTCCAAGTGTTTGACATGAACAAGATTCCATTCCTATTTGAATTTCAAAATGTGAAGGACACAGAGCATGTCATGAAAGAATCTTGGAGAAAATCAGGGAAGCAGTCTCAAGCTGGATTGGTGGTCATCAATAGGTAGAGCATGCTCAATTAGTTATTGGATTAGGGTTCTAGGTCTGCCGCTTTAACTATGGTTCAACAGGGGTTATAAAGGAGATTGGAGAAAAATATGGCGGATGGTTGAAGACGGAGCTCAAGAATCACTTGAAATGGGCTTGAATAAAGTAATGGGCCGCTGAGAAATGTTCCGATGTCGGTTGAACTCGGGGACGGGGGATGGAGATTCACTTTACCTGTATGGGTAGAAGCGCTGACAAAATTTGAGGGATTTTGATAATGTGGGATAAAAGGGAGTGGGTAGGAGAACCAGTTTAGACTGCAGGCCAGATGATAACTTGTAAGTTCACAGACCTTACTTTCTTTCTTAAACTCATGCCTAGTCAAACTATGCCACATAAATATCAATGGAGGGATTGTGTATACCACAATTTGTTGTTTCAAAGGTTTGAGCATCACCGTTTTACCTGATTCTGACTATTGGATTGTTGACAAGTGCATAGTTACTTTCCTTGGTAAAGAACTAGTTACCTTTGATATCCTTTATGTGGCAACAAGGGCAAGATTGTGTAGAATCAACTATAGTAGCCTGTAGCCCGTTCAGTATCTCCAATATCTTGACTCTTGAGATATATATGTTGACTGTGAGAGACTTCCAGGCTATTAAGCTGGTGAAGATTCCAATCTGTGCTTTGTTAGGATGACTAGTGGTTACTGAAGAAGGTAATGTCTTCAGCTGGAGGAAGCGGAAAGAGAGGGATTTATGTGCATTTTATGTATGCGTTTTGGTTTCTCCATTGCAACTATTAATCCTATTTACTGTGTACAGGTTACTTAATGAGGATGAGGACAAGATCATTTATCCTTGGTTTTCTTGCTTTGTGCTTGTGAGATCTTTTGTTGTTTTTCTTGCTTTGCTTAGCTTAAAATATTCTAGCAATTTCTTTATAAAAAAAAATTCTAGCAATTTCTTGGCCGTCCTGTGAAGGCCCTTCCTGCGTTTTTACTTTACCTTTTCATTTTAAGCTGTTGAGGTCGAGGCTTAAGTACCTCGTGCTCAAAGTGTATATTGATGTTGCCACAAGCCCTTCTACCACTCTAATGCAGCTTCACCATCTTATCTCATGGCGAGAGATTAATTAACTTGGATTTGATAGCCGATGATCACAAAGAGCAAGTTACAAGTAATGATGTATAATAACGAGAAAATCAGATGTATAGCTTGATTGAATAATAACGAGAAAATCAGATGTATAATAGTTAAGAATTTACTGGTCTTAAGAAGGAGAAGCAGAAATGGTAGAAGAAGAGAAGATGCAATGGGAGGGAATGGAGTATAAACAGAACTCTAACAGAGGTGCAAATAATAAACGTCTAATTCTAGTGTCAATACTCAATAGTCCTCTTCTATGTAAAACTATTTAAGCTTGTATATATGATGGAAGACGAGTCTCATGGCTACTTTATAGACTTCCCAAAAATGTTTGGTCAAAACTAAGACTTACAGTGAGACTTACCTAATCAGCCAGGAAGACATCAGTGCATATTTTGCTATACTTGGGGAAAAATGTGAATGAAGAAGCATTTTAAAGAACCTCAAACTTTTCCCGTTTCATTAACTGGAAAGATTTTTCTGAATAGACGCCCTGTCAGCCAAAGAGAAACCTGCACTTTGAACTGGGTATTGGTATAAATGTGATCTGTCCTAAACTCAAGATCACTCAGTTCTGCCTTTTGTATTGTACACCCCAATGCACCTACTTGGTGCAAACCTTATCCAAAAAAAAGGATCACTCAGTTTTCATGCATCTCACGGTGGACAGTTCTTATTCATGTCTAAATGAACCTTTTGCAGTTGTTTTTGCATTTCTTTATTTAATTTTTTGCTTTTATGCTGTTACTAGTTATCTCTTATTCAACATGGTGTGAGAAGTTACCTTTCTAGTTTGAGAACAATCAACAATGTTTCTGTGGACCCATTAACAAACCATCAAGAGTTTATCGAATGTTAAGTGGAAATGTTGTTTGTCTAGACAGTTAAGTTATTTTCAGACAATTTGAATAAATCTAGATCAGTTTTGGACTGTTGAAACATGGGTCAGGCTGGATCTTGCTCAAATATGGCATGCTGTCTTGTTACTCTAACGAAGTCCACAGGCACCCTTTATTTTACTAATTTCTTTTATACTTTGTTTAGTTGCCTGTGGTTTTATATAGCTTAACCAAAATAGCTTGGACTGTTTGTATAACCAAACTGAACTAGCTGCGACTGAGGCTTATGTGATTGATTAATTGATATTTAATTGCCTGTGGTTTGAGTGATTTAGTGATGGATTACTGACTACCGGATTTATTTCTCTTTAAATTTTCTTCCAGTCCGAGGTTTTTGCTGTTGCATTTGCTCTGCTGGCTGCCGGTGCTGTCATCCTGACATTGAATGTCTTGTTACTGGTAATAAAACTTTCTCTACCCATGCCTATACAAAAAACAAGGTCAAAACATGAATAACAAAAGAAAAAGAAAACACCCTAATATTGGGATATGCTTAAACATCTTTAGGCAATTACTAGAGATATACTAAAGAAGCCAAGAGATGTCAGATATTGAACATATAGGGAAAGGGAAGCTCATTGGTGCATATATACCCAGGAATGCATTCTATAGGCTCCTCTCACTAAAGGAATACCATTATACCGACACTGATGAGTGTATATGCAGATTCCTTTTCACAGTACTAAAGTAGTTGGAGTCACAGAATTAATATAAATGATGTTTCTCTTACTTCAGATGAAATTAATGAGTTTGACCTGCAGGGCGGTCACATAATCTTCTTTCAAAGCCTCAGTCTTCTGGGTTACTGTCTATTCCCACTTGATGTTGGCGCCTTTATTTGCATGCTAAAGGACAATGTAATATTGAAGGTGGTTGTGGTTTGTGTTGCACTAGCTTGGAGTTCTTGGGCAGCATACCCCTTCATGAGTACAGCTGTTAATCCTAGGAGGAAAGCTCTTGCCCTGTATCCTGTGGTACTCATGTATGTATCTGTTGGGTTTCTCATTATTGCCATTGATTGATGGCAGTCATGCCTGTCATATGAAAATGTATGAAGCTGATAAACGCACATTGAAGTAGGCATGTATTGTAGTGGATTTTTTGATTGCCATACGAAGTTTTGTTGATAGTTTTGGTTCAACCACTGATCTCACATTTTGTCCTCATGTCCTAGAGATGTTATATCATCTAGTTATGTGTGGTGTTATCCTGTAAACCTGAAACACTAGCTTTGCTGTATAAGATATCTTCTGATGATGGTCTCTTCATTCATGGGTGTCGATGCCTCTTAGCACAATGGTTGATTGGTCACATGTCATACTCGTCTTGTTAGTGAATGTGTCAACTCTATTTTCTTCGCCGATTAAGGCCAAGGGAGACTTGGAAGGGTATATGAGATTATATACTAATAATTGTAATCGATAAATTTTCATGAATAAAAAGGAGAAGCTTGCACATAATAATATAATGTTTTGTATCATTCTTTTATTTTCAAATTCCTTTACCTGTTCAGTAAGTTTTGTTTTACACATGATTTGTTATCTGAAATCTACATGTGCTTGCAAAATAGGTGGTATAGTCTGGTTGTTGCTCATCCATTACTGTTCTGTATCTATCCCCTGAAGCTGCTAGAATTGAAATCCAGGATAACAAGTGTTACAAGCGCCATGATTTCAGAATCTATATTCAAAATCATGTAGTATTTTGATGATTGTGTACAAAAGATAAATCTATGTGAAGAAGGAAGATTGAAGACTGAAAAATAAATAATTTAAGTTTCGTGAATTAGGTCTTCATAAATCTCTAAGAAAAAGTGAAGAAGTTAGCAATGCTATCAAAGAAATTCATCAGATAACTTGTTCCTTTATAGTTGTACCAGAGACTATTTAGAACAAAGGTGTTTCACACAGAGGTTTGAGAGAAGAATATCACACAATGAGCCTTGAAAAGAAATTATAATGAAAGAACTTAATCCTATCAAGATTTATTCATATAGTTTTTGAGTTGTAATGCTTGGTCTTTTTTTGTTGGTTCTGGACAATATTTTGATTACTTAGTTAATTGTAGTAGGTGTTATTTTGTGTTTGCTAAGTATTTTCATAGACGGGATAGAGTGATATGCTCAAAATTACCCACATAAAATGATGCAACGATGTATAGTCAAATATAGTAAACGTTGGGGTTTACTCCCACAAGAATAAGTGTGAAAAAAACTACCAAATTAGATGAGTATTTGATTGGTGATCGTAATTTATATTTCATTTATGACATAATGCTTGCAATTAGATGAATTTATTTAATATGAAACTTCACACTCAGACAGGGAAGGAAGAAAGAAAATATTTATTTAACTTACTAAATACTGCTATTTTGATGAAGTTGTAAATCAATAGGATTGAAGAACCAATTGTATGTGGTATGCCCCTATTCTATACAACATGTTACGCTTAGGGTATACTTTGGGTTGTAACAATTGATCTCCTAGAGGTTGTGTAGCCTCCCTAATAAGCATCTGAATATCCATACAACCTACAAGGTGATTGTGGAGTAATTCTGAGTCGAAAGTGTAGTGTATCTTTGATGTACGTGAGAATCTTTTTTGACTCTTGAAGTGTTCAATATTAGGACATTGCATAAACTCTTTCTGTGCATGAGTGATGTCAGATATTTTGAATGTCAAATACTGGAGACTCCCTACTATCATTTTATATAGAGATGCATCGATAAGACTTCCCAAAGCTTCACGGACCATAACTTTGTCACATACTTACTCTAACACAAGTGGATTCCTCTAGCAAAGTATTTGACCTCTACTCCCGTAAAAAGTTTAAATGATCAAATTCTTTCATAGAAAATTTCTATTTGAGTTGTAAGACGAACTCTAAGATATGTGATGGATTATTTCATGTTACAATAATGTCATCTACATATAACACTAGGAATATGGCCTCTCTGTGAGATTGCAAAATGAACAATGAGGGGTTTGCCTTACTACAAATGAAACCAAAATGTAGGAGATGCATGTTAAAGTTATCAAATTATACTCTTGGTGTCTGTTTAAGATCACATAATATCTTTTTCATTAGACACGCATGTTGAGGATTCCTAGGATCAATAAGTCTAGATGGTTGGCTCATGTACATCTCGTCTTACAAGAAACCATGGAGGAATGCATTTTTGACATCTAGCTGTCTAATTTCCCAGTTAGAGCTGACAACAATGGATAGATACACCCTAATAGTTGTGGACTTAATCACATGACTAAAAGTTTCTTCAAAATTTATCCCTTCAAGTTGTGAGAAACCCCTGGCAACAAGCATGACTTTGTATCTGTCTATTGTTTCATTGGCTTTCAACTTGGTCTTGAACATCCATCCTGGACCAACTAAGTTTATACCAACAAATTTCGGTGTCAATATCCATGTTTTGTTGTTACGTAAAGAATTGATTTCCTCGTGTATAGTTGTAAGCTAGTGAGGTGACTTTAGTGCCTTCTTAGTAGTTTTTGGTTCCCCAAAAAAAAATTCTTTGTTGTTAGCAACAAATGACATTAATTTACCTTGTGTCTGGTGATCATGTGATGCCCTTGTAGTGCATTAGGTGTATCAAGTGAGACAATTGATTGTGCTGTAGTATCTTCAAATTTCCACCTTAAGAGATCAACTTCTAAGTGAATTCCTTATGGGCTAGTCATAAAGAAGGGGGGATTTGATGGACCAACACTATTTAGACCTTCAGGTGCAATCTATTCCTCGCTACCATTAGCTAATCCAAAATCTGTAACCTAAGCCTTATTTGCCATTGGACTTTCAAAGTGTGTTTGGTATGAAGGAAAATATTTTCTGGAAAATGTTTTCTAATTTTCTCATGTTTGGTTGGGACAAAAGTTTTGGAAAATGTTTTCCAAATAACTCATTTTTCTCAAAATTAAGGGAAATGACTTCCCTTCAAAAATTAAGGAAAACATTTTCCAAAACTCTTCTCCAATTTCAAATACATTTTTTTTTTTGGGAAAAACATCAATTTTAAAAAAATATATTCAATTTTAAAATTTTATTTTTTCACCCGATCCCTGATCCCCCCACCGATCAGCCCCGCACCCAACCCCAACCCCAACCCCTCCCCAAAAAATTAATTTTGCTTTTTAAAAATATTTTCAACTTCAAATTTTATTTTTAAACTCCTTCCCTCCCCCCAACGTCCCTCGGCCAGCCCCCTACCCACCCCCAACCCCCCAAAAAATTAATTTTATTTTTTAAAAATACTATCAACTTCAATTTTTTATTTTTTCACTCCTACCCCCTCCCCCACCCACTAACCCACCACCACCGCCACCACCCCGAAAAAAAATTGTTCTCAAAAAATATTTTCAATTTCATAAATTATTTTTTACTATAGTAAAAATAAAAGACGTCTCTCAAAAATATTTTTCATTCATAAATCAAACACTAAAAATCATTTTTTCGAAAAATATTTTATACTCACCAACCAAACATGAGAAAATAAGTCCAAAATCTACTTGTTTTCCAGGAAAACATTTTCTAGAAAAACATTTTTCATGGAAAATATTTTCCTCCATACCGAACACAACCTCAATCTATTTCTCATGACCATTATTTGATCCCACATATGAGGGATCAATATCATTATCATCATCAAGAGGTATGAGGGTTGTTGGATTTTTAGTAACATTGTCACCACTAGCTTGTGTACCAGTAACCTGTACTTCCCCTTAATTAGGATCACTACATGCCTCAATTTGGAGAAAAATTCAGCAAATGTAGCCAAACGAGGTGAGACATCAGTATTAGTCTGAGCTTGACTTTGGAGGCGCAAAAGGTTATGTGTTTTCATCAAAGATAGTATGTCTGGACACATCCACTCCCCTTGTTGATGGATGCTAACATATGTGATATTTGTGTAAGTTGTTATATCCTATGAACACACAAGGGTGGGTCTTTGGACGGAAAATGTTACTATCCTTCATATAAGGAAAACACTTGCAACCGAATCCTTAGGCTATTGTAATCAGGTTGCTCATTTATATCTAACATGGAGTCACCTTCTTCAAGAATGAGTTGGTTAGCTATTAATGAGAAAAATTGCGGTGAGAAATATCTCAATCCATAGGAACAAAGGAAGGTTAGCATGAAATATGAAAGTTAATTAGTCTTAACAATATGCCTATGTTTGATTTTTGAAACTCCATTTTGTTAAGGTGTGTTAGGACATGAAATATGTCTGACAATACCAAAATCTTCCAAAAGTCTATTTTGATGGACTCATCACCTCCATCATACTGGAAAATCTTAATCTCTCTAGAAAATTGTTTTTCCACTATATTTCTTTGAAAATTTTCAATTACTTAAAAAATTCTGACTTCTTCTTCGGTGGATAAATCTAAGTACACCTTGTGTTATCATCTACACACACAACATAATATATCATATGTTGAGAGGATTCAACGGGAGTAGGACCCCATATATCACAATGAATTTTCAATGAAGGTTCCTTCTCAATTTTATTTCTCAAGCCAAATGAAGCTTACGACTTTTGCCTAACTTGAAACTAGAACAGACAGTTGACCTTCATATTCAACTACTAACATTGATGCAACTATTATTACTCAAAAAATTTAATGACTTCAAATTAGAATGTCCTAGTCTAGAATGTCACATGTTGTCTTATGTGTTCCAATCGTGTGCAACAGTTAGACCATAAAGATTGATATGTTTCAAAACATAGAGTCTACTCATCTTAGATCCCTTGACCGGTAGTGTTCTTATCTTCTTTTCCGTTACAAAAAAAAAATAGTCTCATCAGATTTAAGAATACAACAATTATCCTTTTCAAGTTTGCTAACTGATAGATTCTTAGTAATCTGAGAAATTACAAGGACTTCTTGTAATTTCAGGACGAATCTAGTTGTATTCCCAATATGTGTTATGTCTAGTTGTGATCCATTCTCAATGATAATTGTATCTGGTCCATTGTAGAATTTAAGTTCAGATAGAATATCTGAGTTATGTGTCATATGAATACTTGTTCATAAGTCCACATACAAAGTGTCATGTATTTGTAGATTAACAACAATCAATGATTGTGATAGTTCATCTGTAGATTCACAACAATCAATGCTTGTGGTAGTTTATCTATAAATTAACAACAATCAATGTTTATGATGATAGTTCATCTACAGATTGATAAGAGTAGTCACACCAGTAAAAACACTTCAGAGTATAATGATTATTCCAACAACAGATTAGACATGGGTTAATATTATTATTTTCCTTGTTTCCACTTGGGAAACTTTGATTTCTCTGACAATCTATTCCATATTCATTGTTTTGAGAACATGTTCTTTATCCAATAGGCTTGAAGGATTTTCCTCGGGAATTGAAGTTGTTGTTTCCTCTTATCTGAGAGTAGTTTCCTCTTCCCTTAACCTTTTGAGTAGAGAATGTCATGTTATGGCTCAGTTGTGGCACCTCTTTTTCATCCTCTCTCATATCAAAACTCTTGAGAGAATTAATAAATTGATTAAAGGTGGGATATGATTTCTTACCTAACATGACATTCATAAGGTCTTGTACTTGAAAATTAAATCTCTAGCAAAATTAATTATTTTGTTATCTTTAACCACAAGTCTGTGAATGGCTACAAGGCCATCACATATACCTTTGAATTCTTTAATGTTTTCATCGATCTTTTTGGTTCCTAGCCTAACACTTTGCAGTTGTTGTTTGAGCTGAAACTCCTTAACTTTTGTTACTGAAGATGATCTTCTTCTAAGCATTTTCACATCTCCTTGGCAATTGAGTAGCCCATAATCAGGTACATGTTTTCTTCTATCAAAGTGTTTAAGATCTAACTCTGTAGCAATACATCTTTCTCCTCCAAGTCATCAGTGATGTCATTATTTTCTACCTTCTTCTCGGTAGCAACAACTTTCTCAACAATTTTTTCTAATGGAACAACTACTTTAAGTTGGTTCATTCTCTGCAGTGAGATAAGTTAGTCTCATCATCTGAATCAACTGCATCATTGTGTCCTCCATATGAAATAGTTTGTTGGCTTAAGTTTAATGAAACACGAGGCAATGAAGGAAAGAGGTGGACAGATTATTGGTAGAGGGGGTCATTGAAGTTTGAACTTGCGGTTATTTTAGATTCAATACTTAGCGAGCGAAAGAGCTTAGGAGCTCTGATACCTTGTAAAATTTGCACGTAAAGAATGAGAGAAATTAAGGATTATATTGATGATACTATCGAGTGCATGCTTCTTATATAGGAGTGAATTATAGAGTCCTACGCTTGGTAATTAGAGTCCTACTACAATTCAAATACACAATTTACAAGAGTAAATGTGGACCATTACTACTAAAATTATAACTTATCCTAGTCGACTTCAGCTAACATAAGATATAGTAGCCTAGTCGACTTCAGCTAATGCATGCCCAGTCCTAGTGTGTCTCTAACTTTCTTTAATAGTGTCACGATCCAGACCGTCATAATTGGCACCCACACTAATTCTTCGGTGGGAGAACCATTAAATCTAATTATCTAACCCAAGAAATAGACATTTAAAGATACAGAAGCAGGTTTAAATACAGAAATCAAATAGAGTTTCCATAAACTCCAAAGGTTTAAATATAACTAACTAAACTAATGCGAAAGAACAACTCCTAGAACCTGAAAGTCAATGTACCAAAACTCAAAGAACCATAAGTCTAAAAAAGGGGTACAACATCGAAAGCTAAAACAACTTATCATCTAGAGTATTAATCTAAGTCTGAATAAGATGGACTGAGCAAAAGAAGAACTTATGGTAGCCTGGAAGAAATGGCTCACCCTTGAATTCGATTGATCATTGATCTCCTAAATGAGGTCTGTCAATAGCCGCGTGAAGATGCCCTGTATTTAATAAAGAAAGAGCAAATGCAGTATTAGTGTACACAATCACAGTGTACTGGTAGGATTACACGTCTATTCCAGTAAGTGAAATATATACAACATTTACAACATAGTAAACATGCATATACAAAATATAACACATATATCAATTATCAATCATGAACCACTTGCAATTCCACATTCTCTTTAACAAGTAATTATGATAATCCAATTGTCCTAGCATGAAATTCATACCTAAACTGTTAGTGCACTGAAACATGATACATGAACCAAGTTAGTGTGTCAAAACGTGATACCAATTTCAATATGTATGTTGGTACGTGACATCCGTTCTCGGTTAGTGTATTGAAATGTAACACCCGATTCATTTAAAAAGTCACAATCACAATCACAATTGTACATTCTCAAAATCATACGAATAAGTGTTGTTTCATGGCATGCAATCATTCATTCATACTCATTTACATTAGGTGTGATCAATAGCGCAACATTTAAATATATACATACATACATTACAATGAAGCAATTGTTAGCATACATCACACAAATATGAAATCAACCATCACCTACCTCGAAACAAACTTGAGTCCTCCTAAGCAACTTGGTTCTTTCCTTTCCGGATTCATACCGCTTATTCTAGGTCTACAAACAATCAATTCAATATGCGGATCAATATTAAGATCTTATTTATGCGGATTATGACAAACTTAAGACCCAAGACCCAACTCATGATCATAAGGTGCAGCTAGGTGTTTTTCCCACCATCCAATTCAGTTCAAAAACCCTCTCACCCCCCCCCCCCCAATATATAATCAAGATTTGTATATAGACTACGGATCGAAAAACAAATTTGGAGAGTGAAAACCTTACCTTTAACACCAAAGATCGTGGAAACTATCAAGAAATCACTTGGGGTCATCTCCTAGATCTCAAGAATGAAACTTACAGAAAATAACATTTTGTGGGTTTATTTCTGACTTAAATCGCAATTGTTCCTCTATGTTGTCCCCCATCCCTTGCGGAATCATCCCGCCCTAGTGGCTTGCATGGAAACAACGAGTTAAAGTAAAGAATTTCAAACCCATATTTCACAACACATCTTTATCCCATGACGCTCGGAAACTACCCGTTCGTGCTAAGATCAGTTTCGGGAGTTGTGCTCTCCCGAATTCGATCTTATAAAGTCATACGGGTTTCTTAACGTCTTAGTTATCCACTCGTGTAATCAAATTCATAATTAGATCTCTCATTCATTACCAGATCTCCCTAGACCTTGCTAACTCCGATTTCGTCCAAATTTGGACTAGACTAGGAATTCTCGAGTTACTACAAAAAAGTAATCTGACCCAATTTCTTTCTCTGGTGACTTTTCTATAACCACTGGAATAGGTCGTTACAAATAGTTAGCAATTTTACACGTTGTTCAACCTGTTTCATATCTTCAGCTTTCCTTATTTTCAACATTATGAACTGTGGAGTTGACATATTGTTTATAGACAACATTGTAAAGCAACTTCTTAGCTCACCGTGAATCATTCGCGGTCCGTCAAAACCATTAGCAATCGTAAATCATCTTGAACCAATATACTTTATACTTATATATCCCTTATTTAGAAGGAAGAGTTGGGAAGGACGAACATGGCAGCAAAAGTTGTACCGTGCAATTCCAACAAGCATACCAATAAGGGCATTTTTGTAATTTCAAGGCATAAATTGGTACTTCATTCCTAAGCCACGTGTTGTTGTTTAGGGCAGCTTTCTTTCAATACTAACTCATTCTCACCTTCTCCATTTCATTCTAGACTATTCTTTTAGGATCTCTTGAAATTGTAGAGAAACTCTATCAAACGTTCTTAATTTCTTCGGTATGTTCTTTATTTTGTCTCTTTATTTACAGAAAATTAATAAATTTGCTTTTTTGCCATTGTTGAAATACCCCAACACGGAGAAAGAGAAAGTACAATTGAGGTAACCATCTATTTTTCAAGTTCAAATTTGAGTTGTATCATGTATGTGTGATTATTGTTCTGTTTCAGTTTTTCTTGAGTTGTATCATGTTTCATTGTAAGTTGTATTTTCTGCTTTTTCTTTTATCCTTTCTTTGTTATAACCATTTGATTGTGATGGGATTGCGATAGACTCTTGGTTTTCTTCTTATTTGGAATATTTTGGTCCTTGAAGATTTATAATTTGCTGAATTGAATGAATTTTATTACAAGCTCACTGATTTTTTGGTCCAAAAATAAATACTCAAAGTTCATGAAATTGGTTGTCTCAATTATCTACTTATGTGATAGTGAAAGACATGAATAACAAAATTGGTTAATGAATAAAGAAATTGGTTTTATCTCGATTCTCTAATCCAATGAAGTGTGATATACATTAATAACAAAATTGGTTATCTCAATTCTCGCTTTGGTGATGCACATATTAATTGTTGTGGAAAGGTGAATTGTTTCTTGCTTCTTAATATTAAACTGAGTTGTATTTGTCGTTCTACATTGTTAGGCTTTCTGTACTTTCGTGTTACTATTGAAAGTTCTTAGATATTACAAATCAAGCCTAAAGTTCTAATAATTGAGAAATGACATTTTTTTTTATCAAGAATAGGTGGTTGTTGATTGTTATATATATAATCTTATGTAAAAATATACGGTAAAAGATGAAGAAAAAGAACAATAAAGTGTTCTAGGTGATGAGAAACATGCCATTAGAAGTAAAATACAAGAAATTAAATGCACCATCTATATCTCTGTGTCAACGACTTTGGGGAGAGGACTCTGAAGCTGAAGTGGTAAGTGATGTAATTGACATAACTCACATACCTAAGGTAGTACATGTTAATGAAGACGTTGATCTAGAAGGACAAACAACATCTTCTCCCGATGATGAACCACTTTCTACATCTCAAAAGCATTCAATTATAGTCTTCCTTGAGTTGTTTCTAGATACAAATGCAGATGACTTTTGAACTAGCTTTCTATGAGTTGTTACACTTTCCTCTCTCCATCTTGAAAGTTGGATAGTGTAATATCATCTCAAACTTTCCTATACATTAAACTAACAAACCACCTTTTTATGACCAACATTTAAGGAAAGAATCAAAACAACAACTAACTTGTGCAATCATAGCATCCTACAGGAGGTATTCTATAACATCTAATTGCTACATAATTTACAAGTTTACAACTAGGGGTGGATTGGAATATTATATCCACCTTGACTGAGGGCCTAAAGTAGAGCTTATGCTCTTCAGGGGTTTCTGAATTTATGATACACCTTAGCTCTTGGGACACAAAAATCACCAGAAGTATCATTTTAGTGTAAATGTTGTCATGGCAAGCATGCAATAGTCGCTTTCTCTTAACATTACCAGGTGAAGCAGTAGTAACATGTTGATCACAGCAAACTACAAGATCTACCTGTTGAAGTTAATATCGCTGCTTGGTGGAATGAATGCACTATTGCTGCGTTGTTATCGACAGCATTGACAGGTTCTGTTCCACCTTTTGTTGTTTGCTCCAAAAGGCGAACGAGTGAGATGAATATCTCCATCCTTGTGACATCTCTGTTCTCCTGTTTTTAAATAGCAAATTCTAAGTCATGCTAAATGATGAACAACCAAGCAAAAATTGTGAGAGTACAAGAAGCAGGTTACGTCCAAATCTTGATTGGTTACCTCTACAGAAAATTTGCCCATATTTTGTCGTTCCTTGTTTCACTTACCCCCTTCAGGATAGTCAAGCCCAATCCTCTTATAATGTCAGCTATTTCCAAAAATAAGCCACGTTCCTCGCATAACATCTGCACAGAACAGATGTTTAGATGAACCATCAGTCATATTTTTCCAATAATAGATGTGCTGTCAGATATGCTAGAGAGTGAACAAAACGATGATTTCTTGAGATGCGTAGAAACTAACCTCCACAAGCATTTGACGAGGTTGATTTAGATCCTCAACTATAATAGGGCAGACCATAGACTGTGAGCCTACTTCCTATGCGCATTTTTCTCCACCCACTTTCCTTACTGATAATCCGCGGATTCAAAACGAACACAAGTGATAACCAATTCTAACATGAAATTCAGGCCTCCTATATGATTTATTAACAAATATCTAAAATACGGTCAAAGCCAGTAATGGAGAACATACAACTATCTTAGTTCCCCTGGTTGATGGTAGAAGAAGCATCCCGACTTATTGTAGAAGTCAAGCTATTTTTAATCCAATCCTTTGTGTTCGAGTTTAGGTCATTGCACTGCTCATTGTTCCAGCTGCCATTGAGAAGATTTTTCTTCGAATCAGCACACAAAATATCAAATAAGTCATCCCCATAATGGATTCTGTGTTCTGTGTTCATTTTTTTCACTATAAAAATCTTGAATGCGCTCACTTGAACTTGGATTCTCATTCCCTGTAATATGTAATCACTCTCTTCATTCTTTTTTGTTAGGTTCTCTTTAAATCCAGTTAGGTGCAGTATAATAGACATTTATGTACGTGTTCTTTAGCATTTTTCATTGGTAAAGTACAAGGAAGTGGATTATGATTTTAATTGATCTTTCACATTTTCAAGCAAGAAAATTCATGACTGTTGGCTTTAAAATCTTATGTTTTTATATTTGCAGGTTGGCTTTAAAATTCAAGACGCTTTCATTTACATTCCTTTGAGATTTCAAATAGAGGATGATTTAAAATGGATCAAAACATAGTTGGGAACTTGGGATAACTTTGGAAAGTGTATAATGTAGTTTTCAATTTGCCAATTTGTGTAATTATATTTGAAGACTGTAGATCCCGTTTGCAATGAATGTTTTCCCATCATGGAGAAGAAAGAGCAACACACGTTGCTAATAGAATTGTTTGGTGTAAAATTAAAGTTATATTATCTCGAATTTGCTGATTGACTGAAGGTAATTATAACCTATCTAATTTTCACTACATAGATGTTCTAATTACAACTATGTATTACTATATAATGGCAGAATATTTAGTATGAACATCTTACAAAATGATTGTCGTATACGTGTAGGTCAGGGCAAGGAATCAAACATAGATACTTCTGATTAGTTAAATCACAAAGCAAATTTATTACTCACTAATGTATATTCTTCAATTTTCTCTCAGATCAATCTTCGAATCCTTTTGAAGATACTCCATTCAAAGCATCCAACTGTTTTTATGATGAATTTTAGGTGTTATGCCTAATTAATTTACTTGTGTCTTTAGCACATATTGTAGTTCAAAGAATGCAATTGTGCATGCATAATGATGTATGCAAGTGTTTTTTCATGGTTATTTGGTTCACACATGTATATGGGATGTCTCTGTTAGAACTGAGGTTGTGGCTATTGTCTGTTTACTGTTTTAGCGATACACAAGTAACTATAAAAATACTTTATTGAAACTCTAACATGTTGGGTCTGTGCTCAAGCATGGGCCGTCACTCATCTAGTTTAATAGAAATGCCACCTAGTTGTTAATTTCAAATGTAAATATTCTACTGGTCATAATAGATATAAAGAGAAAATTCTGTAATATGCTAAAAGGCAAAGGGCTTAATCAAGACATGGACAAATGATTGCAGAATTGGCTGTTGAGTTATTAGATAGGATGAAAATGAAATATTATGGAAATATGAGGGTATGTAAGTAATAGAAAAACTGGTGGGTTCTATCTATACACTGGTTAGTAAATATTTTGCAGCACCCGTCCGTTTCGTACACCAACTCTCATTAATAGAAATAATTGTTAAATCAACCACTTTTGGGCAGTAACCCTATCAATTTATGTGAGACATTGAATAACGTGCCAATAGGGCACAATACATGTTACTATTATTTTGGTATCAATTTATGTGACATAGTTATAATTTAGATATTAATCATCTAAATTTTTATATGTTTTTTTAAAATTATTTTAAGTTATTATTAGTTAGTCTAATTTATAATACTTTTTATATCATCTTCAAATAAAATATATTGCTCCTTCTGTTTCAATTTATGGGATTTTTCATATTTTTCAAATATTACTCTTTCTATTCTATTTTATGTGGCATTAATAAAATTTCAAGATTCAATCGAGTTTTTTTATGTCTTTATAAATTTAAATATTTTAAATTGTTAATAATCGTGATGTATAAGAATTTTGCATAATTTTTTTAAATATCCAAAAGAGTACCAACAAAAATAAATTATAACGAAGAAAATATAAATATTATATAAATGCACTCGGTTAGAAGTAGGCATATGGATGAAGAGATGTCTACGTCTAGCCTTTTCTAAATAATAGTGATTAGTATGTGATACAGTTATAATTTGGAAAGAGATCCAGATTTTGTATGATTTTGAAATATTTTAAGTTGTTATTTATTATAATTTATAATATTTTTTAATATATTTTTGAAGTAAATAATATCATTCTCCATGTCTAGATTATAGAAAAAAATTTAAAAGTCTTATCAAATTTTTTTATATATTTTTCAAATATTTTAAATCGTGATCTATAATAATTGTTCCCATTTATAAATAGTCCCAATAATCCAAAATATCAAAAGTAGCCTTAAGAGTTACAAGTTGACGACCAACAACCTACTTGTAGTCTCTTAAAGTCGTATAGTCTTATCTCCCATAAATTATATGTCTAAGACATAAATTCAGATAAAGTAAGAGAAAAATTATCTAGCTAATAAAAAATGAAAGTAGAAGTTGAATTCGAATTTAATTGAAACTCCAATAATAAGAGCATTTAATATCAAGTGGAAAATCAAATAATTTTTTTTAAAAAAAATACAAAGTAGATGAGCAATAGAGAGAAGCAATGGATACAAAGGAGATGCTCGCCTTTGTTTGGAATGAAGATGAATGAACTCACACTTGAGCCTGGAATTGATAAAATTCGGAGAAAACATGAAAGCAGTTACTATATTGGGGCACAGGCAAGACATGACCGCGACTTTAACTTAATCATAAATTAAAGCTCTTTCTTGACGTTGTTGTTATAATTCTTGGAATGAAAATCAAGAAAGAGCACTAATAATGATGCATTAAAAACAATACCAAAACACCATGCTCCAACTCCAGTGCATCCAAACTCAGTTGTAAAGTGATAATACAACATCAAAGCCGATATTATAAACCCTAGCATAAACTGATATATTTGACAATTTGTCACCACTTTTTTCCACCATGGCCTTTTTCCTATCGCGGATAGGAAATAATAAGCATACATTATAACATGAATCGAAGCGTTGACTATAAGAGCAAGTCCCAACATGGATTGTGCATATTGAAGCCCAATATAACCAAGAACCGTCACAAGTGTGTGGTGATAGACATGAAGGAACGATAACCTTCTTGATCTAGAACTACTGAGGACGATTAAAAGTGTATCAATAAATTCAAGAATTTTTGAAAGATAACAAATATAAATCCAAAAGAACACAGGTCCACATGGAAGAGTATGATTGGCACCGGGGAAACATACGATCCACTTCCAATCATGAGGTGGCATTTGGTGTAAGACAGAAAGGATGCCGGCAATGACCATGAGTAGAGAGAGGAGACAAAGAATGAGGCTGTGGATCGCGGTAATGTTGCGAATGGTAGTGGTAGTGAGGGTAGGGATAAATGTAGAAAAACGAATCGACAAGAGAGTCAGACATAAGTAAATAGAGACGAAAATAGTAAGAAAAGAAATGGAAGAACCAAAAGTGTGACCTTGTTTCCATTCAAATTGGCTGATTGTTGGATGTTCAACAAGATAGTAATGGATGTTGGAGTAAAGAGCTTCCATGTTTAATCAAATGTGTATGTCTATCACAACAAAACATATTGTATGCATATATATAGGAAAAAAAAAGGGTGAAACACATTCCTATATATAATATGATAAATTGTTTTAATATATTCTTCTTTATATTTTCCATCCAAATTATTTTTTTACTTTGTCACAATTTGTCCATAATTTTTAGTTACGTATTTTTAAAAAAATAAACTTACAAAATCTATTTTCTTTTTCGAGAAAAATTTAGAAATAGCAAATATAATAGATACACTAAGACTCTATAGTTATAGGTTTGATAATTGCGCTCCATAGATATAGTTTTGTTTGTTATTTATGTTTGTTTTGTATATTTCACTAGTGAATATATAATAAGACTCTATGACTGTAGTTTTGATAATTGTGCTTCATAGCTATAGTTCTGTTTGCTATTTCTGTTCGTTTGTATGTTGCACTTGTGAATATACAAATAGGGTAACTATATACAACTTTTGTATATTTTACATTTAAAAAGTTTTCAGAATTCCGTTTGTATAATTCGTTTGTTTGTAATTTATTATGAATTTTCATAAATTATATATAAATAATTAGGGTTAACATATACAACATTCTTGATTTGTATAAAATCAGATGAATTATACAAATCGAGTGAATAACAAAAATTGAGAAAATCATAATCGCGAATTATAATTTTCTTAAACTATAATTATAATTACAATTCTGCGTAATTTCCCCTTTTTCTTTTCTTTTCATCATCATCTTCTCTTTTAAATGTCCAAAAACTTGTTCTTTCACAGTGATTTTTATTATATTTTTTAAAAAATTTCAAACCTCTTCTATTAAATTGGGTTATTTTGTTATTAATTGGATGCACGCATTTTAGCTGGTTTCTTTCAATTTTGGCGTAAGTCGTAACTTTAATTTACCAGCGGGTAAAGCTATCCATTATATACAACTTTATTATTTGACATAAAAACTCTCTATTATCTTATGACTAGTGACGAAAACTTTTTTATGTGCACGGGCTTAATATTTATTTATAGAATTTAATATATTTTTTTTACGTGTGTGTAGTGGGAGTAACTTATCTCTTTCTTTTTTCTGCAAAAATCTAATTTAAAAAAATCTATTAAGAATTAAGATGTCCATAATTAAAATACTTTTATTTATAGATAATTGATTTTTTACATTTACACAAATATTAGCAACATTCATAATAATAAAGTTACCACTAAAGAGTATGAGTTTAAAACTAAAGGTCAAAACTAAAATGGTCCCATAATTTGGAGAAATGGTTGTTTTAGTCCCCGTGTTATTAAATTATAATGATTATGGTCCTTATGTAATTATACTAAACATATTTGATCTTCAATTAGATAAAATGTATAAATTTTGTCTTTATATCAAAATTTAATGTTAACACTGTTAACTTTTGACTTTTTTTTTTTTATTTATTTCTTAAACAATCTCCAACGATAACGACCTGCTCCGATCGTTATGTGTAGATCGAATGCTAAAAGAAATTGGGTTGAAATTGATAGTAACTTAAAATTTTAGGCTAGGCCGATCTTAAACAGAATCTGAAAAAGATGAGGTTAAAAAAAGTTTAAATGAAAAGAGACATTAAAAAACTTTTGACGATATTGGTTAGATTTTCTTCTTCTTTTATTTTTTCAATTTATATCGAAAAGAATTTTTCTTTTTTTATATCTTAAAATATCAAAAGTTAAAAGATATTAACTTCAAAGTTAGGTATAAGTAGTACTGAAAATACACAGTTCAATTAATTAGTAATTAAATATGCTTAAACTAATAAAACTACAATCACAATAAGCGCTAACAACAAAAACCATTGTTTCCCCTTTAATAATACTTGGAACGTAAAAGATAAAACAAAAAATACACTTAACACAAATATATAAATGGTAAGTTTTAAAAGAAAAACAAACTTAAAAAGAAATTGATAATTATGAATTGTTTAGATTTTTCTTAAATTTATTTTTGTCATTTGAAAACTATTTTGTAAGAACTAATTAAATAGAAGTGTGTATCTATGAGAACTGAAAGAAACATCAAATTTATATTCAAGGAATAAACCTGCTCATTTTAGTTATAAAATAGCTTCGTTACAATAAATATCAAAGGAAAGAGTTTCTTTAAATATTTGAAATCACGAGGCATGTGTTTTAATTTTTAAACATGCAAATCTCTAAAAGAAAAATGAATTATTTAAAATTGAGGAGAAATAATTTAATTATAATATTAATAAAATCCTATAATAGTAGGATAGATCTAAACCAAAAAATATACTTTTAAATGAATTATGATAATACAATAGTATATTTCAACCTTTTCCGTTTTAAATTTGTTAATGACATATAGGAAGTTAGGAACAGGGGGTCAACATAAATGGAGTCTCGAAAAGAAATTTTAATTAGAGACCTAAAATTTAAATAAACTTCATATGTATGTGTTTAAATCTATTATCTTACACTTTTTAAACGTAAAATGTTATTTAATATATTTTTTATTTATAAATGATTTCTTCAAAAAAATTACTAATTATTAGTTTTAGATAAGATTTCATTAATTTAACTAAAAACAATAATTTAACTTTTAAAAACATCCTTTCACTAATCAAGACAATCATTATATGAATTGTTAATATAATATTATAAGTAATTTCTTGTGAAATTTTAAAAAAAAATAAGAGTTAAAACCATAAAATCTACAAGAAGTTGATAATTTTGTTCTACGTTAATATGTTTATTGTAATTCTTAAAAATTTAAGAAGACACAAGAAAAAAATTGCAACTTACTTTGTTCAATGCTTTTAAATTATGATTCACATTATTGACAGAGTATTTCTCTTAATTATAAAAAAATTGTAGTAGGACGGTACAAAAATAAGTAAAACAAATAAAATAATGTGAATACTAACGGTGAGAATGTAAGACGGTCAAACAATATTTTCTTGATTTCTTCTATTTTAATATGTTAGAGAGAACTAAATGATATAAATTTTTTTTTGAAAAAACATGTAATATTTATCATGAATAGCAAAAGAAAATGTTTGGTACGAAAGAAAATGTTTTTCTAGAAAATATATTTTTGAAAAACAAGTTAGTTGCTAACTTATTTTCTCATTTTGGTTGGTATAAAAATAGTTTCAGACTTAAAATCAACTCTGATAATCAATCTGAAATTCAACCTTGATATTCGAACTAGGAAACGACCTCAATGACTAATCCAAAATTCTACTCTATGATCTGACTCTGACTCCCAACTTGGCCCGACATTTGAATTAGGATACCTCTACAACTGATGCCTGATCCGACCCTAACTTGAGATTCAACTTTTGTTCTTGATCCGAGATTCAATATTCGAACTGAACTTGATCCTAACCCCAACACCGACACATCTAATTTGAGTCCCGGCATTTTGTATTAGGATCCCACTCTGAATATACCTAATAGTGACATCTGATTTGAAACCTAACCCTAACTCTCGACCTATGATCTGACATTCGAATTGGACATGATTATGACCCCGACATTGATATCCAACCTTACTAATTTGGAACTTAATTTCAACTCTCAATTCGGGATCAGATTCATATCCGCGACTCAACACCCAAACCAAAACTCGACTTTTGAATCAGGTTGCGATCCTGATTTTTGACTTGGCACCCGACTTCTTACTCAAAATCTGACCTCGAGACCTGATTTAGGACCTTACTTTGATTTCCGACCTAAGACACGACTTCCATATTGGAACCCGATCCTAGTCTCAACCTAAGACAATCTAACTTTCGAACTAGGAACCATGATGACGCGCAATCCTTACATTCGATCCTAACTTCCGATTTAGGACCTGACTTTTAAATCAGAATTCAACCCCAACTCTTGATCCAAAGCCCCACAAAAAGCACAGCCCGATATCTAAGCTTCGACTTCGACGCCAAATTTGAGATCCTAACCTCGAATTTTTATTCATGGCGCATTCTTAATATAAATCTTAACCCTAATCTGATTTTGGACCCAAGAGATGCTCTGGAATTAAAGTCGTAAATGGGCTCCCAAATCATAAATCAGGAATCAAATTCCAGATAAGTATCAAAATTAATATGCAAGACTTGAGTTAGGGTGGAAAGTTGAGGTGTGAGGTTGATAAAGGAATTTTGAAAAATAATTTTCCTATTTTTTAAATACAAGTCATTTTCCTTAAATTTGAGAAAATATGTTGATTTGAAAAATATTTTTTAAAATATTTAAATAACATAGAAATTTTTAAAAAAAACTTCATACCAAATATTATTGGAGAAATTATAGAAATACATATCTTTTGTTTCACTTATACCCATTAATAAAAATAACATCCTATACACATTTAAGGCTATATATATCGAGTTATAAACATAATTTTTGAAAATAAATCACTTATAGCAGATTATTATCGAGTTATAGCATATCAATTAAAAATATATTTAATTAAAATAAATTATAAATAATTATTTAAATACTAATTAATATGTTTAAATATTTATTTTTATTTTTACAGTTACCTTTTATTTTATTTAAAAATAAAATAAAAAGAAAAAATACGTTTATGTATTAATTGGTAAGTAGCACGAATTGTGGGATTTGAATTAATTTTGATTAATAATGGATAATCTTTAAGGAAAAACACGTTTATGTATTAATTGGTAAGTAGCACGAGTTGTGGGATTTGAATTAATTTCAATTAATAATGGATAATTAACAAATTAGCACATATTAAGGAATTCAAAAAATATTTAAATTATTCAGTTTCCTTAAAATGCTCAAATTAGTTTACATCAAATTAAAACATGATTTTTTCCTTTTTTTTCTCTCTATCACGTTTCTCACTCTCCATCCATGTTTGCAGAATTTTTACTCCCGTTTTTTTTCTTGACTGATCAAATTTTTTTTTGATGTGAAAAATTGTGATTGTTGTGATGGACAATAACTTATCAATATTAATTAAACATGGTGGAAGATGGGATCCGTCATGTTGGTATTTGTTATATTTTTCTGATTTGTTTTTAGTAATCTCTGTTAATTCATTGTATTAAAAGTGTTGTAAGATTGTACGATATTTGTTTTTTTGTTTGGTAATTTTTTTTGTTATTTGTGGATATGTGTAATATTAATGGAATTGTTGGTGAAAAAATCGAATAAAATTGGTCAACATGATGTTAGTTGTCTGAATTGCATATTAATATGGTATGAAATATGAAATGTTAGTTTGTTTGTCTGTTTCTGATTAGTAATGCAATGTTTGTATTATTTTTTTGCCATTTATAGTATGAAATGTGTATTATTTTGGTATTAAGGATTTTTATTTTATTTTTTAATGACATATTTTTTTGGAACTGTTTTTAATGAGCATTGATTTTCCATATTAGGTGATACCATCGACGGTTGATATGTATGCTGTTGTTGAAGGACCAAAGAAGTACACAGTAAATTTAAACACAAAGTGTGTAGTTGCGGGAGATTTATGTGATCATGTAATTGCAGTTCTTAGATACAAGAAACTGCAAGAAGCATATTTCTGTTCTGCCTTTTATAGTCTGAAGAATTTCAGAAGTGTATATGTCATCTCTATTGAACCTATCCCCTGCGAGAGTACGTGTGATATACCCAATTATATTTCAAAGCCTAAATTGATGGCACCTGGTCCAAGTAGATCAGTTAGAAAACCGCAGGTTGAACGCTGGAAGGAGTTTGCTGATGTGAAATTCAAAAGGTTAAAGGTTACTTGCAGTATATGTCGTCAAGTTGGACATAACAGGAAGACATGTTCAAATTATCCTGTTCAAAAAATAATTTCTTGATTTTTACTTTTTGTTACACAACATGTTTTGTTTTATGGAATGAATTTGGTATAGTTAATATTTGATTAGTTGTGATTTCTTAATATTGTCCAACTATAAATAGTATTGAAACATAATTTATGCCCGTTTTCAAATTTTATTCCTATACTAATATATAGTTAAACAAGAATCATACATAGTTCATACAAAAAACATATATATGAAACAACTTTTAAACATATAATTGTACAATGAAACTCTTGTTAAAATAGTTCATACATATGAATAAAAATATATATGATATTTGTCATACTAAAACGATAATAAATCAAAAATGTGATATCATGTTCATACTAACAGTAATCAGACTTCATACATATTTCATCCAGATAGTAATCAGATTTCATACATAATCAATAATTGAAGAAAGATTCATACAAAAAAACCAACAAATTAGAAATGTAATGTCATGCCCATACAATTAATAATCAGCCTTCATACAAAAAAGCCAACAAATTAGAAATGTAATGTCATGCCCATACAATTAGTAATCAGACTTCATACATACATCAATTTATATATCAATTTAAACATCATTCAAACACTGCCATATAAATGGACAACCAAATCAATTCATACACAAAGCATGAAATGAAATTCTAAGGTACTTTCATACACAAATCATACACAGTAATACATCAATGTATATATCAATTCATACAACATTTATACACAAGTCATACAAACTAATACATCAATCCACACATAATTCATACAATATTAATACATATTATCAGTGTTTGAATGATGTTTGAATTGATATATAAATTGATGTATGTATGAAGTTTGATTACTAATTTTATGGGCATGACATTACATTTCTAATTTATTGGCTTTTTTGTATGAAGTCTGATTACTAATTGTATGGGCATGGCATTACATTTCTAGTTTGTTGCTTTTTTGTATGAAACTTTCTTCAATTATTGATTATGTATGAAGTCTAATTACTATTTGGATGAAATATGTATGGTATGAACATGATATCACATTTTTGATTCATTATCGTTATAGTATGACAAATATCATATATTTTTTGATCCATATGTATAAACATTGTACGAACTATGAATGATCTATGTATGAACTATTTTAACAAGAGTTTCATTGTACAATTATATGTTAAAAAAATTGTTCCATATATATGCTTTTTGTATGAACTATGTATGATTCTTGTTTAACTATATATTAGTATAGGAATAAAATTTGAAAACGGCATAAAGTGTGTTTCAATATTATTTATAGTTGGACAATATTAAGAAATCACAACTAATCAAATATTAATTATACCAAATTCATTCCATAAAATAAAACATGTTGTGTAACAAAAAGTAAAAATCAAGAAATTAATTTTTTAACAGGATAATTTGAACATGTCTTCTTGTTATGTCCAACTTAACGACAACTACTACAAGTAACCTTTGACTTTTTGAATTTCACATCAGCAAACTCCTTCAAGTGTTCAACATGAGGTTTTCTAACTGATCTACTTGGACCAGGTGCCATCAATTTAGGATTTGAAATATAACTGGGTATATCCCACGTACTCTCGCAGGGGATAAGTTCAACAGGGATGACATATGCACCTCTGAAATTCTTCAGACTATAAAAGGCAGAACAGAAATATGCTTCATGCAGTTTCTTGTATCTAAGAATTGCAATTACATGATCACATGGTATCTCATAATAATGAAATCTCCCGCAACTACACACCTTGTGTTTAAATTTACTATGTATTTCTTTGGTCCTTTAACAACAACATACATATCAACCGTCGATGGTATTACCTAACATGGAAAATCAATGCTCATTTAAAACACTTCCAAAAAAATATGCCATTAAAAAATAAAATAAAAATATTTAATCCCAAAATAATACACATTTCATACTATAAATGTCAAAAGAATATATACAAACATTGCATTACAAATCAGAAACAGACAAACAAACTAACATTTCATATTTCATAATTCATACCATATTAATATGCGATTCAGACAACTAACATCATGTTGACCAATTTTATACTATTTCTTCACCAACGATTCCATTAATATTACACATATCCACAAATAAAATAAAAAAATTACCAAACAAAAAAATAAATACCGTACAATCTTACAACACTTTTAATACAATGAATTTGAAATACAAAATAACACACTGTAATATCAATTTGTTTTATATTTTCAAAAAATAACTTTTGCTCATATTTTCAATTTTAATAAACGTATATAATGTAACATATTGTTGGTCTAAAAAATCGTATATAGCATTTTTTATTGTATATAACATTTTTTATAGTAATTTTTACCTACTAAAATGTCTTGTGAAACAAAAACATCACAAACTTTATTATTAACAGAGATTACTAAAAACAAATCAGAAAACTATAATAAATACCAACATGACGGATCCATCTTCCACCATGTTTAATTAATATTGATAAGTTATTGTCCATCACAACAAATCACAATTTTTTCACAACAAAAAAAATTTGATCAATTAAGAAAAAAATGGGAGTAAAAATTCTGCAAACACGGATGGAGAGTGAGAAACGTGATAGAGAGAAAAGAAAGAGGAAAAAATTATGTTTTAATTTAATTTAAACTAATTTGAGCATTTTAAGGAAACTGAATAATTTAAATCTTTTTTGAATTCTTAATATGTGCTCTTTTGTTAATTATCCATTATTAATTAAAATTAATTTAAATCCACAATTCATGCTACTTACCAACTAATACATAAACGTTTTTTTTTTCTTTTTTCTTTTATTTAAAAAACAAATGTTTTCAATTATTTTAAATCGGTCTTTTTTTCTAATAATATGTTATAACTTGAGATAATAAATGTCATATATTAAAATTAAAAACTAATGCTATAGCTTGAAAATATTACTATAGAAAATGCTATATGCAAAATTTACACTTTTCATTATCCCCTATTACTTTTAAAAATCTACAAAATCCCTTATTTCTTTAATGTATCAGAGCATCATATTAATGTATCCGAGCTAGTATTTAATGTATTCGAGCTAATTTTTAATGTATTCAAACTATATATTAATGTATCTGAGACAATATTTAATGTATCAAAGCTATATATTAATGTATCTGATATGATATTTAATGTATCTGAACCATATATTAATGAACCGAGCTTCAATTATTCTATCCAAATTTTTTAATTTTTAAAAAGTTAGTGTAATTAAAAACTTACGATGGATAAATTGTAATTTTATATTAGAAAGCATGAAATTTATGTAATCTATCCAATCTTATTTATTCTTGATAAATTTGAAGCCCCACAAAATTGAGGATATGAGACATATGCCTTTATGTTTTATATATAGCATAGAGCCACCGCTGTATAGGAGTAGGTTATTATCAATAACATATAAATTGGACTATATCCCATTAATAGAGGAAAAGTAAAATATATTTATTTATTTATTTATTATTTTTACCTTTAGATAAAAAGAATTAAATGTACGGTGGTAGATTTTGTCCAAATAAATTAGGGGAAAAGATCTCTCTAGTAAAGGAAACATCCAAAAATATTCAATGACATTTTGGATTCATGCAACATATTTATGGAATATTAATTAAAAGTATATGTGTTTTATATATGTATATCGTTTTAATTAATATATATAAAATATTTGATTATTATTAATTACAACATTTTAATAATTTAATTGTGATATTTCAACATACTAATCTCCATTTACAATATTACAATTACTCCTCTTAATTTAATTTATTTATTACAATACTTTAAACCTATTTATTATTGTCGGTGGAATCCCAACTATCCTATTAATTACGTCATAGACCATTGTTGAGATACAATTGTATAAATTAATGTCAATGGTCATATTTATTACTTATTTTTATGACAAGGAAGTAAAACACATGAATAAAATTTTCACTACTTTTATGAGTTGAACAATGTTAGTAAAATTATAAAATTACAATTGGAAACGAAAGGAAGAAAATATATTTCTTTAGGGTGAAAAAACAATATCTTGCTATTTTAAAAGTGATTTAAGTATACTTTTAATAAGAATTCTCACTTGTATAATAGTAATTATAATTCTTTTTACTTGTTTCCTTTAAGATACGAAAGTCCAATTATAATTACTCAAAGTATTTTAAATAAAAGTTAAGTCCAAAGCTTTGTGAAAAAAATACATCTTTTCAATTATAAGATCTCTTTTTTTTCCATGCGCTCATTATTTTCTTATATGCAATATAATATAAGTCCTTCATTGTTTATAGGTGAGAAATTCTTCCTTGTTATCACGGTTGACTCAATTAGATTGGGGTATAAACCTAAACTCTAAAGAGGGCCCTAATATTTGTTTATTTAGTTTTTTTCTAAAAGAAAAATGTCACATTTATTTTTCGGGATGCAACAATTCAAAGTATTTAGCAGTTCTGATTATCAGGAACTATGTCACATTTTCACTAACTCCTTTTAGATTTTCTTCTTGGATATTACTATCATCTAACTCAACTCTATTTATGTCTTGTTTATTTGAAGAACATTCCTATATTTTCCGATTAGATTTATTATTATTTGTTAAAAAACTAGCAAGTACTATTTTTTTGAGATTTATTTAATTTTCAAGTTTTTTCTTTTTCTCTTTTTTTATAGGATCGAAATTATAGTTTTTAGTTAACATATTTAAACTGAATAAATTTCAATAATAACTAAAACAATAATATATATACTTGTGAATTAAGAATATCAAAAAATTCAAATCTTTAAGAAAAAAACTATAAAATAAAGTTAGAATAGTAAAATCTAGCTTAAAAATTTGATAAGTTGATATAAAAATATTAAAATAATATTGTTTTCTTTCAATATAACGATTGTCGCACTTTTTGAAATTTTAAAGAAAATGCAATAGAAAACAAAAAACAAAATTTTGATCTTTTACAACTTGTAAGCAACAATTACTCAATAAATTTTATATGAGAGAGTTCAATACTTGAAATAAAAATAATAATATAGAGGTTAAAAAAAATAAACATATGGTAAATAATAATATAGGCTCAAATTATTATGATATAAATAAGGAAGTACAATTTTTCCTCATAAGAAATAATTTCCAAAAATTATTTTATTCCCCTAGGAAAGTAAAAATTAACCACTTTGAATAATTAATTCGTACACGTATTTTAAGAGAAATTTAAAAGAAAGTATAATTTATTTTGTAAATATATGCATTAGTACTTTTTTTTAGATGTCCCTCCCCCACCCCCACCCCCAAAAAATGGAGGCAAGCAATAGCTATAGTCGCCTAGGGGTTAAGACACTCTAGTTTGTAATGAATAGGAAAAATACAATGTTTTTTTTGTAAATAAGTGAATAAATGACCTAAATAAAAATTACATAAATTATAAAATATAATAAAATAAAATAAATAGTGATATAATTAATGTGTTTGTGGCAAAAATTTATTTTTTTATCAAAATGAATGGTTGACTACCATCACTTCTACCACTAAAACAATGAAAATAAAGAAGGCATCAAATGCCATCAAAGGACAAAAGATGTAATGCACCATGACGAGAGGATTTTAATATCTATCATATGCCACTTAATATTACAAGTAAAAAGAGGCTGCCCATCAACGGACAGAAGGAAACACAATGGCAAATACATAATGAGCATTTTTATTAACATTTACATGCCAAACTAACACATGAGAAGTTGAACATCAATTAAGGCTATGAATAAAATATCAAAAATTGAATTACTGTATAAAATTAAATTTTTGATAATTGGATATGGTATTTAGTAGTAAAATTTTAGAGTTATGATATTTGGGTTTGAGTTTGGTATAAGATGTTAGAACTATTTGGTGTTTGGTATTCCTCAAATATGGAATTATTTACTTAATGAAAGCCATAACATATCAACAAGTTCATAATTCATTAATACAAGTCCAAAAAGAAAGTTAAAGACTAAACATTAACAATCCAAATACAAATGTCGTATAGTTGTGTTTACTTTTCTTGATATCTGCTTACTTGTTGATCTTCTCTTATATCATGCCTCCACATGAAAAAATAAAAATAATTAGAGCAATAATATTATAACTTGTAATACGTACAATCGGCTACAACTTCAAAATGGTATTACTGAATACCAATACTGAATTGACGTTTGATTTATCGATTACCGAATTATCGAGTCGAAATTTAAAATTTTGATATTTGATGTATACTTTTAATTACCAATTACCAAATCATCAAACACAATTTGAAAATCTCGAAATGAATATCGCTCACCACTAAGAACAATTAAAGAAATTTCAATTATCCTTCGATTTTAACCCAACAATTCATAAACTTACACTTGACATTATATTAGAGTTAATATTTATTGCTACGAATCAAAGATATAAAATGATTTGCTAAAATAAATTTAACGAAAAGTTAATGTTGAAATCGTCACTTTTGATTGGAGTTAATTAGTGTTGAAATCTCACGAGAAATCAAGGATTGAATTGATAAAAATAATGTTGAGTTACAAGCTCCTTCTATAGGAAAAGTGTCTTATTCTACTACAACACAATTATTTACATGAGTAGTATTGTATTATAACTCAAATATCTTATCCTAGTCGAACTCCTACAATATACCGTAGTTTAGTCGTACATAACTTAGGATTTAGAATTTAGTAGTCTAGTCCTAGTATGCCTCTAACTCTAACTCGTTAGCCTGCTTCGATGGATCTGTTCTTTCGACATGTTCCATCAATTTTCAAGTTTCCTTCAACACTTTCCCTCAAAATAGTGAGTGGAGGAACTGTAACTCCAAGCTTGCTACAGAAACCAGAGAAAACCTTCTTGTTAAGGCTTTGGTATGAATATCAGCTAGCTGATCCTTAGACTTCACAAACTCAGTAAGAAGTTGTCCCCTGGCCACTTTCTCACGAACAAAATGATAGTCCATTTCAACATGTGTGGTTCAAAATACTTCACCTCAACTCCTAGAAAGAAGTGTAAAGGGCCAAGATCTTTCATAGAAAACTCCTTCCCAAGTTGTAGAACCAACTCTGAGACATGAGATGGATTACTTCATGTGACAAAAATATCATCCACTTATATTAAGAGAAATATTTTGCCTTTATGAGTTTGTAAAGTGAATAAGAAAGGGTCAGTCTTACTACATATGAAATCAAGGTGTAGAGATGAATGTTAAACCTATCAAACCAGACTCTTGGTGCTTGTTTAAGACCATACAATGCCTTTTTACGTATACACACTTGCTGAGGATAAATAAAACTAGGAGGTTGACTCATGTACACCTCCTCTTGTAGGAAACCATAGAGAAAGACATATTTGACATCTAGATGTCTAACTTCCCACTTTGAACTAACAACAATGGATAGAACCACCCTAATACTTATGGCTTTTATTATATGACTAAATGTTTCTTGAAAATATATCCCTTCAAGCTGCGAGAATCCCCTTGCCACAACTCTGGACTTGTATCTATCTACTGTCCCATCACCTTTTAGTTTTATCTTGAACACCCATTTTGATCCAACAAGTTTATACCATGAGATTTGAGCACCAAAATCCATGTTTTGTTAGTATATAAAGCATCAATTTCTTCCTGCATTGGTGAAAGCCAATAAGGCGACCGTAGTGCTTTCTCAATAGTATTTGGTTCTCTCAAAAGTTATGTGCTACTGCGAGCAACAACTGACAAATGTTGTTCCTTCGCCTTGTGTCTGGTGATAATATGATGCTCTTGTGATGTAGGAAGTACCTCAACTGGTACATCAACCAAAGTAGTTGACTGAAGTTTAGCATTGTCACATTGATGATTATTGGTACATCAACTAAAGTAGTTAGTTGATGATTGTCACGATCGGGAAGCACTCCCTAGATGTAATTGGCGTCATCGTCCTCAGGGAGACTAAGACTAGCCTCTTAGCATTCGTCATAACACGTCATAGGTTAAAAACACGGAAAAAATAAAACTTTTCATACATATATCTATATAGTGAGGTTTACATAGACCTCTCACATATTACATAGGGAGTTTACATAGACTCCTCACATAGGAAGCTTACATATTCTTCTCTTTTAGACAACATAGTCGATACATAAGAATTAGTCTAATACTTTGTCTCATATTGAACCATCTAAACGAGTACAAATCTTGGACATAGCCAATACAAAGTCAACATTCCAATATAGGCTTACATTAATATCCAAATGATAAAGGAATGAACAATGTCTTTATGACAATACAACTTTAAAGCTAGAATGTGGAACAAGGTAACATCCCCAAACATGAGGACCTACCAACATTTGAGGAATAGAGTCCAAGTCTTCTTAAATCGGCCTCCTAGTAACTCAATGACTGGAACCTACATAATTGTAGAAAACATAGAAATATGGGTTAGTACACCACTTGTACTAAGTATGCGTAAATGCACATAAAACATTTAAAACATGCATGAAAGGGACCATTTCTTTAGAAAACATGCTAAGTCATTTGGAAAACCTTTAATGCACATACAAGAGAGCATATACAATAAGGATCACAATAACATAAGATATGTTCATAACCAAAGACAACATCAACATAAAGCCATATCAACATTTCCTATTCAATAGTTCATATCAACATAGTATACAAAACCCTTACCAAGAATCTCATCCCAAGCATACAAGTGAAATGCTCATGTAAAGCCCCATAACTCCACATAATCAAGTAAACAAGATAGGAAATCATAAGTAATGCTTTGCTTCATACTAAATATCCTTATAGGTAGTCATCACCTCATATAGCAATTTAGACCAATAGCATATTCATTAACATAGTCAACATCATATAAGAGTGTCATCATATAAAGATAACATTTCATAATAGATTATATCATAATACATAAGACCACCTCCTAGGACTCCTTTTAGAGTTAACTTGTGCAATGTCTAGATAGATGCTCATACCCCTACCTATCCTAAGTAGACCCCTCAAGTCATCCTAGTCAATGTCCATCTTCATTTAGTCATTTATTTTACTTTTGGGAACAATTGTCTTAACCGACATAGATCGCATGAGCTAAGTGTGGAACCCGGTGTCATGAAACCCTACACCTAAAGAATGTGGTCTATTTGCCAAGGTAGAATCAGAACATAAACATATCTTTCTAGGTGGATCCACTAGCTAGTATTCCTATGGGGGCCAACATAGTTCAAGAACTAGGAGACATACTTGAGACCCTCTTTATGCACAATTGCGTTGTAATCTCTATCTCATGAGAACCATCGTGAACCTACCTTCCCATATTGGGAAGGGACACCTCTCATAACTAGTTCACTCGGTGCTAAGCTAAAGTCCCTTTTTGAAATGTCTTTAAGCCTTTATTAATCATCATAACTTAGTATAGGCCGTATGAGACTAACTCCTTGTATATCATAATCATTAGCTCATTAGGAATTGCATGAGAATATTCTTTCATTATAACCCTCATATGTGAGATTAACACATTATCATCATCATGTCATAGTAAGGCACATAAGTGATTCACAATCAACCTTATATTATCATACCTTAATCATGCACTCACAATCTATATAGTCAAGACATTTCAATTTCATTCATCATACCATCACCTATGTAATCTAGTCACATGTAATACTTCAATTAACCATCACTATCAAGTACAAGGCATCACAATTGAAGTAAAGGATTCAAGAACACAAGGTCTTACCAATTCACCTTCATACTCCTTCTTCAATGATCTTACCATCAACCAAATATATTCACCCATCAATAGTCTTAATAACATCATACAGTAGTAATCTATACAACAACTAAGTCAATTGTATCATCACTATCCAAATTAACTTCGACTCACAACCTAGGGTTAGGGGAGAAAGGTTCATCATGAATTCTTTGAGAAATAGATCCAATCCCAATAATACATGAAAATATTGGGATCAAAGACAACTTGTCTTATAAGGAGATTCATGTTCAAATTTTAGATTGCCAAGTTCGTAAGTTGAGAACGAAAGAAGTTGCATAAGTCAAAATCCTTTGGAGGAACCAATTTGTTGAAGAAGCTACTTGGGAAGCTGGAGAGGATATAAAGAAGAGATATCCACATCTCTTTGAATCTGGAGAAAATGCATACCAAGGTACTAACTTTCTTATTGGTACTAACTTTCTTCTTAGTACTATTTAAGTTATGAGTAAGCATGTTGTTGTTACGTTTGCTTGTTGAGTGTTTGAACTTGATATTACCACTCTTAGTTTAGTAAGAATAACCACATTAGAGGACGAATGTTACCAAGGGGGAGATATTGTAACATCTCACCACTAGAAAGAACTAGAAAGGAGTTAAAAATATGGAAATACTTATTTTTGGAAGGTATAAGAAACCTGACAATTTTCAAGTAAGTTAAAAGTGAGTTTTTTGGTCAACTTCAAACGGCCATAACTCCTAGTTCAGAATGAGTTAGGTGAAGTTCCATATATGGTTGGAAATAACTTGGAATGATATTTCCAACACCTCCAAGTTTTCACGATTTTGAGTTTGTATGAGTGAGCTACATCCTTTGGAAGTTGGGCTGTAGAAGTTAAGAAAATGTCCAAATCCGAACTTTAAGGTGTAGTTTGGTCTTTTCCTTACCATATTTATTTATTTCGTTTTTGGTAATTAAGTTAGGGTTATAAGTTGACCTAGATCAGTTTATACTTTTACCAAAAGAGTTGGGGCTTTGAGAGAAGAGGAGAAAAGAAGAGAGAGGAGAAGAGCGTTCAAGATTTGCCAAGTTCGTCGAAGTAACTTGTGAATTTCGTTGGGGGTGATCCCTGAAAAGATATGTGAGTATTCCATAACGTTGGGTTTGTTCACCCACGTGCCAATCATGTTTGATTCAGCGTGATTTCATCCTAGAAGATTGGATTTTTCAAAGTTCTTGAATGTTGTTCTCGAATTGCTTTCGTTCTTGAACATGAGTTGAGATTTAGGAGTTCTTTAATGATCTAGGTGTTGTTCTTGAATTCATTGAGTTAGATCCTTGTATATATGATACAGGTACATGAATCTAAAGTGAATTTGAGAAAAAGAATCAAATTAAAATCATTTAAGGTTAGAAAATGAGAGGAAAACTTTGGCAGATCTTTGCCTAAGGAATAGGTTAGCGCGACACGCCCCATAGGGCTAGGAAGGCTGGGGAGGCACGCCAGCAGTGCGGCAGAAAGGAGCTTCAGTCAAATAAGGTTGGCGCGATGCGCTCTGGATGCGCCCAAATTGGTGTTTTTTGCCCAGTTTTTGTAATTCAATCCGATTAAGCTTTTCAAGGTGTTTTAACACTTCCTAATCATTCTAATACTCTAAATGACTTCTAATCATGTAGAAATCATCCAGAAATATGCAATACAATCTTGAATCCATAACTTCAAATTCAAGAAAATTTTAGAGCTAAGTCTAGAAAGTTTTTAGAGTCCTTTCAAGAAGTCTATTAAAAATGCTTTTAAACTTGTTTTAAGACTTAAAGATCAGGTTGAGTAAAGAGTAACGATAAGAGAAGAAGTTTATTTCAAGTTTCATAAGTCTTTCAAAAACATTTAAATGTCGTTTTAAGACTTAAGTTTGAGTTCATTTCAGAGTAAGGTAAAGTCTTTTTTTTCAAAGTAGTATATGAGGACTAAGTATTTCCAAGGAAGTATAAAAATGTTTTCACATTTAAAAAGAAGGAAAAATTAGATTTACAAAGAGACTTCGGGCTAGTTTTCAGAAAAGAGTAATAGCTTTCTGAATAAAGCAAGCAGGGAAACTGAGATATCCAAGATAGCCTTTCAGCTAAGTTTTGAGCACTAATCTCAAATCATAGAAATAAGTATGTTTTAAAAACAAATATTTTTGGGAGTAGTATTGAATGGGGTGAGAGTTCAGATAACTCCCAGCCCCAATAAACCATGTAGCCACCATAGGTAAAATAGGGTCATACTTTTTAGATGATTAATTTAGTGCTTTTTAGTATAGACTAGTGGAGCCATTAGGCAGTTCAGGTCATATATCGATAGCAAGGTGTAGGACGACCCTGAAAGCATGAGGCAAAACGTTGTATCATCACTCTAGCTCTTAAGTGATGGTTGTCGGTTAGAGAAACTCCCATAGAAGTTATATGTATTTATATATATATATAAGTTTATTTGTATTTTTACATACATCTCAGAGTTAATTGTATCCTAGTATACATTCAGAGTTCACAATATATTTTCAAACAGCCTTTCTATATATTGCACTTGCTTTTAAATTGCTTTATATTGAAATGAGTCAGTTCTATTGATTTATGTTATTCATGTGTTGAGCAGAGCCAAGGTGAGTGTCCCTTCTTACTCTTTTCAAGCATAAGTTGTTTTAGCATGCCAACTCGCATACTCGTACATTTAATGTACTGATGCCAGTTGGTCTACATCGCATCATGATGTAGACGTAGGTAACGAGGATCGGTTAGTTGATCCAGTTGAGCAATCCATAGTCAGTTGGTGAGCCTCCTTGCATTACATAGGATATGTTTTTGTTGCTTTCTAGTTAGTTCATTAGGATGTTGTGGGGTTTGTCCCAACTTCCATCTCAGTCATTTTAGAGGCTGCATAGACAGTTAGTAGTTCAGTTGTCTTTACATTATTATTTCAAACATTTTTCAAAGACTTGAGTTGCCATATATATATATATATATATATATATATATATATATATATATATATATATATATATATATATATCTTTGAGATATATTTCTTATGGTTACGTCTTTCGCTGAGTTAAGTAAGTCAAGCCAAGGGTACACTCAAGGCCAGCAATGGTCATTGGTGCCGGCCACACCTAGGGTCTAGGATCGGGGTGTGACATGGGGCACTTCTTCTTCATCATCCCTCATTTCAAAACCCCTGAGAGCATTCACGAGCTGATTAAGATTAGGATATGGTATTTTACCTAGCATGACAGTCCTAAAGGTCTTGTACTTAGGACCTACACCTCTAGCAAAATTATTCACTTTGTTATCTTCATCTACAGGCTTGTGAATGGCTGCAAGGCCATCAAATATACCTTTGAATTCCTTGATGTATTAGTCAATTATTTTGATTCCTAGCTTCACACTTTGATTGTTGCTTGAGCTGGAACTCTTTATCTTTTGTTTCTTGAGATAAGCTTCTTCCAAGCATTCCCACATCTTATTGACAGTTGAGCAGCCTTCGATCAGGTACATGCTTTCTTTTGTCAAGGTGCATGAGATCCAACTTCTTAGTAACACATCCTTCTCCTCCTAGTCATCAACAATGTTGCCGTCTTCTGCACCCTTTTCGCCTGCTACAGTTTTCTTAGTAGTCTATTCAGTGGAACAAGTATCTTTAGGTGGTTCTGTGATGAGGTAGGTTAGTCTCATCACTTAAATCAACTGAGACATTTGTGTCCTCCATAAAAGATAGTTTGTGGACTTAAGTTTGATGGAGCAGGACGAAATAAGATGATGAAGTACAGAGGTCGAATTAGTGTTGGTATAAGGGGTCATTGCGGTTTGATAGTGTGGTTATTTTGTTTTCGATCTAATACGTTAAAGAACGAAAAACTTTATTGCTCTGATACCATGTAGAAATCTCACGCCTAGAGAAATCAAGGATTGTATTGATAAAAATAATGTTGAGTTACAAGTTCCGTATATAGGAAAAAAGTTCTATTCTAGTTATACTAGGAATCCTACAACAAAACAATTATTTACATGAGTAGTATTTTATTATAACTCAAATACCTTATTCTAGTTGAACTCCTACAATATACGGTAGTTTAGTCGTACATAACTTAGGATTTATGATTTAATAGTCTAGTCCTAGTATGACTCTAACGCCTGCTTCGATGGACCTGTTTCATCAGTCTTCAAGCTTCCTTCAACAATTAGATGGTGTCATGCGTTTTTGTAAATAAATGGAATTTAACAATGCATGAGTAGGGTGCATTCAATATTCAGTTTGAGTTCCTCAAATTTCGAGTTTGATAATTCGGTAATTAATAGTTAAAAGTAAATATCATATATCAAATTTTTAAATTACGATTTGGTAATTCAGGAAACAATAAATTAAACTTTGATTTGGTACGGTATTCGATAATACCGTAATGAAGATATAGCCAATTGTATTACAAAGTTAATACTATTCTCCAATGGTTTCTAATTTTTTTGTGGACACAAGATATAGTAGAAGATCATTAGGTAAGAAGACATCAAGAAAAACAAATTGATACCCCTAAAAGTCATGTATTTGGATAAATATTCATGATTATTCTTTAACTTTCTCTTTGAACTTGTACTAATGAGTAATGGATATGTTGATATATGACCTTCATTAACTAAATAATTTGGTATTTGGGAAATACTGAATACCAAATGGCACTAATGTCTCAGATCAAGCCCGGACCAAGCCCAAACCTGAATACCATAATTTTAAAATTTTATTCTCGAATACCATACCAAATATCGAGTTACCAAATACCAAATAACCAAATATTTTGATTTGATCGATAATTCAATTTTTGATATTTTATACCTAGCGCTACATAAAAGTCAACCGATTTATATTTTAAGTTTGAACCTTCTTGTTTCTATTAATAAGGGTAATTAAATGGTCCAAATATTTTTTAGTCCTAGTAATAAATAAATAGATTAAAAGTATTGTTATAAAAAATGTAAATATGAGAGATCAACATAATATTATATTATAAAACTAAGAAAAATGAGTGTTATGAAGCTAAATTACCTCTGGGAAAGTTTTTCATTATAACAAAAAAAAATTTTAGTGACAATAAATATTGATATTCATAAAGAGTGCAAAGTGTTTTATCGATATTAGTTAAGTTCCATTAGAACCAATGTCACTAGAGGCTTTAGGGACATATACAAAGAGTGTAACTTGCCGCTAAAAATACATATTTATCTGCAATTAAGAATTAATGGCCACTAATGATATTGTTGATGTAGTGTCCGAACTTACTTCTTAGTTATTTTGTCTTTTCTTTATTTGAATTTTGAATTAAATAACCAATACCAATACCAATACCAATTATCATGACAATTTATTTGAATTTGAAGGACATAAAAGTTTGTCTAACATTCCAAAATTTTTAAATTTCTTTAGTAAACAATCCAAGATTAACAAATAATACATTCGTCCACTTTTAGTTGTCATAGTTTATTTTTAAATTCAAATGATAATAACTTTGACTAATATATAACTATGTATTTTTTCATCATATTGAATATGCAAAAAAATGTAATTTATAGTATTTTTCTATAGTTTTTAAGTATCTAAATTTTTTGTTTAAAATATCAAATTAATGTAATCTAATGTAACTTTAAAAATTAATCAAATTGACTTTCGAAAACACAACATGACAATTAAAAATGAATAAAGTGGATAATAATAACATTATAACTAAGTAATATTCACAAAATATTAACCTATAAATAGAAAATTAAAGTAATACAAAATTAAATAATCAGTGCATGTTTATAAATAATATTAATCAAATTACACATCCAATTAAAAAAAGGAGGAGGAAAAGAAGCTAATTTGATTTTCTTTTTATATATAACATAACTAGAGTCGTCAATAAGGGCTAGGCCCGTTGGGCCGGCCCGACCTTACCCGAATTTAATAGGAGTAGGCTAAGATTTTTGGAGTTCATTTAAGAAATTTTTTTTTAGACCGGCCTGAATAAGTTTGCTGATTTGAGGGACTTGAGAAATATTGGTAGGGCCGGCCCGTGGACCAGTAAAAATTAATTAAAAAATTTAATATAATATTAAAATTAAAGAGAGTCCAAACTCAAAACAATTAGGTTAATATTTCTATTTAAATATTTATACTTTTACTTGAAAAAAAAACTTAATAAATATTAGAAAAATAACTTTATTTGTGGATTTGATTAACAAGTAGTAACATTAACATCATACAATATTATTTTGTTGATATTTATGATAATATTTTTAAATTATAATTTATAATTTAATTAAATAATTATTAAAAAATATAATTTTTAAAAATGTGTGCTGGCCTGGCAAGCCTGTAGCCCACATACTTGTGGGTTGGGCCGACTGTTTTCTGGCTCACACAAAAATGAGTTAGACCGGCCTGACCTGTAAAATGTCAAAGTCTGTATGGGTTAGCCCGAATGGGGTGGGCTAGCCCATATTGACAGCTCTAAACATAACCTACCTCTACGGATTGAGCAATGAATTAATAAAATAAAGTGAATTTGGTTAGAGTTATAGAATAATCTCCTATTCTCGTGATCTTCTCTATTAGTATACTCTTAGTATAAAATCGAACCGAAAATCAAATCAAACCGTAAATTGAATTAAAAAAACTCGATTAGTGATTGGGTTGACTTGATTTGGTATGGAAAAAAAATTCAACTATATTTGGGTTGGTTTGATTTTAACTAAAAAAAACAATCTGATACCAAACCAATTTTAATATTTCATTTTATACATAAAAATATTTATTTTAATATAATATTTAAATATTTCTTATATTTTTCATAGTTTTTATCTTTTAATATATTATTTCACATTTAAAACTTAAAATTCTGAATGGTTCAATAATAAAGATCACAGTCCACAAATGTTGGTAATTATAATAAAGCATAAATCAAAAATCAAATTAATACTACAAAAATAAAATCAATTCAACACTAATACAATAATGTTGAATATTTGTTCTTTGTTATTACGTTGGTTTAGACAATTCCAATACATAATTTAATATTAATTTCTTTTAATATTTAGTCTTGTAACAAATATTTATTATACTTATTATAGCATGATTTAGTACTTTTAAAATATGATCATTTTCATCATGACTTGTGAATTTCAATATTTTTTTTATGCGATTTCATCATTATTATTATTTTACTGAATATTTTAGTGTCATTAATCATATCATATTTTGTGTTATTTTCTTAAGAAACAACTTAGATAGTTATATTTTGGTAGGACTAAAGAAATATTTGAAGTACAAATAATTTATATGTTTGTATGTATATTTTACCGGAAAAAACCCGAAAAAATCCAAAAATCTGAAAAAATGGAAAAACTTCGAGGTTGAAAAATCCAAATTTTATTGATTTGGTTTGGTTTATACATTTAAAAATCCGACACAAATAGTTTGGTTTGATATTTGAAAAATCCTAACCAACCCGGCTATATGCACCCCTACAAGAGCTATTGAAGGCTTGACCAAGTATGTTCAAGATCAAGATGCTCGAATTGCTAAGCTAACTGATAGGGTAGAGGGCATGATGGATGAAAAATCAAGTCATTCACCTGGAAAATGTCTGCAAGTACAAGAGAAGGTCGATCGCTCCCTCAAAGCAAGTGGAATATGCTAAACAGATTTATGTTTCCTCTAAAGGAACGATCCCGATCAACCACATCAAAGATTTTATCATGGGGACCATCAAAAACAAGTACGAGGTTGCCACAAAATCCTCCTTGACATACGCAAGGCCATACACTGCAAAGATATCTTGAAAATGTCTGCCGATTATCAACCTCCAAAGTTTTAGCAGTTCGATGGTAAGGGGAGCCCAAAGTAACATGTAGCACACTTTATCAAAACCTGCAACAATGTTGGGACCTACGGCTATTACCTCGTCAAATAATTTGTCTGCTCCCTTAAGGGCATTGCTTTCGATTGGTACACCGACCTTGATTCTGGCTCTATCGATAGTTTGGAACAAATGGAGCAAGAATTTCTCAATTGCTTCTATATCACAAGACGTACTGTAAGCATGGTGGAACTTACAAACACACGTCAGCGAAATGAAGAGTCGGTCTTTGACTTCATCAATCGATGGACGCATGCAAGTCTAAACTGTAAGATAGACTTAGTGAAGCTTCGGGTATAGAGATGGGCATTCAAGGTATGCATTGGGGTCTCCGCTATATTTTGCCGCTATATTTTGCAAGGCATAAAGCCTAGAAATTTTGAAGAATTGGCTGCTCGCTCTCATGATATGGAGTTAATCATGTCGTCCGTTGGAACTGAAATGCCACCTATCCACGAACTCCGTAGAGGCAAAGAAAGGCAAGAATTCAACAAAATGGGAAAATATTTTCCAAAGGCTGAAAACAAAGAATCCATGAATGTCAATGCTTCTCATGTGAAATTCACCACAAAAGTGGGCAATATGCAGTGCACAAAAGCGACATCTTTTGAAGGAAGGACAAATCAAAAACTCACCTTGAAGGAAATGCAACGTAAGGACTACCCATTTCTTGACTCAGATATTTCTGAAATCTTTGATGAACTCCTTGAGATGAAACTTTTTAAGCTACCAAAGATGAAATGACCAGATGAAGCTGGGAGGAGTGATGATCCAAAATACTGTAAGTATCACTGGTTGGTTGGATACCCTATCAAGAAATACTTCGTCTTCAAGGACAAAATCATGGACCTAGCTCGCAATGTGAAGATTGAACTTGAAGATGAGAAATTTAGTTCAAACCAAGTCTGTATCTATTCTAACTAACCCAATCTAATCATGTCCTGCAATTTTGTTGAAGAAAATATGGGGAAAAAATCCAAATATCAATTAGACAAGAATGATTAAGTTTGGAGACTTCGAGCCCATTGATGTAAATAATTTGTTATTTCTTCCTATGCTAAGTGATGTGGCTCCTAGAGAGCGATCAACAAGAGAAGATGAAGACCCATCAGATGATCTTAATGATTGGGATTGGACTATCGTGACTCACTGTAAACATCGAAAAACGAGTTCGCATAAGGAGTCAACAAAGCAACACATTAGGGAAAAGATGGTAAGGAGACCCAAAACCAAAACTTTGATTTTGCATTCAAAGAAGAAGGAAATAAAGGTGCACCACTACCAAAAGTTGCATCGACCAATTACATTTGGAGAATATTTGCCAAATTGGTTTTACACCAAGTTCACGTGCGATGGCATAAAAGCTCTGTGTTGTAATGTCGATGAAAAGGAAGGGAAAGATGCAACTCCATCATATCAATCACCAAAAGATTCTCCAAAGTTGTCTCTTGAAGGTGAAAATCTATCTTGCCATCACTAAAAGATGCTTTAGAACTATATCCTGGAGTAGAAAATGTATGTATGGCCAAAATCACATTCTCTGATGAAGATATTCTGTTTGGTGACACATTTCATAATCACGCTTTATTCATGGTCGGTTTTGCATGTGAGAAAAGGGTGAATAGAAACTTAGTCGATGGAGGATTTGAAATCAACATCCTTCCGCTTTGCAGAACGAAAGAACTTGAGATATCAATAGCAGATCTTACTCATTGTCTCTTGATGATCCAAGGATTCAATCAAGGAGGACAAAGGTCCATAGAGACCGTCAAAATAGACCTCACCATTGGAGAGTTGCAATCAAGTGAGTGGTTACATGTAATTGATGCAAAGACTTCATATGACATTTTTCTTGGTAGGCAGTGGCTACATAAGAACAAAGTAATCACATCTACCTACCACCAATGTTTGAAGTATTATGAGAATGGAGTTGCAAAAAGGATTGTTGCAGATAATAATCCATTCGCTGAAGATGAAGCTCACTTTGCTGACGCAAAGTTTTACTTGAAGAATATTCCAAAACATTTGATGACATTGCATCCGGAGATGTCAGTCTTCTTAACAAGATGGCTAAGGTAGCAGTCGATAAAGCAAAAGTCGCAAACAAGGAAGATCCAGATCTTGGACATCCAAATAAGATGTCTAACATGATTGGTGCTTATTCAAGTAAAATTATCACATCCATTCTTCGTTATGTCCCAAAGGAAAAGGAGGACAAGGGACACTCTCTCGAGTTGCAAGAAAATGCGCTGAAATGTTTGAACCTTCTTGTATGATAAAGTCTTCCATAAAATTACTTGGGAAGTCTGTGTCCCCTAAGTCATTACTTCACAGAAAATTTGTGGCCCCTAAGTCATATGAAGCACTACCAATAAGGCGTACAGAAGAAGCTTTTGATCCTAATGCTTATAGACTGCTAGAAAAGGCTGGATTTGATCCTAACGAACCGTCAAAATTGGGGATGCTTCCATCAGAACCTGTTATGAGGCAACAACATGAAGGATTGGTCTACAAACAAACCTATCCACATCTCCATAAAAACGGTAAGCAATAACTACATAACTGCGGAAGATGAGTATGCTAACTCTAGCAAAAGGCTTTTTGTCGTCGAACGACTTGTAAGCTCAATTAAAAGGATCTCTGTATTTGAGAGGTTAGGTCCATTGAAGAAGAAAAACAAGGTTTTGAGAAATACCAAGAGTATGCAAGCATCTTCTTTACCCAAATCTCAAAATGCTCCTAAAGACTTTCAAAGCCTGATCTCTTCTAGAATAAGGCGACAGACGAATATTGTGGTCTCATGTGAAGAAGTACTAAAAGTCGAGTGTTGTGGTCTACACCAAGCAACATGATGAATATGAAGAAAGTGTTGGCTCTTTATAACATGTCACTCCACAAGATGAAAGGCATATTATTTTTCCAATTAAAACGGATGGAGAGTTGGAGAATGTTTCATGGTGTTACCATACTTTTAATGATGGAGAACCTCAAGAAGATGAGGATGCTAAAGATGCGCCACACGAACTTGAAGGAGTAAAGGTGACAGTTGATGCATTGAAAGAAATCAACCTTGGAACTAATGAAGATCCAAAATCCACTTATGTGAATGCTTCATTGGCGAGTGATGAGAAAAGAGCCTATGTTGACTTACTTAAAGAGTATAAAGATGTATTTTCCTGGAGTTACAAAGAAATGCCTCGATTAGACCCGAAGGTAGCAGTCCATCATCTTGCTGTGAAAAGCGGTACACGTCCTATCAAGCAAGCTTAACGACGTTTTAGGCCTGAATTGGTTCCCATGATCGAAACTGAAGTTAACAAGATTATTGAGGCTGGCTTTATCTGTGAAGTTAAGTACCTCACATGGGTTTCAAGTATTGTCCACGTGAGGAAGAAGAATGGTCAAATTCGAGTTTGCATTGACTTTAGGGATATCAATAATGCATATTCCAAAGATGAATTTCCACTTCCTATCCCTGAGCTTATGATTGATGCCACTACTGGGTATGAGGCGATGTCTTTTATGGATGGCTCATCCGGCTACAATCAGATTCGCATGTCACCAAAGGATGAAGAGTTGACCGCCTTCCGCACTCCAAAGGGCATTTATTGCCACAAAGTAATGCCTTTTGGTTTTAAGAACGCAGGAGCAACATACCAAAGATCTATGCAAAATATCTTTGATATAATTCTTCACAAACATGTTGAATATTACGTTGATGAGTTAGAAGTGAAATCAAAAAAAAAATGTGACCACTTGCAAGACTCGAGGATGATGTTTGATCTACTAAGAAGGTATCAACTTAGAATAAATCCTTTGAAATGTACTTTTGGAGTTACCTCTGGAAAATTCCTCGGCTTCCTTGTATGATATCGAGGAATAAAAAATGATCAAGCAAAAATAGATGTAATTCTGAAGAAGGTCAAGCCAAGAAGCATCCACGAATTGAAGAGTTTGCAAGGGAAGCTAGCATATCTTAGGAGATTCATTTAGAATCTAGCAGGAAAGTGCCAACTATTCAGTTGTCTTATGAAAAAGGGCACTCTCTTCGAATGAGAACAAACTTGTAGTAATGCCTTTGAGAGCATCAAGTCTTACTTGACCAAACCATCAGTTTTAGCAGGTCCTATTGCTGAAAAGTCATTGATACTTTACATATCCGCTCACGAAAGATCAGTGGGAGCACTCTTAGCTCAAAAGAATAGCGAAGGGAAAGAAAATTCCCTTTACTAATTGAGTAGGATGATGACACCAAATTAGTTAAAGTACTCGCCAATTGAAAAACTATGTTTGGCCTTAGTCTTCTCAATTCAGAAGATGAAACACTACTTTCAAGCTCACGTCGTCCGTCTTATTTCTAAAGCCAACCCCATCAAATTTTTGATGTCGAAACCTATCCTCAATGATTGATTAACAAGATGATATCTCCAGTTTCAACAATTTGAAATTGTGTATGTTCCTCAAAAGGCTGTTAAAGGGCAAGCATTGACAGACTTCTTAGCAGACCACCCTATACCTGATGATTGGGAACTCACTGATGAATTACCTGATGAAGATGCAATGGTTGTTGAAGTTCAACTGCCTTGGAAGATGTATTTTGATGGGCCCTCACATCGTGAAGGAGCCGGTGCTGGAGTGATATTCGTCACTTCTTAAGAGAAGATCTTGTCATATTCCTTCACCTTAACAGAATGTTGCTCCAATAATGTTGCAGAATATCAAGAATTGATACCCGGGCTTGAAATGACAGTTGATATGAAGCAATTGCAATTAAAAGTTTTTGGAGACTCTGAATTAGTGATCAATCAATTGTTGGATAGCTATGATGTCAAAATGTCAGAATTGCGCCTCTATCATGACTATGCACAATAATTTATTAGATGGTGTTTACATCCCCATTCTATTCAAATAGGGCGAAACGTCAAGCTGACTCAAAAAGTCATCAATTAACTTAATATTTAAAGAATTTAAGCAATAAACGAATTTTAAAGGAGTCGCCACCTAATTTTAAGAAAAAACTAGGAAACCAATTGAAGTGATCTACAAAACTATTAGATTCTAGATAAGGGTTCAGGTTATTTCGAAGGTAAGGTGTTAGGCACCCTTCGAAATCCACAACTATGGGTCCCGACTGAATTTATTTTTTTCAAATTGAGGAGGAGATAAAAATAATATATAAAAATATAATAACACATGTGATATACACAAATAATAAAATAAAATAATAATGTAAGAATCGGCCTAAGGTTTTCCTAACGTGAAAAATATACACAATAATAAATAGAAAAGTATAATTTGAATTCCATTGGAATAACTTCAATGGGAAGCGGCGCCGGGGTACATGTAAACACACTTAGTAGAAGTGTTAGTAGTAAATAAATATGAATAAAAAATAAATGAAATAAATAACTAAAAATAAAACACGTCTTATTAACATGGAAGACCTTGGAAATCGACAATAATTTCTTCATCGGTCAATTTCAACAAAATAAATAATATGAACTTAAACTAAATTTTCGTATTGTAGAATGGGGAGACCTCCAAAATCGACGGAGAGATTTTCTCATTGGCCAATTTTAACATACAAAATATATGAATTTTAACTACATTTCCGTCTTTTACAATGTGGAGGTCTCCAAAACCGGCGGAGAGATTTTCTCATTGGCCAATTTTTACATACAAAATAGATGAATTTAAATCAAATTTCCGTCTTTTACAATGTGGAGGCTTTCAAAATCGATGGAGAAATTTTCTCATTGACCAATAAAAAATAAGACTTTTTCATTATAAAATCATAAAAAATTAACAAGGGTAAAATAATATGGAACTACTAACCATTGGTAGCCGAAACGAGTCATCAAATAACTCTTTTAAGAAAGAATCCATCGCATAAACGGTAACAAGAATATGGATAAAATAGATGAACCAATTAGTAATAAATGAAACAAACATGAATTTACAGTAATTCTAAAATGGAAAAAAATATATGGCATCATCAACAGTAAAGGATAAAAAAAATATTAATAAAGTAAGATCATATATGGCCACAAAATTAAAATACTTTATAAGAAAAACTTTAATTGTAAACTACGTGTACAAGCAACAAAATTCAACATGAAAGATAACATAACAACTTGAAGCAATCTGTAGCCAAAATAATCTCTAATGTCAAATAATATATGTATATATATATATATATATATATATATATATATATATATATATATATATAACCAAAATAATCAACAATCTGTGAGACAAATTGGAAATAAAATAACCAACAAACCAACGTGAAGATGGTAAACAACACCCGAAACGAAGAACAATAATAGATCAGTCTAACCAGATTTTGTCAAAAAAATAATAAGAAATATAAGAAACACAAACACCTAAAGATATACAAATATAAACAAAATATAAAAGGCAGAAGGGTCACCTAAGGAAGCATTTTTCGGCCGAATCTTGTTGGAAACAGAGCTTGGAGCTCGCTAGATTGTTGTTTGGCGCTGTCTTCACCGGAATCCTAGCTCATAGGTGGTGGGATTTCGTTGTGGTTGGTAGGAGCCTCTAGTGCAAGCTCGAGCTTGCTGGTTTGTTCATTGAAGCTCTTTACTCATTGTGATTTCACCGATAAAGGAACAAGGAGGTTGTTTTGGTTGCTGTTTTGTGTGAGATTCGGAGAAAAGGTGGGGTTTTAGAGGTGGTTTTTGGATTGGTTCTAGTGGGGTTTCTGTTTGGTTTTCGCTGGAGAAGGAGATGGGTGTTGGCTGTGGATCTATTTTGCTTGAGATGGGTGGTTTGTTTTTAGATCTGGTTGCAAGCTTTAAGCTCGATGGCTCACTGGTGGATTTTTCTGGAGCAATGGTTGGTCATTTGGTGGTTTTGGATCGTTTCCGGTGACTATTTCACCAGAAAAAAGGGGGAAACGAAGAGGGTTGTGGTCTGGTGAGCCTTATTATATATATAGAAAATTGTTAAAAGTGGGCTTAAGTTATGAGCTTCTGATTGTGGCCCGAAAATTGATGGTTAATAAAATATACGTATATGGAAATTGTATTCGTATTTGAATGAGTTTTTAAAACTGTGCAAACTATCAAAATGAATTATTAACCGATGTAACAAATAAAATGATTAAAACAAAAACATAATGAACGTAACTAATGACATGTAAAAATGTAATTTTAAAATTAACTAATAAAAAATTCTAAATTTTGATAAATAAGGATAGTAATCGATAAACTTATTAAAAATTATTTTGAACTATTAAATAAATAAAGGCACGAATTTTAAAAATGTTAGGCCAAAATTGGGTGTCAACAGATGGCTTGGAGATGTAACTCTTCAACATGTTCCAAGAAAGGAGAATAAGAAAGTTGATGCCTTAGTTGCTTTGGTTTCAACATTGACTTTGCCTGACCAAGCCCAAATCACTATCTGCCAGAAATGGATAGTACCACCAGATGCGGATGAAGAAAGCAAGCTTGAACATCTTGTAGCTATCTCACAAGTTGAGATAGTCGACTGGTGACATGCCTTGATTGATTACTTGTGCTATAATATACTTCCAGAAGATCCAAAGAGAAAGGCTGATATCCGTCGGCGTGAGAAAGGCTGAAACCCGTCGGCGTGCTCCTCGTTTTCTTTACTATAAAGATATTTTATATCAAAGATCATTCGAGGGGGGTTCTCTTGCGTTGTTTGGGAGATGAAGAATCAAATCAAGCTATGCAAGAAGCACATTTTAGAGTTTGTGGATCACATCAATCTGGGCCGAAGTTGCATTTTCATATAAAAATGAATGGAGTATTGTTGACCAACAATGGTAAAAGATTGCTTGGATTATGCTCGAAGATGTCAAGCATGCCAATTTCATGCAAACTCTATGCACCAACCTCCTGATGTATTACATCCGACTATTGCATCTTGGCCATTTGATGCTTGGGGACTAGACATAGTTGGACCACTACTAAAATCTTCTGGTGGTCACTTGTACATCCTTGCTATGACAGGTTACTGCTCAAAATGGGCTAAGTCTTTAGCCCTCAAAGAAGTGAAGAAGGAAAATGTTGCAAACTTTATTAAAATGAATATCATCTATCGTTTTGGCATTCCTAGTTATATATTAACTGATAATGGAAAACCATTAGCCAATAAATTGATGGATAAGATATGTGACCTTTTTGCCTTCAAACAACGTAATTCTTCAATGTATTATGATGCTGCAAATGGACTAGCTAAAGCATTTAACAAGACCCTGTGCAGCTTGTTAAAGAAGGTCGTCTCCAAATCTAAAAGAGATTGACATAATAGAATGGAAGAAGCTCTTTGGGCATATACTGGATCACTCATCGCACACCGACTCAAGCAACTCCTTATTCTCATGCTTTTGGAACTGAAGAAGCCCTTCCACTTGAACGAAAAATACCGTCATTAAGGCTTGCCATCTAAGAAGGACTTACTGAAGAATAAAACGCTTGTCTACACCTTGAAAAGTTAGAAGCCCTCGATGAGAAAAGGTTGAAAGCTCAACAAAGTCTGGAATGCTATCAAGCTCATCTTTCTCATGCTTTCAATAAAAAGGTTCGCCTAAGGTCCTTCAAAGTTGGTGATTAAGTGCTTGCAGTTAGAAGACCAATTATCATATCTCATAAATTGAAAAGCAAGTTCACCTCAAAATGGGATGGATCATACGTCATCCAAGAAGTCTATTCAAACGGAGCTTACAAACTTGTGCATGCAAACGGCTTGCGTATTGGTCCCATCAATGGAAAATTCTTGAAGAAGTATCATTCTTGAAGCGACATCATACTCCTGGCCTTCAAGAGTATAAACTGTGTATGACTTCAAAAAAAAAGTGTCCGCTAGGTTGAAAATCTCGAAAGAGGCGGCCTAGGCAAAAGTTAGGACACAAAAAAAATAAATTATAAAAGCTCCCTTTCTTGAACTACGATATGACTTGATCCTCTTCACCAAGGTGCGTAGGTGCTTGAAGTAATCACTCTAAGTTCAGTCAAATGAGCAAAAAAAAAATTAATGGCATTGCGTGATCATCACACTAGATCTTTAAATCATGTAGCTAGCACATGAGTTCAAACGCGTCACAAATGAGAAAAGGGATAATATTCTTGAAGTCCTCTTCGAAACAAAAAATAAGAATCTCGTAAACAGAAACTCCTACATCGAGTTATTGATTTTCTCCTAAGTTGCTCAAAGCTGAATAGTTTAGCGAAGCAAAATTAGAAAAGATAACGGCGCTAATGTGGAAATCTTTTGGCTGCGATTTTTACATATGTTGTACATCTATTAGTTATACTTCCAACGGAATGATAATCACATCATATCGAGACTTCTAAGACGAGTTATTGATTTTTTCCCGAAGTTGCTCAAAGTTGAAGAGTTTAGCGAAGCAGAATATTAGATGACTTTGAAAAGATATATGCGCTAATCTGGAAATCTTATGGCTGTGATTTTCACATGTGTTGTACATATATGAGTTATTCTTCCAACGGAATGAGAATCACATCATTTTGAGGCTCCTACGCCAAGTTATTGATTTTCTCCCGAAGTTGCTCAAAGCGGAAGAGTTGAGTGAGACATCAATTTGATTCCTACAAATTATGGAAAATTATAATGATGGAAAGTTTAATTCGTACAAATTACGGAAATTATGGTAAGTTTTCATAAAATTAAATTATGAAAAGTTTCTATGGGAATCAAATTATGGAAATTCTATAGATACCAAACTATGGCATTTTCATAAGAATCAAATTATGAAAATTTACCAAAGTAGTCGGGTTATGGAAATCTCATGCAAACCAAATTATGGTAAGGTTTTCTCGGAAAATACATGAAAAAATATGTCCGAATGACAATAGACTCGCGTAATGAGAATTTGAACTTCTAACGTTCTATTCAAGTGATTGAGCAACGTTAAAAAAATCACAGGCAGGGCATTCAACCCTAAAGAAAGCCTACAATTTGCATCGAAATAACAAGGTCTCTATCACCAAGTCAAGCTAGTAGACGCAATCCTTGCCCATTGAATTGATGGTCATTTTGTAGCTGATGACCCAACTGAAATTACCACACTATGAAGAAATGTCATGCGATAAGTCTTCATGAGCTTGAAACACTTCAAGTCGAAAATGAGCTGATAAACAACCGAAAGTCAAATGACCTCTTACAAATTAGTGAATATTGTCATGAAGACTCTGATAAATGTTGACCTCAACATATCGGCATAGTCATTTCTCATGAAGCTTCAAATGTTTCGTGAAAGATCAACTACGAAGAAAAAAACATTTGTTTCACAAATACTTCAAGGTTTGTTTTTACAAGTTCGACAAATTGAGCACCCCAACAAACCTCGAAGCAAGGGGCATTTCTAGACACAGAAGTTTTATTGATAAATCTATATTAAATTTGGATTAACTCTTAAATTCACCATACATTGACCAAGTCAAATTACTGGTTGATAAAGTCGAATTAATATCTAAGTCAAAATTGTATGACTTAAATCAAGTCCAAATTATACTTGGGCTAGTCCATTAAGTTGATAAGATGAACACAACTCATGATTCTTCAGGCCCAGGGGTTAAAATTGCTTGGACAAAAATACCCCTAAAGCCATTGCTCAAGCCTATATAAGGAGGTCTTTATAAGACCAAAATACAGAAAAAAATACACACACATATACATACACACATGAATACATAATTGATCTTCAGTGGTGATCTGCAAGTCTTTCGCATACAAAGAAATCTTCGCTCCAAGTGTTGTGCCGCAAGTATTCCGCCAAATCAAGAATATATGTGAAGAGAAGAATTAGGGGATTACACATCTTTTTGAGATATTTTTTTAAAGAATGTAACATTCGCATTAATTAAAATACAAATATTATTGTTTGCTTGCTATTTTTCCTTTCCTGTTTATTGTATTTCAGGATTGAAACTTTAGACGCTTACGATTATAATTTTCATTTCATAGTTAAAGCAGTGAACTGCTTATACAAATATTGTACTATTTGATTTATGTTTTTGTTTGACTCGATGAAGAAACTCTTAAATTTTGATTGGTTACGGTAAGGCTGGTAATAGGTTCGCGATCGAGATGAGGGGTGAGGACGTTGCTTTGTTGGGTTTGGCCAGGACAATATGACACTCCCATTCGATCCAACTTAATTTACATGACGGGATGTACATTTAAGTTTTTAAATTATGATTTATGATAATCTTTTTAGCTAAGAAAGAAAAAAATATATATTTTTAAATTTTGTAAGTTACAATTTTCGAATCTCAAAATTAGAAATTTGAAAGTTGAAAGTTCATATTTGAAATTTCTATTTTTTAATTTTAAAGTAAGTTTGATAAATAAAATATTAAATTATTAAAGTTTTGTAATTCTTAAGTTTGTTTAATTACTTAAAATTAAATTATATTAATATATAGAGAATACTTGTATGAAATTTAAGACAATAGTTGTATAAAAAAACAAAACCTTTAAAATTTTCAATAAACTTAATTGTATGAATTTGTGTTACAATTTACATATTCAATAAAATTAACTAATCTACGCAATCACCTTCTAGGAAGGGTCCTATTTGAAATAGTTATCGTTTATAAAACTAATATTTGTATTGTCCAATAAAAAAAGTTCCAAATTATCATATCATTTGAGCAAAAACATCATTCGGAACTAACAAAGATGCTTGATATGTTGGAAAAACGTGGACAAATCCAAAAATATATATGGTCTAATAATGAAAAATAAAATGGAAAATAATGACACCAAGAGTTTTACGTGGAAACCCTTCTAAATAAGAAAAAATCACGGGCCAAGAGGAGCAACTAATTTCACTATAACAAGAAATTTTTACACTGTTTAGTCACTAATATAATATTCAAAATGACTACTACACACTCAAAAGAAATAACACTCTTTTGATTTTCTACCTTACTAAAAATATCGCTCACACTCTATTTTTCTGCACAGATTATTTTCTTGTATAGTCTATGAAAACCTCACAATTCTTTATATTTTTATTTCTCTGCGAATTGGCGTATATTTGATATGAGCATGGGCTCTCTATTTATAGGAGAAATCTACTCCTGATGATGTCACTAATGACATCATGAAAGTACTAAAGTTTTAAATTTTGCAACTATGTAGTTATCTTGGTAAGATTTAGTTGGTATGTAGTTGTATCAAAGTGAGACTTCAATAAAATGGGGATGGAACCCCACAAATTTCCCCCTCCAGTCCCACTCACTGAAAGAAGGTATATTCATCTTCTTCAGAGAGATCCCATATCAACAAGTTCTTTGTATAACTTAAACTTGTCTTTCGGTATCGTCTTGATCACCATATCAATATGATTTTCACTTATATGGATCTTTTTGACGTGGAATGGTTCACTCTCCAATTGTTCACGAGTCCAATGATATTTGACGTTGATGTATTTTGTCCTTGTATGGTACATGGAGTTTTTGCTCAAGTCTATTGCACTCTGACTGTCACAATGGACAACATACCCCATCTGTTGCAATTCATGTTCCGTAGGAAATCACTTTAGCCATATATTCTCCTAGCTGGCTTCAGTATCCGCAATATACTCAGCTTCAATTGTAGATAGTTCAACACACTTCTGCAACTTTGACTGTCATGATATTTAAAAAGTAAATAAATATTCAGTAGTTCGATTTTGTATTGTCAAGGTCACCTTCCATATTAACATCTATATAGCCCTTCAAGATTGGATTTGATGCTCCAAAACACAAGTATACATCTGAGCTTCCTCTAAGATACCTGAGTATGCACTTCACAACTTCTCAATGTTTTTTTCACAGATTGTTGAGAAATCTGTCGACAACACCAAATGCATGAGCAATATCAGGTGTAGTGTATACCATTGCATACATTAGACTTTCGAAGACGGAGGAATATGAAACTTTGACCATGCTCTCTTTTTCCTCCCTAGTTGTAGGACACATCTTCGTGCTTATCTTCATACGACCAGCAAGAGGTATAGCTTAGCATTCTTTATATTGAAGTGCTCTAGTACACGTTCAATGTACTTCTTCTGTGATAGATAAATCTTTCTTTCTGAGAAGAGTTATTCTCATGCCCAAATTTTATTGGAATGACCCATCTTTCGTCGCAAAAGCCTTACACTACTCTTTCTTCAATTCGTCAATCATGAAAGTATATCTGCCCATAATTAACATATTATCCACACACAACAAGAGGATGATAAAATCATTGTCACAAAAATTTTGTACAAATATACAATGATCTAAAAAAGTCTTCTTGTAGCCTTGCTCTCCCACAACATATTCAAACTTCTTAAGTCACTGTCTAGAAGCTTGCTTTTGGCCGTAGAGACTCTTTCTGAGTTTGCACACAATTTGTTTTTTACCATTTACTTTGAAGCCCTTAGGTTGTTCCATATAAATCTCTTTTTCTAGGTCATTGTGAAGGAAAATCATCTTCATATTCATCTGCTCAATCTCTAAATTAAGACAAGCAGCCAAACCTAGAATTGTACAAATCGAGGATATTTTCACGACATGAGAAAATATTCATCAAAGTCAATTGACCAAGCTGACTCAGAAAACAATGAAGTTAATATGTTCTGAAACTTCTGAGAAAAACTTTCAGTAATTGAAAAAGAGGTTGACTACTACCCAAGTTTTGACCTTACTAGAAGGTACTCAAAGTTTTGTGGTGTATTGTGATGCATCTAGGGTTGGTTTGGGTTGTGTGTTGATGCAAAATGGCAAAGTTATAGCTTATACCTCCAGACAGCTGAAAGTTCATGAGTAGAATTGCCCAACCCATGACTTAGTGTTGGTTGTCGTTGTATTTGCTTTGAAGATATGGCGTCATTATTTGTATGATGTTCATGTGGATGTATTCACCGATCGCAAGAGTCTTCAGTATATGTTTACTCAAAAAGAGCTTAATCTCAGAAAAAGGAGGTGATTAGAATTACACAAGGATTATGACATGAGTATTCGTTACCACCCAGGTAAGGTTAATGTTATAGTTGATGAATTGAGCAGGTTGTTTATGGGTAGCACCACCCATTTTGGGAAGAGAAGAAAGAACTAGCAAGAGATGTGCATAGTCATGCACGCTTAGGGGTCTGACTAAGGGATTCCATAGAATGATGAGTAGTGGAGATGAATGATGTTGAATCATCATTAGTGTCAGAAGTAAAAGAGAAGCAAGACCAAGTCCCAATTTCGCTTGAATTGAAGGCAAATATCATAAGCAAGAAGTATTGGTTTTTTAACATGGGGTGGGGGGGATGGTGTTTTTAGATATCAAGGTACATTGTGTATACCAATGGTGAATGGTCTTTAAGAGATGATCATTGAGAAAGCTCATAGATTCAGATATTCCATTCATCTGGGTTCCACAAAGATGAATCGATATTTGAGAGAAGTCTATTGGTGGAGTAGTATGAAGAAGGGTATTGCTGAATTTATTGCTAATTGTCAATTGCCAACAAGTTAAAGTAGGAAACCAAAGGCTCGATGATATGACTCAGAATATATAAGTTCCGGAATGGAAGTGAGAGATGATTAATATGAATTTCATCATAAGTTTACCAAGGTCTCTCAGGCATCATGATTCTATTTGGGGATTGTCGACAGAATGATAAAATCAGCCTACGTTTTGTCGATAAAGACTACCCATTCAGCAAGAGATTATGCAAAGTTGTGTCTTCAAAAGGTGGTAAGACTTCATGGGGTTCTGATCTCCATTATTTAAGACAGAGGTGCGCAATTTACTACATAGTTTTGTAAGTCCTTCCAAAAGGGCTTGGGTTCAAAAGTGAATTTAAGTACTGCCTTTCATCCTCAGACAAGGCAAGCAGAGCGTACTATACATACCTTAGAGAATATGTTGAGGGCTTCTATAATTGATTTCAAAGGTAATTGGGATGATAATTGTCTCTCATCGAGTTCGCTTACAACAAGTGTTACCACTCTAGCATCCAAATAGCTCCTTATGAAGCTCTTTATGGGAGAAAATGCAAATCTACTATTGGATGGTTTGAAGTCGGTGAAGGAGGGTTGATAGGACCAGATTTAGTTCATCAAGCTATGGAGAAGGTGAAAGTGATTCAAGAGAGGTTGAAGACAGCGTAGAGGCATCAGAAATCCTACACTAATGTTAGGAGAAGGGAGTTAGAGTTTAAAGTAGATGATCGGGTGTATTTGAAAGTTTCACCCATGAAGGATGTTATGATATTTGGTAAGAAGGGGAAACTTAGTCCCCGTTATATTGTCCTTTACTGAATATCTAAGAGGGTTGGTAAGGTAGCTTATGAGTTAGAGCTACCATAAGAGTTTGCAGCGGTCCATCCGATGTTTCACATCTCCATGTTGAAGAAGTGCATGGGTGATCCTTTATTGATCATACCAACTGAATATATTGGGATCAGGGATAGTTATCTTATGAAGAGATTCCAATCTAGATTTTAGATCGCCAAGTTCGCGAGTTAAGGACAAAAGAAGTAGCATCAGTCAAAGTCCTTTAGAGGAACCAATTTGATGAGGAAGCTACTTAGGAAGCTGAGGAAGATATGAAGATGATATATCCATATCTATTCAAATACAGAGAAGTTCCGAATTAAGGTACTAATCCTATTCTTTGTATTTATTTATAAGTTAGCATGTTGTTCTTGCATTTGCTTGTTGGGTGTTTGAAATGAATCGTTGCATGTTACACCCTTAGCCTAGTAAGAGGAATCTCATTCGAGGACTAATTTTTCCAAGGGGGAGATATTGTAACATGTCGCAAATTGAAATAACTAAGAAGGAGTTAATAATTGGAAATAGTCATTTTTGGAAAGAATTAAAATCTAGAGATTTTGTTAAGTTAGAATAAGTTAAATTTTGATCAACTTCAAATAGTCATAAATCTTAGATCAGGATGATTAAGGTGTACTTCCAGATTTGGTAGTAAAGCTTTGGGAATAATCTTTCCAACGCTGCCAAGTTTGCGTGATTTCGAGTTCGTATGAGTGAGATATGCCCTTTGAAAGTTGGGTTGTTCAAATAAGGAAAGTCCAACCCAGATTTTTGAACGGTGTTTTGGTCTTTTCCTTATCCAATTGTTTCAATTCGTTTTTAGGAGTTTAATTGGGGTAAATTCAGATTTTTTTAGCTTAGAAAAGTTGAAGTTCACGCTAGGGTTTGGAGAACAGAAAAAAGAGGAGAAAAGAGAAGAAAATTCAAGATTTGTCAAGAACGTTCAAGAATCACTTACGAATTTCGTCAAGGGATGATACCTACGTCGTATGTGAGATCAATAGCATTTGGTCAGTTCTCCCATGTGTCAATCATGATTTATTTCAGCGAATTTAAGTCTTTCAAAGTTTAGAAATTGAATTCTTGATGGGTTAGTTGACGTTCCTTTGAGTTCTTGATTCGTTGAAATTGTTGAGGAGTTGTTTGATCTTAATTCATGTAATTAGGTGTAATTTTGAGTTGAATCTTTCATACTCTGAGTATATAATCGATTCTAAGTGTTTGGGAAATAACTAAGTTGATTGGGAGGGTTTAGAGTTGAAAAACAAAGGAGAAAAGTCTAATGCACCTGGGCAAGGGCCTGGGGTGTCGCCCCTCTCAGAGCCCCAAGAAGATCTCTTCGAGTTTTAGCCCAGGGGCGTCTCCCCTCTCATAGCCCCAAGTAGGGTCCTTTGAGTTTTGTGCTCTAGCACCCCACGCCTCTTAAAGCGCCGGGGATGCCAGTTTATCCCATTCTTCCCCCATCTTTTCGTACTATTTCCTTAGAAATGTACGTATGTTTTCTAATAGATTTCAACACTCTTAGGTACATCTACACATCATGAAATAATGAACCTTGAATCCATACCTCAATTCAAGAAAAGTTAAGAGTCAAGTCTAGAAGTTAAGAAGCAAGTCAAGAGAAGTTTATAAAAATTTCAAAAGTCATTGACAAACGTTTTAACTTTGTTTTAAGACTTAAAGTTCAAGTTGAGTAATGATTGAATTTCATTTCTTCAAAGAAGTATATAGGGACTATGTATTCCCAAAGAGTTTTAAAATATTTTCACATTTGAGCAAGAAAGGGAATATCGATTCCAAGAGAGCTTTTAAGCTAAGTTTTGAATAATTATCTCAAATCAAAGAAAAAAGTTTGTTTTAAATATATATGAGTTAAATATATTTTGGGAGTAGTATTGAGCACCAATATGGGTATACGAGTTAATATTAACTCTATTCTCCACAAACCATATAAGCATCATATGTAATAAATGATCATACTTTTTAGATGAATCCTTAAGTGTGTTTTTAAGTATAGACTAGTGGATACACTTACGTAAGGCGTCCTATATGACGATAAAGTATAGGAAAGTTCTGGCAGCGTGGGCAAGACATTGTATCACCTCTTAGGCTCATAATGGTGGTTTTCAATTAGAGAATCTCCCACAGAAACTATATTACTTTATTATATGAGTAAAATTGAGTTTCTTATTGCTTTTTCGTTAACGAACTAAGTTGTTTTACACTATTTTTACAGGTTTTCTATATATTGCATGTGTTTTATTGCTTTAAATTGATTTAAGTTGTTTAGGAGTTGGGTAAATCCAAGGTAAGTGTTCCTTCCAAATTCTTTTCAAGCTTAAGTTGTGTTTGACATTCCAACTCGCATACTCGTACATTCAATGTGTTGATGCCAGTTGCCTGCATCATCTTATGATGCAGACGCAGGTAGCCAAGATCAACACCTACGCCCCGTTGATCCAGTTGAGCACTCAGAGTCAGTTGGTGAGCCTCCTTGCATTTTGAAGGACTCATTTTACTTTGCTTTTAGTATTTCATTGTTAAGATGATCGGGGTTTTTGTCCCGACATCCCTCTTTATTTTAGAGGCTTCATAGACAATTAGTAGTTCAGTTGTCTTTACATTATCATTTCCTATGTTAAGACATGAGTTGCCATTTTGGCAAGTTGAATATTGACTTTTAAACATTCTAAGTTATTTTGTTTAACAGTTTAATTAAGTGCATTTGATCATTGTAATAATATAGAGAGTCTTCCGCGAAGTAAGTACGCTAGGCCAAGGGTTCGCTTGGGGCCATCAATGGTTCTCGAGTGTCAGACCCGCCCAGGGTGTAGGCTCGGGGCGTGAAATAGATGGTCTTATGCAAAACAATAAGTAACTTTGAAGGTTGTGCTCGGACCACAAGAATTGAAAGATGGGATTACCTTAAATTAATTTTATCACTTGAAGCAATTAGCAAATTGAATTCTAAATATATATTTCACTAATATCAAGTAACAAAATGCAATACAAATATGATTTACCAAGTTTGGAAAGGACTAGGAGTGTATTCATATTGATTGAGGTTTCAACTCAAATAATGTTTGGTCTAGGCTACATTTGATATTTTCTCAAACTTCAAGACCCTTTTAATTAAAACATCACGTGTTGCTTGAGTAGATAGACTATCACTAGTTCATATAATTAAATGAGAAATTACTCTGATTATCTCATTCCTGAATCAAGTTCAAATAGTAAAGTTCAACAAGTCCTCACTGTTAAGTCTTACCCAACTACACTGTGTTTTCTCAAGCCAAAACGGTGAAAGAGAGCTAAATCTATGTTTGCAACCACTGATTTTTAGATTAAAACTTTTAGAGAACAATAGATCCATGTAATACAATCAATTTTAGAACTGAGTAATAAATACTTATTAGGGTTTTACACCCCAACCCCCCATCAAGCGCACACACTCCTAGCTAAGGATTTAGCTACTCATAAAGAAAAAATAGAGACAATATCCCTGTAGGAAATCTTTCAAGCTAATGTAATTAAAAAAATTGAAATCCAGCTTCGAATGATACAAATTTGAGGTTTCTTTCTTTACAAGTTAAAAAGTTCTTCATTATACTCTACATATAATTTTTCTACCAAAATAAAGAGTTCTCACTACTATCTCTAATTGGGAAAAAGAAAAGGGAAAATACATAAAATCACCCCTGAACTTGGCACGAAAACTCGCTTTAGTACTTAAACTATGCGGGTAATTATTTACCCCCCTAATCTCTTTTAAAGTGAATTAAAATACACCCAAATCGCTGACATGGCAAGTAAAAAAAAAAGAGGCGCGTAAATATAAAAAAATAAGGAAAAAAATAATGAGTGGACCCCAATTTTTTTCATTTTATCCAATAATCTTTTTTTTCTTCATCTTCTTCATACCCTACCACCCCCAACCTTTAGTACCCCCACCCCCACCCCCACCTACCGTCCTTTCATCTTCCTCACACCCAATCCACCCCTCCCATCCTCAACCACCACTTGCACTACCTTTTCTTCTTCTTCGACAGCCCCCACCCCCAACGAACCCCCACTCTTACCCTATTTATTTGTCTTACAATCTCTTCTTCTTTTTCTTTGTTATGATTTTCATATTTTTGTCCTTCTTCAAGACGGATCCATCCACCCTCATTTCCTTTAATTTCTATCAATAAATTCAAAAAATGTGATGAACAAGAAAAAATTGAAAAGTCATCAATTTGTTCTTGCTTCAAATTAATATTAGTCTTTATGTCAAGGTTTTAATGTAATGAACTTGAAGTTATTTTCAATGAAACTCTACAAATTTTCATTTCAAATTAAATTTTTAGTAGTTATTTTTTTTTAATTTTGTGTTTTAAAAATTGAGTGTTCTTGTGAGAATGATTTTGAGATTTTGAATCTCTTTCAATTGATTTTTTTAGATTATTTTTATTATATTAATTCTTATTTTTTTAGTTTTTTTTACTTTCTAAAATTGTGAGCAAATAAAAAGAACAAAAAAAAATTAAAAATCAAAATTTAAATATGTTGAATGGGATCTGATGTGGCAATGACGTGACGCTGATGTGGCGCTGACAGATCGATGACATGGCGCGTGTGAAATGCACTTGCCATTGTGAGACTGGTATTGTTATATTAGGGTGTATTTTAATTCACTTTAAAAGAGATTAGGGGGGTAAATAATTACCCGCATAGTTTAAGTACTAAAGCGAGTTTTCGTGCCAAGTTCAGGGGTGATTTTATGTATTTTCCCAAAAGAAAAAGGTATATAAGCATAAAAATCTTCAACCTATCATTGGAACCTTCCAAATGAGGCACTAAATTTCAATTGTGAAGTCTCAACTGGTAAAAAGAGAAAGTGACGCATCACCTATTAACTTATATTTGTGATAAAGTATCGATAATTCTCCTTAAGAAGAAGTTCCAATGGTAAAACAGTTCTTTGAAGTGCTTTACCCTTCAACTTCCATCTTTTAATGCCTGCTGGACTACGAAATTCTGATCCAGGATTGTGGAGCGTCAATCACTTCTCCATGTCAACCTTCAGTCCTCACAAGACCATCTACTTTAGGATTGGCAAGTTGTGCGATCAAACATTCTACCACGTCAATTGGACCAGCGGTATTGAGGTAACTTTACTCCTTTCAAGTTTATATTTAGCTGGCGAGAGGCTTGTTGGTTCCTGTGGGAAGCCAAATCTTTTGTCGGTGTAATTTAATGGTTTTTTTCTCTTTAAGTATATCAAAATTTGTTTTCCAAGTAATATATACATACAAGAGAAGTAGGGCCTTATATCCCCCCTCCCCCCCCCCCCCAACCCATTAACATAAAAATATGACAATAACTCAAGAATTTGAGTTCAATAAGTCGGTAAAATATCAACTCATCAACAAGCCACATAAGAGAATTTCTTTGATTGAAGAATGTTATAATTTTTCAAAGTGCTCCCACGCAAATTTTCAATATTTTTGCGCATCATTTTAAAGTTGATATGATCCAACCAATCATGTCAAATGTTAAATTCATTAAGATGAGTAAAGCTTTGGCTTATTATGACATGCACCTCAATCATACCAATATTCGTATGTCGTAACCTAAAAAAAAAGTATATATAATTTTTCATGCATAAGTGTTTCTCTCATTTTTATTGTAGTAATATTAAGTTACTCAATCTTTCCTTCATTGACAATCTCAACATGATCGCCATATTGACGAATTCTTGAAATTTAACAAGTTCTTTTAAAAACTTAATACAATACAATGTGTTGCTAATAATCAATAGTTCTCTCAAGTAGTAATACACCTTTGTTTTAGTAATGCACCTTTGTTTTAGAGCTCTGAATCAATTTTTTTATCATCATATATTGTATTGATATAGATCCTTTTAAATTAGAAAATATGTTTTTTCCTTAATATAGTGTGAATTGTAGCACTATCAGAAAGGAGCATATCTCCATTATCCATCTTATATTTAATTGAAGATTGTTTTTTCATTTATCTTCCTAAAATTAAAACTAAAAGTATATAATAAGAAATACATAAAAATTAAAAACATCTCAAGAAAAGTTTAAGTATTTTTTTTATTAAAAAAAGCAACATAAGAGAAAATGTAACAATTAAAAATACATAAATATGAGGGAAAATGTCCTGATTTACCCTGAACGTTATGATTTGGAGCTGATATACCCTCTATTTAAAAAGTGGCTCATATATGCTTTTGTTGTTATAGAAATGGCTCATATATGCCCTTTTACTTAACATATTAATTTTTAATAATTAATAATTCATTTTTTTACTTTACTTTTAAGAAAATGTTATGTGGCTTTTAAATTACATACATTCCACCATACCACCTGATCTAATCGAAAACAAAAAATCTCACGCACTCAAATTAACCTAACTCATTTCATTTCGTTGTTTCCACACTCAAATGAAACAAAAAAAAAAGCATTTGTGGTTAGCTCTACGATCTTGAAATCGAGTGATATTCGATAAACAAATATTCAGAACTTCGATTCATCAATGAAATGGAGGGCAAAATCCAAATAAAACGTCAAGTTGTCTCTTTAGAAACTTAAGCGGCCGCAACAGTGTCCTTCTACCTTGGAGCTGCCTCACTTCCTGAAATGCCCACCCAACTATATATCAAACATTTAACAGACCAAAGTTTGCAAGCATCAAATATTGTTACAATGCATCCTATATATTGCATATTTGATCTTTATTTTGTTAGGATCTATAAATTGATCCATCTTAAACAAAACTAGATAAGGTTATATACCGTAAACCCACAACATAAGCATAAAGTGAGTGATATTCTATCTCTAAACAAACATGTTCATTTAGTGTGAAAAAGAATGAATAAGAAAGAAAAGATTGCTTGAGAAATATACCAAAAACAATTTGGTAAAATTTATTTTTGTTTCTCTTGAGGTAGAAACGATGAAATGGAATGGGTGAACATAATTTGAGCGGGTGGGTTTTTATTGTGTCCAATTGGGTCGGGTGGATATGGTGGAAGGTGGGATATTTTAAAAGTCACATGACATTTTTTTAAATTAAAGCCAAAAAATAAACTTTTAATTTACTAAAATTTATCTATTAGTAAAAGGACATATATTAGTCATTTCTATAACAACAGCGTCATTATAATTTATAAGTATAACATTAATGTTTCAAAAGGTGAAAAAGAAAACATGAAATTATAAAGGAAAAATGCTTAAATATGCCATTGAACTTTGGGAAAAGACTTATTTATGTCATTTGTTAAATGTTTGTCATTTGAGAACAGACTCATTCATGCCATTATTTTTTAACTTCGATTTTGCAAAATTATTTTTTACACATGACCAATTATAACTCAGCCATGTCATTAATTTTATTTTTTTAAATGTCAAAATTCAAAAATCATTTGTGGAGTTAAAAAACCCCACCCTTGTTAGAAATATATTTTTTTTAAAAATCAATTCTAAAATTTCAAAATTCTACTTTATTTCTTTTTTTGTTGCTATTTTTGACTCTAGGTCTTTGCTACGTAGTGTTCTTTTAGTCCATAATCAAATTTTCAAGTGATTTCAAGTTGTGAAGAAAGTTCTACCATTAAAGGATGTTGTGGATTTAAAATTTTGAAGAAATTTCAACTGAGTCTTGTTCAGTTAAGTTGAATTCGAGCTAAAAAATATTGAGTTTTTGTATCTAGCTCGGAGGGAAGTTACTCTTGAATTTTGAGACGATTTCATGAAGAATTGATTAAGCTGAAAATTTAGGAGTTCTTGGTGTTCTTCATGTGTTCTTGGTGAAAAGAAAACAAAAAGAGAACATTTAATCTAGAACCCCAATTAAAAAATTACTTGGAATTTTATTGAGATAAAAAATAATTTTACAAAATCAAAATTAAAAAATAATAACATAAATGAATATTTTTCAAACAACAATATCATAACTTAATCAAACTTTTAACAGATGCCACTTGTAAATAATTAAAAAAGAAATATAAAGATATGAATATTATTACTAATCATAAAAGAAAGGAGTAATGAAGATATGAATAATGATCGCCCATAACTACAAAAAATATTATTTACAACATGTGCTACTTTATAACATCAACATTTTATCTTTATATTCATGGAGCATCTTTTTTTTTAAAAAAAAATTTGTCCTATAGTTAGTGGCTTACGTATTCTAATTAATAGCCCATATTATTATTATTATTATTATTGTTATGATAAATATAATATTTAATTTTAGTCCTACAAATCTGCAGCTCTTGTAAGTTGTAACCAACCACTAGATGACCCCACTACCTCTATCTATCTATCAAACACTACTGCATCGGGTACCGAAAAGCCCACGTTGAAGACCCCATGGATTCCTCCATTTTCACCCCAATTTCAATCTCCTCCTTTTTCTGCTATTTCATTCTCTCTCCATCAAACTGATCGATCACCAATACCTTTTTCTCTTCAATATTTGCTCTAAATTATCACTGTTTCAGGTGCTAAGCTGCAAGATTGGTTTGTTTTGGAACTGCATCCATGGATGCTTCTTCCTTTGAAGGTAACAATGGTGAATCATACAATTTCATATGAGTGTTATTTGGTTTTGTCACATAAAGTCAAATCAAGTTTCAATAATTGATCGCAAAAATTAATTGGGATAGAGGAAGTAACTTGTTAAATTTTCTGATCTGTTTATTTTTCATCCTGCTAATGTGTTATTGATAACGAAATGATGTTGATCCCTTTGTATGTGATTAATTTTTATTATCTCTTTCATATTATAGTATGAAATGAAATTTAGTTACTGTTTCATACGTATAAAAAAAATTAGTTGTTTATTCTTTCTCACATTGTGATTTTATTTTTTTTGGTTTACTGAAATGGGTGTGAAGATTGGTGGTTGGTTACCTACTTATCTACTCTTCTGGGGTATGTATTAGTAGTTATTATATTTGGAAGATGACAATGATGCCATTTTTTCTTTGCCCACTGTTGATCCTTCACATTTTACAATTTAGAAAAGGAGGATCACCAATGAGGACAGTTGAATTATGGAGGTGATTACTACCTAATGATGACACAATCATATTATATGATCAGTTGAATTATGTGAAGTCAAAGTAGAAATAGCTAAAGAATTTACCTTTTCTGTTCTTTTTTTTTTCTATGCTTTTACAAATTCTTCCTCTTAGGCAGTTACCCGTGTGGAAAAAGGAGTTTGTTTTTCAGTGTTTGTCGGCAGAGGATATATCTTTGAGAAGATTGTCGAAAATTTATAGGAAGAGGAACAATCTCCAACAGATTGTCATCGGTGTAGAGAAACATATTATTAGAAGGTCATTAGAGTCTTTTACAAAATGCTTATGAAATAATGATTTCACATGAAATGTATAAATAGGGAGGACATATAATCAATGGATCTTTGACAAGTGTTAAAACAATGAGAGTAGATATGGAGGAATTTTGTGTAACCGGATTTGCACCAACTTACAACAATAACACATACCCAATGTTCCCAAAGGTAAGGTCTAGGGGAGGTGGAAGTTGGGAGGGTGGGGTGCACACAGACCTTACCTCTACCTTAGCGAGGTGGAGAGGTTGTTTATGCTAAACCCTTGTCTCAAGTTGAAAAAAATGCATGTATAAAAGCCTTCTTAAGAATTACACCAACTTATCCAGACTTTTATTTATTTTTTCACACTAGAGATATGGTTTGTGCTTATAGTTTAACTTATAATTATAGATGCACTAACCTTTTTTTATAGAAGATGATGTTCTATGTTCATGTATTTGCTGATAATGTTGGGCCAATTATTATAATCATAATCATAATTATTATTATTAATATAACCTAGTGAGCCAGTAAAAAGTTGGAATTATGAATACTTACTCAAAAGGGGAGAGTCCTTAGTCAAGTAGAAGTAGGGTAAAATATATGCACTATGTAAGTATAGTATTATAAGAACAGTGATGTTGAGATGAGATTAGGCCAGATTGTGACATTCAAGATACAGACATCTTAGATATATAAGTTTAGTCATCAGGAGAATGCCATGAACCAGTGGTGTTACATGTCAAAACTAAAACATGATGTAAATTATTCTCTTGATAAAAAGAATCATACTACAAACATGATGATTGATACGGAGGAATGGTATGAAGGTGAGATTTGAATAGAACATGTCTAACAAAGTGAAAGACAAGTTTGATAGACAATTGTGAGACCAAGGTGTTATATAAGACTCAATGTAGGACTTTTAAGGCCCTACCACATCCTCAAAAAGGGGCACCGTAAAAATGTAAATATAAGATGGATGTTCAGTCATCAGAAATGATCACATGTAACAAAAGGTACAAAGTAGAACACACATAGGATATACTAGGATGTTGTTCTTAGATGGTTTGATCGTGTTTACTGAGAACTCCTAATGAACTCATCCAAAAAAGATTTTGAATATCACTGTGATAGAAAGTGCACATATCACTCATAGGGGATATCCTTCGGGGTGGCTCAAATGGTTCGGCTTGGCACTTCCACAATGGATGTCTCAAGTTTGTAACCCATTCCTTGCTAGCGATAGCAGGGGGTTGGTATTTTGGGTCAGGCTCGTCACACGGGGCTTGCCTAGTACGGTAAACCTCTTATGTGTGATTTGTGAGTAATTGCAGATGAGTAGGGTTTAGCATGTGTGCATGCGACGGGTAGTGGCTGCGGGTTTCCTTGTCATAAAACAAATATAATGTGTAGGGGATAAAATAGGAGGGTGCCTGACATAGTTTGATCACCCTACTTGGACCGCCAAATGCACCGAATCTATAGAAGCAACACTATGATAATTGATGGTGTTAAACGAGCACGGAGTGCACTTAAATCACATGGAGGGACATTGTTTCTAAATATGTATGATATTTTGAATCAATGAGGGCTTGGCTTAGGATAGAACAAACAAAAACGACCTTCAACTTCTTTGAATCAAATGAAATTTTGTTACGAGCAGAATACAGTAGAAGCAAATGACTCATATAGGTAATACCAACTAATTTTGAACTTCGGGTTAATGTTTAGCAGTAGTTATACTTATATTATGCCCCATATCTGGTTAGTGTTATATATTTATCAGTTGTGTGGTAAGTGTTAGATATAGTGAATTTCTAATTTTAGAGATCTCCAAATTTGCTTTAAAAGATAAAATATTTAGTTTTGGGACAAGATGGACCTAAATAGAGCAAAATGAATATGAGGTACATATCTGATCTACTAGTTTTAGTTAATCGATTGAGTGATCTCTCTTTCTTTCTTATTACTTGCATTTGATTACACGTGATGGTTTTTCTTCACATTTTCTGGTGATCTGGTTGCAGTTAAAATATATTCCATTACTCTGGGAAGCCATAAGCAGTAAGAAAATTGAAACAATAAGCTTGAAGATCCTTCAAATATGAGATGACATTACAAAAATAATTTTAAAATACAAGATTTAAATGAAAGAGAAGAAAGAAATGTCCCCGTTTTTATTACTATGGACTTGTCCAATGTACTTTGCTAACCATAGTGATTTTATCCGATGATAATTTACAAACATAGGTTTGTTTGAAGTTTTTCCTGCTTTCATTTCTAGGTATTGCACTTGATCCATCAAAGTGCAGTAAATTAAGTATGGAGGAAAAGAGAGAACTGGTTTATGAATTATCAAAGCGGTCACATGGTGCCCCTGAAATGCTGCAATCTTGGAGCCGTCAGGAGATTTTCCAGATATTATGTGCAGAGATGGGAAAAGAAAGGAAGTATACTGGTCTGACAGAATTAAAAATAATAGAAAACCTACTGAAAATTGTATCTGAGAAGAAATCATTGGAGCAAGAAAATACATCTAATCTTGAAATGCAGCCTTCATCAGAGAGTGGCCAGAGGAGTTCCGAAAGGCAGAGAAAGGCTGAGCATCCAAGTCGTTTTCCTATTGAAGCTAATACTTCTTCAACACCAAATACTAATGTCAGTTTAGCCAATGTTGCGTACTGCAAAAATTTGGCTTGCAGAGCTAAATTAAGTGGCCAAGATGCATTTTGCAAAAGGTGTTCATGTTGTATTTGCCGTAACTACGATGACAACAAGGACCCTAGTCTATGGTTGATTTGCAGCTCAGAGCCTCCTTTTCAAGGGGATTCATGTGGGATGTCATGCCACCTTGAGTGTGCAATGAAGCACGGAAAATCTTGTATTACAACTGGTAAATCAGACAAGGGCAATAATGGCATCTTTTATTGTGTATCCTGTGGAAAAGCTAATGATCTACTAAGGTAACTCTTTATATTGCCTTCTAACAGCTTCATCTGATCTTGTATTTTATGATTCCACAGTAAGAAAAAATTTGTTTTTCTTCCTCATATCATCTATATTTTCACATCCCAATTTTTTCTTTTCTTTCTATTTTTTCTGAAATTATGTGTATTATAGTTTATTTTATAAAAGTATTTTTGTCGACGTCAAGGTTTTGGCTACTTAAATTTCATCTTTGGATTAATATGCTGTATTTTGGGGAATAAGTAATGACATCAAATTTATGTTAGTACTCTGGACCATTTATCACCACAGATGCTCAACATGAGCATCCTAAAAAGCCTAATTGTAGAGAGTTCAGAATCGTTTTACTCAATTTCTTATTTTTTTTTCTTGAATCGCTTATGAGAATGTATATTTGCATCTCGATTCTTCTATTTCCCAAGGAGATGAATCTGTAAATTAAGGCTTAAAACCATGATTTCAGTTTCAAATTTGTAGAGGAGTTTTGTCCTTGTTTATGGTGTTGCATAATTTTACAATCCTAAGCTTGCATTGATGATTGAGCTTGTGGGAGCTGTGGAGAATACCTTCCCTTTGCTATGAGCTCAACGAGCTTGTTGTGCCGCTACAAGCTCGTCAGATTGGCTATTAACAATTTTGAAATTTGATGTCTAACATGTGCTAAAAGATAGATGTATTGAGAACTTCAAGTTACTCCTCTTTTTTTCGACAATGGAGCCTTAGCCCATTATATGCAATACTTCCTAAATAAACCATATGACACTGTGGCATGACCAAAGCTTTTGATACCTGCTTTATTCCTAGCCTTTTAGGTCATACGAGTGCAAATTTGTATTTCATATTTTCTGAATTTTTCCTCCTTCCTATATATATTTTGACAGTTCTTTTTTTTTTTTTGAAGCTTTGATCCAAGTCTTAGAGTTCAAAAGCTATTTTTTACCAATATCTTTGGATTCACCATGTTTTTCTTATCCCACGTATGTACGGTATGTCCCAATTATTGGTGTGGTCTATACTTGCTTATCTAATCCACTTATATAATATGATTTGAGTTGGTGAGACGATTGTTGTGTTGTTGTCAAAATGATCGACTAATTGTGGGTAATGGACTGAAAGGGTTAGATTTGTAGCTGGCTATGAGCCCTTGCCTTTTAACCTTTATTGTATCAAAGGGACTCCAAGGACTACTGGAGAAGACCATTCTAAGCAGATATCAGTGCCAACAAGTTGGTTGTGCTACCAAGGTTATTTTCTGTTCATGAAAGTATGGATTCCTGTTTGGTGGGTAGAGTTACCCAGTACTTATGCTGATGGGAGGTAACATCCCGGTGGAATTAGTTGAGGTGTGTCTAAGTTGACCCTGACACCACTGTAAAAAAGAAGAAAGAAGTATGGTCTTCTGTATAGTAAATGAATTTGCTGATGGGAGATATATAGCATTTATTATATCTTGGACACTTCTAGCCTATGCGAAGTCTAACTGTACTTCATTAGAATAACAAGTTAGACCTCCTAAGGGAATCTAGTTTTGGGTTTGTTACTTGGATTTCAGTTTGTCAGTTTGATAACTGAAATTTCCATGCCCTGAATGTATAATTGTCTGGGACATCTGATGGAATAAATGTATAAACCACTAAAAATAAGACTTGTCACATGTATGAATTATGGGACATGTATATAGATTTACTTCTGTGACAGTGTTTGAGAAGATCTATTTATTCCATCCAAAAAAGAATGATACCATTAATATTTAGGAAATTCTAACAGATTTTTTCTGACGACCGATCATCTTTCCAAAATTCAAACATCTTTGTAGGTGTTTTACTTATGGAATATTGTGGTTTATAGTTACTCTTTCTCCTCATCCAATCAAATCTAATGTTAATATTATGTTGTCCAAACATTCAGTTATTTTGTGATATTTGGCTTATTTTTTAGTTTCTCTGATGTTACATGCATATTGCTTATTCCTTGTAAGCATTCATTGAATCTTCAGTTAGTTCAAAATTGGGAAGCATAGATATAAGCTGCGAGTCTGTCTGTCACTTCCTTTTATGGATCCTATTGAACGATAGTTTTTGTAGATATTTTAATCTCCATAAGCCAGTTTGTAAACAACTCCTATTTTGTTCCAAAAAATCTTTGGATGGGAGGGATTGAAGGCCTTGTATAGTTCATGAAAACGTACAGACTACAGTTCATGAACACTACATACCAAACTAGTTTTTGTTGTTTCCTCTTTTCCCCTTTTGGTACTAGTGGAGAAAGAGTACCTTGGTTCCAATTTTTATTAAAATAAAGGTGATATTCAATGTTTTGCGAACTATTGTGGCATTTAATTTATGAGTCATATGATGAAATTATGAGAAAGAATGATAGAGCATAGACTTGGGGACACCACAAGAGTAATAGATAACCAGTTTGGGTGTATGCCCTGTAGATCTACATCTGAGACTACATTTTTGTGGAGGAGATTAATGGAAGTTTATCCTAGACAAAATTTGCACATGGTGTTCATTGGCCTAGAAAAATTATATGATAGAGTACAAAGAAAGATTCTTTGGTGGGTGTCGTTGTGTCGGAGAAGAAAGGACCTATTAAATATATAAAAGACATGTATGAAAGAGTCTTCAATAGCCTGAGAACTATGGTAGGGAATGCAGAGGAGTTCTTGTAATCATGGATTTACACCAGGGGTTGTTATTGAGCCCATACTTGTTTACCCTAGCTACGGATGAGCTATCCAACATAATACAAGATGGGGTCTAACCAACATGATACAAGATGAGGTCACTTAACTCATGTACCATCCCTTCCCCTTGCCTCTGGACATGATCCTATTCTACCACCGTTCACCAAACCCACCAAAGGAGATGTAAATTAAACAAGATGCAAGCGAAATAAGAATCTACTAAAACTATTGAATCAAGCAGAGAGACTAGGACTAATTAACTATAATAAGAACAGAAGAAAAGCAAGAAATAATATACAGAATGAACAGAAGCAATTAGCTCTAGAATATGGGTACACCCAAAATACTAACACCAGAGAAACCACAAGAACTATGAAATATATGGCACTATGGATCAAGAAACGAAGAGTCCGAAGGCAGAGTTAAATCAAGAGCAAAGTGAACAAGGGATAGTGATATGCAATATTACACAATTAACAATGATACACGAAAGATAGATCTGAAGATAATATAGGGAACCAATCTGAAAACTAGATCTGAAATATAACTCTAGATATGCATATAGTAATGAAACAAATCTGAAAACCAAAAGCTGAAGGCAACCTGATGTGGAACTGGAATAATTTGGGAAGATAGAACTTGGAACTTGAAGAGGAGATAGGAGGTACTTCATCCGGGCACTGGGGACGTAAACGGTCCGTGTTCTGCTGCTGCCCTTGTAACTTGAGACCCAACCCAGAATTATGGAGAAAGAAAACTCTAGAGTCGCTGGAGTAGATGTGCTTTGCCAGAGTAGTGGCAGTGATGGACGAGCTGAGGTGGTGACAGAAAACCCTAGAGTCAGGGTCCAAGAAAGTGAAAGAGAAATAGTCACAGGGAGTTTTGGCACCGGTGAAGAAGATGGCCGATGAGTGGTTAGTGCGGCGGCGAGATTTCACTGGAGAAGAAAGATTGTAATGCTGTCCAAGCAAGCTCTTGAATGAGATGAATTCTTGCACCCAAAGATGAAGGAGGCACGTTTTCATGTTATTGCTAATTCAAACGTCATTAGCTTCAAGCGATAAAGGAACAAGGTTAAGAAGATAGGAATTGTGTTTTTTTTCCATGCAGGCAATTTTCTGGGCGAATGAAATGATAGATGAAGATGTCACAAATAGAATCAGAATTGAATAGTTGAAACAAAATAGTGTTGCTCGATGTTATATGGTAGAGAGATGCCTACCAAAGTGAAAGGTAAGTTTTTTAGAATAGTCATAAAACCAACAATGCTTTATGAGAGTGATTCTTGGGTCGTGAAAGTTAAACACATTTACAAGAAGAATTTTGAAGAAATACAGATGCTAAGATGAATTTGTGGTCATACTAAATTAGACAAGATTATAAATGATAATATTACTAGAATGTTTAAGTAGCACACGTCGATGGGAAAATGTCCGAAGGTTTCTTGAAATAATTTGTTCATGTGTTGATCTGCAGTGTAATGCACCAGTCTATATGTGTGCAACCATTGTGAAGATAAGTGTTAAAAGAGGAGGAAAATGCATCTAAGGACCTAAAATCCTTGGGAACCCATGCAGACACAGCGAAGTGGGGCACAGTGGATAAAAAATTTAGATAGTCGTTGCCTGTTCTTTTGAGGCGAGGGTTTATCGGAACCACCTCTCTGCCCCACAAATGTAGGGGCAAGGTACTCTCTTCACACCTCACTTGTGGGACTACATGGGTTATGTTATTGTTGTAGTCAATGCCTATTAGAGTATTAGTTGAAAATATATTTTAGACATGTTAGCACTTTTACTGCCCTATACTTTATAGTAGTGGTTTAGCATTTCAGAGATTTGTAGGTTCAAAAAATTATGGAGAACTTCTATTACTTTTTATTTGTATTTGCATAATATTGGCATGTCATGAGTTTAAATGTATAACATGATCAATGAGGATTCATATAGCAAACCCCAACTTGTTTGGGACTAAGGTGTACTGCTGTTGTGAAGTTAATTTTCAATTGCATTATTGAATTATAGTGAACTATTTCCACTATTGTCAGGATGCAGCTGACTAGTTTAGTGAGATGGTTGTTGAATCGATAAAGGAAAAATGTCAAAAAACTAATGACATGTACATAAGCTCGTTTATTTACTGTGGCCTGTGGGATACATAACTCTATAATTAAAATGCAAGCTATGTTTATTATTTAGGACTAAAGATGTTCTATTTCTCCGATTCTTGCAGTTCCTTGAAAAACCAATATTTTGAAGATTGTACAAAAAAATAGTATAAGAAAAAAATTATAGCATTAAAAATGAAGAAAAAAAACAATCTACCTTTCACTAGAAATATTTTAGAAGTTCAAATCAAACAATTCAAATATTCATATTAATAAATAAAGTTTTTGTAACATCATCCAAGTGCAGACAAATGACTAACATGTTATTAACTAAAATTTAAATAATTTGGTTTTAGGCCACTAAATTTTAGTTAATAACATGTTAATCATTTGTATGCACTTGGTTTGATGATGTTATAAAACTTTGTTTATTAATATGAATACTTGAGTTGTTTTATTTGAACTTCTAAAACATAGTCTAGTGAGATGGTTGTAGAACCCATAAAGGAAAAATGTCAGAACTAATGACATGTACATGACCTCTTTTATTTACTGTGAGATACAGACCTCTATAATTAAAATGCAAGCTATGTTTATTATTTAGGATTAAAGATGTTCTATTTCTCCAATTCTTGCAGTTCCTTGAAAAAACAACTGATTGTAGCAAGAGATACCAGGCGCGTAGACATATTATGCAATAGGCTTTCATTGAGCCAAAAACTTTCTTTTGGTGCCGAAAATTGCCCAAAGCTGTATGAAGTTCTAGATGAAGCAGTGAACAAGCTTGAAGCAGTGTTTGCCTGTGAAGATGGCTAGAGGTATAGTGAACAGGCTCTCATTTGGCCCTGCTGTTCAGTAACTTTGTGGCTTGGCTGTTGAGTACATAGATGCCCTTCTCTCTGAGAGAGTGTCTGAAATGCCATCTAATGCTAAGGTCAAAGGTAATACTCATTCTAATTTGTGGTTTGGATTGATCACAAAGAATTTCTTTTTAATAGCAAGACTATATGCTCTTACGACAGATTTCATTTGCTTCTTATTCATAAATATCATACCCATTTGCATATACAAATTAGATTAATCAATATAAAATAAATAAATAAATAACTACAAAATATTTAGTTTGCAACAATCGAACCTGATTGGATATATTTAGAATTGTTTGAATTTCAAAGTGTCGTTCGAATGGAACCATCGTCTCTCGTATAGATAAAATCTTCTGCACTTTCTTCAGTGTGAATAAAGTATGGAATCACTGTAGAATGATATTTAATACTTTGATCTTCAATGGGTGCATTATCCACATCATCATCATCTTCCTCATACATTTCATCATTGTCTGTTAATTCATGCTTCAAAGGTTCATCACTGTGCAACTCACCAACTCGTTCATCACCCATAACATTATTATTTACAATTTGTGTACAATATTTCACTGCATTTTGAAGTTATCATACCTATAAAAATAATAATATAAATATATTGCATATAAAAAAATTATTTTAATAAGTAAAAAAATTTACTTTATTTATCTATCAGTTGACTCGATGGAAACAAATTCAAGTGCTTGAAAGCATGGCTAGACTCTCCCATATTATAATATGGCACACTTCAATTCAAACAATGATGATGAATATATTAGTCAATTTTTATTCATGAAATCGCTACGTCAAAAGCGATATTTTAAAAAAAGTTAGAGGGAAATTTCACTGCCGTGACAATGATTCTTTTGTTTAAAATAATCTTTAATGAAGCAGCGATTTTAAACAAAAAAAAAATTATTCTTACCATTAGATAGATGTGACTAGTTGACAGAAATTTTAGAAGAAAAACATATTTTTTCCACCAAAATTTGATAAACCTCGTCTAATAATTTTTAAAACCATAAGAAAATGAGATTTTCATTTTGTACGTGCAGTTTTTCCAATATTTTAATATTCTAATTTTTTTTATAAAAAAATAACAAAAAGTTCCACCTAAATCGCTGGTAAAGGAGAATTTTTTTTTTAAAAAAAACATCCACAACAATCGCTACAAAGACAATGATTTTAAACAAAAATAAAATAAAATTATCGTTAGAACTAGATGTGACTAGTTGTTAGAATTATATATATATATATATATATATATATATATATATATATATATATATATATATATATATATATATATATATATATATATATATATATATATATATATATATATATATATATGCAGTGAGTTGTAACCAAAAAAAAATTATTTTTAAAACTAGATGTGACTAGTTGACAAAAACTTAACCAAAATCGCTGCCTTGACAGTGACTTCATCTTTTAAAAAAAAATCTATAAATTTTATAATTATGCTGCGATTTCCAATAAAATAATCTTTTTTTATAAAAAACGCTGCCATAGTAGCGATTTCAAACTTTTTTTATAAAAAAGAAATTGCAAGAACACTGCAGGAAAAGCGATTTTCTAAATTTTTTTTGGATAAAATCGCTAAGTTAGGAGCGATTTTGATATGTTAACGACGTTAAAATAAATCGCTACTGACGTAGTGATTTTTCCCTTTTGGTTAGAAATTTTTTTAATGTATCCTTTTGGATTTTTTTTTGTCCTTTAAGCTCCGAACTCAAGAAATATGCATTATTGAGCTTAGGGGTGTGATCTCACGATTTCAATATAGACGATGAGAATCATGGAAGATCGTTGGAGTCAAATCCTAGTAGAGATGAAAAAACACTATCCATACTTTTGATCTGCAATATAACACAAAGTTTATGTATAATTATTAATAAGTAAGATAATGTTAATGCATTTCTATAACATTTTTCAATTTCTTATTAAAATGCTATTGAGATAGAGTATTCAATTCAAAGATAAAAAATAAATTATTTCACACATTTTTTCAAATATTTAAAATGTAATATCAAAATAGGGATAGAATTCTTCACTTTGAAATCAAATACACACCTATTTTGTTCTTCTTCTTACAATTTTACTGCAACTAAAACTCTTTTTAATGGGAGAAAAAGAAAGTGAAATAATCTCCTCATAAAAATGTAAAAATATTTTTTTTTCCAACTCCAAAAAGTTAAGAAATAAATTATTTTCCATTTCATTAGAACTTTTTTATTGTTGTCTAAATGAATATAAATGATAGGTTACTGTGAATATATATATATGGTCTATATTATCGTCTAAAAAAGTATATGAGATTATTCTATTTTAATTGATAAAACAACATTAAGTAGAAGTTAAATTACTTTCTGTTTTCCTATTAGTTAAAGAATTTTTTTTAAATTTTTTTTTTAATTAAAAAATAAAAAATTATCAGGTAAAAACGTGTAAATAATATATATGTTTAGTAGAAAAAATTTGATGCAATTAACTAATACTAGGGGCATTTTAGGATCAAGCTAGTAACGATTCAACCCTCTAGTTATATTGTATTCTTTAAGCGACGAACCACACATCTTTAAAATACATCACTAGGGTGTAAGGTATGCTTACTTATATATCCAATATTTATCTTATGTTTTGTCTATTGGAACTTCTTATCTTAAGTTGATGCGTCACATAGACCCCATCTTATTAACTCAACGGTCTAATAAAGGTTCGCCCTACCACATGAGTTTTTTCTAGACTCAGGACTGAGATTTGCCCCCGCCTTATTGAAATTTATCTAAACTCAGTTGAGCTTTTGCCCTCATCGACAAGACTGACATAAGAGTGACTCTGATGCCATTTGTAACAAGTCAGTCCACTACTGATATTGCCCACTCTTATCTAGGCTCATACCATATTAAAACGTGTCACTAGTTTGTAAGGTCTGCTTATTCATATATTTAACATATCTCTTCTGTTTTGATGATTTTGGTGTGTCACAAAGCTATTAAAGGAAAATATTTTTGTTCAATTTCACGTAACTTAAATTAACAAAAATATATTATTAAAAATAATAAACAATATATAATTTTTAAAATAGACAAAAATATTGGCATGAACTATAACAATAAAGAGTTTTAATAGAAGATCTTGTGACGAGATTATATGAATACCTTCTTATAATTATCAAATTGAAGATCATAGCCTAAAGTTATGTACTAGATATTTTGCATGGGTTATATAGACTACATCTTATATCTATTGTAAAAAAAATCTATTATTTTTAACATGGTATCAGAGCGTAAACACATTCTTCAATAATTGAGGCTTCTTTATGTGGAATAACAAAAAATAAATAAATAAAAAGACTAGAGATTAAAACGTTAGGAGATTGTGTCCTTTCAACAAAAAATATTCAATGAGAGAACTCCATCCTCGTTGACTTAACATCTAGAATATCTAAGTTGTTAAGTGATACATCCATTCTAACTAGTCATAAATCTATCGCAACACCAATTGACATCAAGCTGAATGACAAAAATTAAAAAAATTGGTCTCAAGTTTCAGAAATGTACGTCTCAGACAAATTTAAGTTAGGATACATTAATGGAGACCTTTCATTTAAATATCTCATACAAGGTCATATATTATATATAAATAGTAGTTTATGAAGCTTACCAAATTTTATTTTACTGAAGCAGGTCTGTTTATAGTTGGTATACTCAGAAATGGATGAATCCCTGAAGAGGGAGAATAAATCTGTAGTCTAATGTGGTGAAACAAAATTTCCCTTTTTTGAACTCATAATGATGAATTTATATGCCAAGAACTAGGGTTAAAGTTCTATTGGGCTAATGGTCTAATTAATTTATTGGAAAATTTTCAAAATGTTAATATTTTAACATTTAAAAGGGCTTATTAGCAGCACTTTTAATATTTAGTAAAAATGTCTAAATTTTAGTTTGTTATGTATCTTATTTTTGTTTTTATTATTTGTTTTTATTGAAAGAATACAATTTTTATATAACAAATTGGAGGAATTAGGGGAGAGAATTCTTTTTAAAAAGGAACAAATGCTTGAAAGACAGTTACAAAAATACACCAACTTTCATCTCTTTCTTCTTCTTTCATCGTGCCTTTCACCGTTGTTCTAAAAAATTCAATATCCATTTTTCTTAATATTTCTAAACACTTTTATTTACCAAAATAAATATTCATTTTCACTAATTATTGTTATCAAAATCACAGAATTAAAGAAGTACCACATCTATAAAATTTTCACTATCCAATTTTCACTAATTATTGTTATGAAAATCACGGAATCAAAAACTTTAATATCCAATTATTACTAATTATTTTTATGGAACTTTATGATAATACGTTATAGTTTTATCTATTTAATTTAGTTTTTTTTTTAATTTAAAAATTTGAACACCTATAGTTTTATCTGTATTTGGCATAGTTTTCTCACAGTGTATTTGCATTATTTTTCAGAATGTATCCATGCCGTAATGACCCGAAAAGTCATTTTTGAAATTTTTATAAAATTACTATTTTACCTCTCTCGATAGTTACCCCGAGTTATTTCGAATTAGTGGAGAAAGTTGATTTGAAAATTATAAAACTATTTCTTTACCTGTGTTATTTAATTGGTGAGTGATAATTTAATTGATGAGTATTTATAAAATAATTTATTTATTCAGTTGGTGGTTAATGGATCAAGTCCACATTCATTTAAAATTTAAATAACTTGACCCATGCATAGTGATAAATTGAGATTAACTGGGGGTTAATAATTCTTTTATCATCACACAACCCACTACGACACTCTACGAAGAAAATCGTCGCATACCAAGAAGAACGAATCCCACAGGTAAACATAGATCTCAGGCTAAGCTTTAAGAATTTTATACTTTTATATTTATGTATTGGTTTTTAATAATAGACAACCCACTAAGGTTATATATGCATTAAGTACAATTGTTGTTGTAATTCAACGAAGCTGTTGAGCATCTCTTTCTTTTTCTTTTTCTTTTTAATTCATAATGTGCAGACAAAATTGTTATTATTACTTTAATGTGTGCTTTGAAAGAGGAAAAATGGAAAAATGGATTGATATAGAAAAAAAAACTTGGAAGTTGGCATATTTGTATAAAGTAACTTTGGTATTGAGAAGAGGGTTTTGCTGGCCATGATGTTGTAATTATTGAGGATATCATTGAATAATGATGATTGAGATAATAAATAGGAGTATAGGGTATATCAATTTGAGAAACTAAAACAGTGCTCTTGTGATATTTCTTTGCAACTTGAGTTAATTCGTTGTTTCTTTGAATTTTCTTATAGTTCTCACATTATGATTCAAATTTTGATATATTGAGATAAGAAATTAAATATTAAGTGTAATATATTAATTGAATATTATTATACTTATGATATTGGAGTAATTGAAACTCAACACTAGACTTGAAATTTAAAAATATGAGAGTTGACATGTAACTGAAACAAGATTAGGAACTTGATTTTTTGTTTGAGTGAATTTTTTGGTCTACACTAGACACATATTAATATGAGTGTTTTTAGTCTTGAAATCTTATTATGATTATTTACTTGAATAGATTGCACTGATTTGGAAGTCAAACGATAATGAAAGGCTCAAGTCCCGAGTGAATTATTGATTAATTGAGGCAAGTGGATTTCTAAACCCTTGTTAAGTGTATGAAATTCGTGTATTTCCTTGTGGTATGTGGTTGAGAGTAATGAGACTTGGTGAAGGGTTGATTTGTCCACCTTGATTAATTCTAATGATGAAAAGGGAAAAAAAAAAGTAATGTGATAAATTGTTGTGTGTTATGGGTTGAGAATGGTACGAGTACCGGTGTTATAAAGGCAAAGTTTATTACTATAGAATGTGGATTCTAATTTGAGAACGCAAAAACATATGGGCATTAACTAATATTTATTGACTTGATTTATTATATGTGATTCTGTTCTTTACCGAATCTGTATAATTGTGATAAGTGAGGTGATTATATATCATAGAGACATTTGATTTATTGAGATGTTGCATCATCCCTTTTATTTGATATCATATTGTGCACAGGCATTGACATGAGATTGGGTATGAGTAAATGTCTAACACGTGGGGAATGCTCGTGCGATGGAGAAGTATGATTATAAATTTGGGCACATAAAGATCGTCCGTACGAAATTTGTTTGATTTATGATAGTGCATTTAGATCATCCGCACAGACACGTGGAGGTCATCCGTGTCGGCATATGGACCTCGCGAGTCCCTATGAGCCATGAACTCTCGATGTATTTCCGAAGAGTATCATGTATATACGGTTGAGAGAGTACTTGATATTTTGAGGCATATCATTTCATGGTGTCATATTGAATTTCGTCCCATGACATCCTTCATTCTTTATGATTATGTATTTTATTGGTGGTTGGAAAGTACTTAATATTTGGTTACCTCTATTTGATGAACTTGATCTTGTGTGTTGCTGATATTGTCAGTGCTTTTTTGTGGAGTTTGTAATTGATGAATATTGAGCTTGTTTTTGAGATATGTTCTTGTAAATGATGAACTGTTATGTTGGGTTGGTTTTATGCAGGTTGTAGTTATGGAGGTTCGATTGGGGTGTAAGGAGTACTGGTATTTTATCTCCTTAGCTTGTGTTTAGAGGTTCATTTATTGAGTACCGTGTGGTTTGGTACTTAACCATTGCTTCTACAAATTTTTTTGTAGGTTACGAGCCTGAATTTTGTGGTAATACTTGTCATTCTCTTATTTTTTGAGGCTTCTTGGAGATTTGTGAGATAACTGCTTGTCATCTCAGCAGACCTCCTTTCTCCTTATTTATGTTTTTTTTTCTATTCTAGAAACAAGGTCATTGGAGACTTGTATTTTTCTTTTAATTTTGGTATAACACATTTGAGACTTGTACATGTGACAACCAGATTTTGGGAGTATTTTTGAGTTTATTATAAAATTTCCGCATTTTATTGAAATGGTTGAGTTTTAGGTTGACTTGTCTTGGTGGGATAAGACGAGTGCCACCATGTTCATTTTTGGATCGTGACATTTGCTTAAATCATATTTAATCGAATACGTATACCATTTGTATTTGTATTCATTGTAGTTTTCATATTGTATTTTGTATAATGAAACTTGTATTTCTTTATTAGTATGTATTCATTCCAATATGTATGTCTAGAAACATACTTGTATTCATATATTTTTTTCATTGTGCATTTATTTTCTCTTCAGACTCTTGTTTCCTTTCCTAAGTCGTATTCATTCCAGTATGTATATTATTGTATTTGTATTCATTCCAGTTTTTATATTGTATTTTGTATAATGATGTATAAAATATAAAAATAATATGATGGAAAAATGAGAATGAAATATAAAATTGAAAAAGAATACATGAATATTTGTTGCAATGATTCTTAAATAAAATACAATACTAGTTGGCTTACCTTTGAGATGAATATAAATTAGGAACAAATAAAGATTCATAAACTATGCCACATGAGATTTTGAATGAATACAAATATTAATAACATACATACTAGTTTGAATACAAACTGAGAAAGGATACAAAAATTTAAAGAAAAACTATAAAAACTAAATAATCTAATAGAAAGTTGTTCTTCCTATAAATAAAATACATAAATAACTGACATACCTATGTAATGAATACAATTATGGACAAAGACAAAATCTATGCAACATGATATTTTTAATAAATACAAATATTGATAGCATATATACATAGTGATTTGAATACAAATTGAGAAGGAATACCAAATTCTAAAAAAGAACTATATACAAAACAAACTAATAGAAAATTGTTCGAGAACTATTTGGTCTTTGTCGTCTTTTTCAATATCCCCGTGAGTAGACGGAGATTCTCATTTCTGTTCTAAATTTGATGAAGGTTTTGCACACCATTTGGGTCCTATAACTGTTCTGACCATCTCTCTTCCCTCATTTAGCAACAGATCCTACATTATCCGCTATTTCTTGAGTAATAAATAGATTAAAGGATGAAAATCGCTAGAAACTGATTGATTAAGATGGATACCTGCAGTATGCCACTTGAATTTAGCCATTGGAGAGTATACTAGATTGAAAAATACAAACAATAATTTTTTAAGATTTAAATAAAAATAAAATCAGAAAAGAAGTTCAAAAATAGGATAAAGATTAGAAATACCTTAATCAAAAGGATTCTTGTTGATCCAATTTCTGACAAAAAATAACCAAAATATACGGTAGAGAAATATCGACATCTTGAATGTTGGAGAAAAATTAGAAAAGATAAATATGAACAGAGAGAATATATTTTTTTGATGGGAGAGAATTAAGAATCTGAAAAGATAAATATGAGAGAGAATGTTTTTTTTAAAAAAAAAAAATAGGATACATAATTAATTGAAAACGTGTAAGGGAGATAACGTATGAAGATTATTGGGATACACAATATTTTTAAAATAATGACATTTTTGACATTATTACCAATATTTATAAAGTATGGATATTTTTATTAAATATGTTTTTGTTTTACTAGTTTACTTATTTTCTCTTAATTATTGGTGGACCTGACCCAATAATTTTTAGAAAAGATACAGAACCAAACAAACATTAATTTTATATTTACTCTTTAAAACCTACTTTAAAATAATTATCTTTCAAAGCTATTGTATTATTTTAATTTAAAAATTACATGGTTATACTTATTCTTCTATTTTACGCCTACTGAGACATTTTATTTGACTGTGTTTTTGTTCTCACCTGCACTATCGATATTTCTCTCTCATATTATAACTTCATCACTTTACCACGAGTTACTTTTACTTGCTTCAAGTTCAAATAGAGATTTTAATAAGTGCGCTTTGTTATTATTCATACCAAATAAAGATTCTAATTAAAGCTAAGTATCCTTTATTTATCTTCTTCCAATACTAAGAATGTTACTGAGGACAATCATTCAAACATAAAGTATCAAATAGGTATGTCATTTCTTCAAAATTTTCATTGATTTGCACCTAGCATGAAATAGATTCTCCCTTTGGTCAAGTTCTTTGCAAGAGCCCCCATAATTCTTCTCACAACACATGAAAGATTGACATTCAAGTTTAAGTCTTCATCATCATCAAGCAAAGACTTTCCCTTCTCCATGAAGCAAGCAAAATTCACCCTCTCATCCAACCTTTCTTCTTCATCCCTCGAAGCACCTTTCTCTCCTCACCCCTATCTCCCTCTCCCTCTCCCTCTCCCTCTCCCTCATTTTTTTCTTCACATCATCTTTATCTTCAGTCTTACACCCATTATGAAGAGCAATAACTGTTCTCTTATTTAGACACTCACTATCAACATGTCCCCTCCCTTAACATATAAAGCATTGAATTGTAGAGACTTGAAAAAAGTTAGGTTTAACATAGTTTCCTCCTTGTGGTTGTTCACTTGCATTGGATTTGTAATCAAGCTTGATTTTGGTAGCTTGAACTCCACCTTTAGGTTGCTTCGTACATGATTTTGTCTTATCTCTACCTTTGTCCCATGTGGAAGTTAAAGAATTTTTTGCTTGCATGACTTTTCGTCTTTCAAATCTGCTTCTACCTTTGAGGCATCATGGAAAACCTCTTCAAGAGTCTCGTAGTGCTTAAGCTTCAAGGACTTAAAGATATTATACCTCAACTTCTCCACGAATCGCATTACCGTACATTCCATCTTCTCTCCAACTTCAGAATTCATTCACAAGTTCTCAAAATCATCATAATATTTTTCCACACTTTTTGTACCTTGCCTAAACATGTAAACTTTCCTGTGCACCTCTTGGTAGTAGTTTGAAGTCAAGTATCTCAAACCTATACGTGCAATCAACTCTTGCCAAGTAGGTAACTCGTAGTTATGATTGTTCTCTCTTTCTCTCATCTTGGACTCTCACCAAGTTAATGCATAACCCTCGAATTGCGTGAGAGCATACTTCACCTTCAAAGTTTCCAAGATTTTATTTGTGAGAAAGGTCCGATCAGCTCAAATTTTTCATTCGAAGAACTCATGGGGGTCACTACTTCCTTTGAGCCTTGGAAGTGTGACCCTGATAGTAATGTTCAAGCGCCTATCTTGATCATTCTTCTCCCTAAACAAATTTCTCCTATTTCCCATCCTATCGCCTCTATATCCCATCCTATCTCCTCTATATTTGGGCTGAATTGCTTTCCTTCTATTATCATTTTACATATATACCAACCTTTCCTCCATACCTCTCATCCTTCCATTCATTTCCGCTACTTGCTTAGAAAATATTGGCGAGAACCTCCATAATGTTCTCCGAGCTCTCTCTAATTGGATTTGTATTAGCCATGATACCTACAAAACTCAACAAACGAGGTTAGTAGCAAAAGTCTCACGTCACTCGTATGTAACTCTCAACTCACCTTCTATGGTGGCGTCTCACTCAAATACTTATAATATTTTTAGAGTCTTAAGAAAAACCTGCAGGTTTTCGTCTTTGTAACTGATGCACACGTGCGTCAGGTGCAACTAGGCGTCGCTAGCAGGGTTGTCTACGCGCTGGCTGCTGATGTAATGTCGTGTGGCACTGACGTCTGATGTGTCTATGAGGTGTCGGTCCACGTGGATATATATTTATTTATTTTCCAGATTTATTTTCAAAATTCTACCAATGGACCCCAAAAACACCTTTTACCACTTTGACTTGAAGAAGTTGGATTAAATGTACTTTCTTCTTTCTTCTTCATCAAGAACAACTTGAAGACACCATGAACACATAAAACACCAAGAACCCACTAAATCCAATACACTTAAATCAACTCGAAGTTGGCTCAAAATATAGGATTTTCTTCCCTTCAACTAAGAGAACAAAACCACTAATTATTAACCATCAATTTCTCCTCAATCAAAAGACCCACTTTCAAAATTTAAAACCCTTCAATGGTAACTTCACTTCTAAACTTTCAAATTAAACAAAATTTGGAACATAGAATCAAAAAACACTAGGAAAAAAAGGATCTAGTGTCAAAACATCAAAATAAAACAAAAACAAATCTCAGATTTTTTTTGACGATTTTCGAACTCTTATTTTTTTTTACAAACCAAGGCTAGATTTGTAGGAAAAAATCTAAACCTAGGCTCTTGATACCAAATGATAAAGATAAAACAAGGAAAGAACCAAAGAAACAAATGATATGTGGATTAATACTTAAGATATTGAAATTATGGGCAACAAGGGACTAACACCCTCACCTCCCAATTGACTTCAACAACCTAAATTTAACCCCAAGAAGAATAATTAAATGAAATCAAGAATCACAAAAAGGTAACACTTCGATTAATCAAACCCAAGAATCTCAAGAGTTCACCGTAATTACTCACTAACAAGATACTACAATTTGAGAGTCAATATTCAATACAGTCTAAGTCTTCCAAAATGAAAAAGACTAATATTTATAATAAGGAAATAAAGAAGAGACTTCTTTTACAATTTTACTCTTAATGAGATAAGGGTCTTATTTAGTTGACTTATTTTGTGAATTCGTGAATATATGAAATGGTCATTTGCACAAATGACCTCTTTTCTTCTTTCTTCTCATTTTGATGCACCTTACACACATTGTATGTCCTTCTTTGGTGACCTTCAAGCTCCTCTAATGCTTCTCTTTTCATGAACATCGCTTGTAGGTCTTGGAGATCCTTGCTTGACTCCATGTGAATGATCTTGAGGGGGATCCTTGCTTGACTCCATGTGAATGATCTTGAGGGGTACATGTCACTCATGTTGCCATGTTATCAAGGTTACTGGGACTTTTTTTGAAAAATATTTTTTCTTTTTCTCACTACCTACTGTTGTCATCTTCGGCCCGTAGAAGCTTCTACGGACTGTAGATGGGAGCCGTAGACACAAGCTACAGTCCAAAAATTTATTTTCCCTTTTCCAATTCTGAGGTGTTACAGTATCTCCCAAATTTCAAACTCAAATCTTGCATAACCTTGTATTTAATTTATTTAAGTTTAGTATTAATCAGTTGCATGTTTTTTAATTGATCGGTACATCAACTTTTATGTCAATTTCATATCCCGTCAGCATCTCAGATTCATTAATGTCAGCTTTAAAATTATAATGCATATCTCACATATTTAGTATATTTAAAGTATTGATCACATAATTTTTTCCTACATTTTTCATGTGATGTCGATTCATGTGCTTACTATTAGGATCCTAGTTATTTGGACCAAAACTTCCAGATGAGTACTCCTATTTTGAGGACTCAAATTAATCTGTATTTTCAATATTTTACTTCTATTCATATGTATTGATCATAGAGAGTAGGGGGTCATGTTTCAGTTGCCTATAATCAATATTAATAGAGGATTCTATGAATAGATTATATTCAATCTATTTAGTTTCAATTTCTTGACAGATTACGGTTGTTGTAAACAAATTTCTGTTCAAAATGTATTTATTCCATAATTATGTTTTCACTATATTATTTTAGCTCTTATCCATGTTCTTATTTAGTTTTTCATGATTTATGCTAGTGTCAAAGGTTAGCTTAGGATCGTTTGCACTAAGCATCGTATTACTACTGGTAGATAGTCTCGAATTGTGACACATGACATCCTCCATTTTCTTATCAACATATTCTTGAAATTGAGGAAACCAATCTCCAAAAGTATGTTTTCCACTCCTTAACTAGTACAATACCTAAATGTTTTGCGTATAAAAACTGTTTTTCCTGCCATGTTGGTAGTTATCCTTATTTCTTGTGCCTTTTTGAATAGGAGATTAACATAACTATCTCTATAATAAATTCATATGAACTCTATTCTAGATTTTCTTTGTTGTTTTCATCGATATTGCATTTAATTCATTCAATCTCTGGTAACTCTCATTTCATCATGTGGTAGTGTAATATAGGTTTTGCATTTTTGTAAAACAATTACCATTTTTTTCAATCATGTAGAAGATCCATCAAGGATATTTCACTTTGATCAATTGGTGTAAGGTCAACTGAAAACATCCTATGAAAAATGATTTGTTTTTCATGTCTCCTGTCATCTTTTCATAACTCCCATACTGTTTTGAATATGCTATACAATTTTATGGGATCTGACGAATTTCACCATCTTAATATTAGTTTTACAGGTGCAATTCTTCGATATTGATACTTACATAAGAAACAAACTGCTTTCATAACTTTTGAACTATGAAAGTTATTTGAAAAGAAGTCGAAATTTATCTCCTAATTGTAGTTTTTACAACAACGACATTGAAACTATATTCATCTTCATTCTCTTAAGATTATTATTTGTAGCTATTCTCCTTTTTCAAACTCTCCATAGAAAAATTCTAAACTTAAAAGACAACCTCTTTATTCAGATGTGATTTAACCACTCTTTCTTCTCCTTCTTATGTTTTAGGATCTCAACAACAGATTTACTGAAATGAAACCTTTGATGCATCCTATTCACCAAACTTTATCATTCACATCATTTCTTGACTTGGGCCTAATATTGTCAATAATGTGTCTAATCATCTCTTCTAAGAGATTATCCATCAACTTATTTATATTTTACAAACAATGAAATTATTGACTTTAATATTTTCGTCCCTAAGATTGTCCCTTTTTGTAAAATAGCCAGAATGTTGAGGAATATAAATAAAACGGAAAAGGATCTAAAATATCTTCAAACTAATGGGAATGACACTAAATTACCCTTCATCCACCTATTGACTCTCAAATACCCATGACATCCACATATTCGCTCCCAAATACCCTTCCATTCACCTTTAGGTCCAATATTGACAACTTTTATAGTGAATTATTATTAGAAGGGAAAAGGCTCAATTATGCCATCGAACTTTTGAAAATGCTCATGTATGTCATCCGTTAAAAGTTTGGCTCAGTTATGCCATTGTTGTTAGAGAAAAGGCTCATCCATGCCTTTTTTTTTATCTCCGGTTTTGCAAAACCATTTTTTACACATCAAACAAGGTTTACACTTTTCTATTGGTGTTTTTGGATCAAATGTATACTTTTTGCTTGTTTTTCTTTAAAAACACCAAGAATACATGAAGAACATAAAAAACTCTTAAATTTTAACATCTTCAATTCTTCACAAAATCATCTAAAGTTTCGGCTACATCATTAATTTCTTTTTTTAAAAAAAATTAAAATTCTAACATGCATCATTTGCAGAGTTTAAAAAATTCACCCATATTTAAAAAATATATCCAAAAAAAATGAAAAATCAGTCTCATATCAAAATTTTCTTTGATTCTTGTTTTTGTAGTTTTTTACATTAGATCTTTGTTGACTAGTGTTTTTTGAGTTTATGTTCAAAATTTCAAATGATTTGAAGTTGTGGAGAATCTACCATTAATGAATGTTGAAGTTTTGAAACTTTGAAGAAAAATTAATTGGGTCTTGTTGAGTTAGGTTGAATTCGAGCTCAAAAGAAATTGAGTTTTGGTATCTAGCTCGGAGCGAAACTACTCTTGAAATTTGAGGTGATTCGTGAAGAATTGAATATGTTTTGAATTTGGGAATGTTAATGTTCTTATGTGTTATTGGTGTTCTTAGGGATGTAGAAGCAAAAAATTGTACATTTGATCCAAAAACATCAATAGAAAAATTTAAATCTTGTTTGGTGTGTAAAAAATGGTTTTGCAAAACCAGAGTTACAAAAATAGCATGGATGAGCCTTTTCTTTAACAGCAATGACATAAATAAGTCAAACTTTTAAGAGATGACATAAATAAACCTATTCTAAAAGTTCGATAGCATATTTAAACATTTTCCCTTATTAAAATAATTTTTTTAAAAGAAATATGTGGCTACTGGCTACCATCTATATTAGTTACTACAATTTAACTACTTAAATTAATTTACAAACTCACCAGTTACTAATTATACCCGACCCAGGTTGACTACACTCTACTCAAGTTAACTATATTTGACCCAAATTAATTACACCTTCCCCAAGTTATATTTACCGACCAATTAAAACAAATGACCCCTTCAATCCCAACATTTTACTTTATTTTTCAACCTTACTTTTCCAATATATTCGCTTACAATCTGAAAAAACACTACCTATATACACTTATATATCACCATAAAAAATCATGTGTGCTTTTGTGATTTTTTATAGTGATACATGTGTACATTTAGATAGTGTTTTTGTAAATTATACGCGAATATATTGGGGGATAAGGTTGTAAGATGAAATGAAATATTAAAAATGAGAGGTATATTTATTTTAATCTATGGGATAAATGCGATTTAGAACGAGTATAATTAATTAATTTGAATCGAGTATAATTCAAAAATATTTTAAGCTTTTTTACATTTTATTAAAAAAACGACTTAGCATAGTGCCACAACACACACTTCTCATATCCTTTGGTGTTTTTGTTAATTATTTTATTCTTCTTCTTTTTTCCTAACAAGTGCAAAATTTTCTTACAATACGACTGGGCATTTCCCTGCATTTACACCTCAACAGGGCAACACCAGTTACACCACCCACCCACCCACCCACCCACCCACTCAACCCCGCCTTGTCCCCCATCTCCGATCATCTCTGCAAATCTGAGAGCTACCGGAAAAAATGTCCCATGGAGACACTATACCTCTTCACTCCTCATCTCAATCCGACATTGATGAAATTGAAAACCTCATCTATTCCAATCCTTCTACTGTCCTTCCAGCACGCCCTTCTTCTCCTCCTCGTGCTGACATTCCTGTTTCATCTTCTCCTTTCATGCCTTCCAATCTCCGCCCACCACCTCCCCCTACATCTACCACAACCAACAATTACAAACCGACACCTGTTCCTGCCATTCCATCTCCACCACCCCTACCTTCATCGGGACAGTCCAATATAGCTGCTACCGCATTCGGATCGCCGCCCAATACCCTTACCGAACCCGTTTGGGATACAGTGAAAAGAGATCTGTCCAGAATTGTTAGTAATTTGAAGCTGGTGGTTTTCCCTAATCCTTATAGAGAAGATCCTGGCAAAGCACTTCGTGATTGGGATCTATGGGGACCTTTCTTCTTCATTGTTTTCCTTGGTCTCACTTTGTCGTGGTCTGCTTCTGTTAAGAAGGTACATCGTCAAATTTTATCAGCAAGCATTACCAATTCACTGTTCAAACTATTGGTTGAGTCTAATTTACTTGTTTCTTATGCTAGAAGGTACTCAATTCTGTTAATGTTTTAGAAGTGTTTCTTTTGTAGTTTGGATGTATAATGTGTGTAATTCTAATTTACTCTGGCACAAGGGGCACTCATATTAGATCAAGTTATAGCTGAATAGAAAGGATAATGCTTTGGAATTACAAGTGCCAGAGGAACAAATGAAAGAACTAGAGTTTTATATATTGGCAAACAGCTGATCAAAACTTACATAGGTCAAAAGGATAACTTTAATACCATCAAATGTTTCAATTCCAGGTGCATAAATTCTTCCAAGGAAAAACAAGAAGTGTGTGTTTCCTTTTCTTTTCTGATATAATCTTCATTGTTTATGAAATGGACTTTGGATCTAACACAAACCAAAAAGTTAGCTCATGAGGGAAAGGATTGTCCCATACCAGAGATAACAACCCATTTTCTTAATCAATAGGTGACTAATAACACTCCCTCGCCAGCCTAAGATTGGACATCTATGGCATGGGAAATATAACATGATGGCCCAATATTGGCTAAACCAGGAATGAGGATGAGTCTAGCTCTAATACCATGTGAAGAAATGGATCTTCAGTCTAATTCAACCCAAAAGCTAGCATATAAGGGATGATTGCCTTTGACAATATAAGGAGAACACAACCTATTCCCTCAATCAATATAGGACTTAATAGTTAACACTCCAACGTATGATGAGGACTGGACAACTGGAGCATGTATAACATAACACAGGGCTCCAACATGGATCAGTGAGTTTTGCTTTGATACCATGATACGACATGGCTATGCTGCCCTTCCCTTGTTCAAGAGAAAGCGGGGACTTTCTTTTAGCTACCGGCAGCCATGAGCTATATTTTTCTTCCCTTTCTTGTTGTCTGGTATTGGAATGTAATGAGCCTGAATGAATCAGAATTGACATAAGCGGATTCATTCAGCCAGCCCAACTAGTCTGGGATTTGAGGGATAGTTGTTTTTTTACAAAAAAAGCCAACAACTTTATTTGTAGTTTCTTGCATGTCCTTTCTTGGTCCAGTTCTCTTTTCTTCTATCTCCACTTCTTTAATGTGCTTACTTCTAAATTGTCTCTCCATTTCACCATAAATCTCAACTATTTGATTTCTTTTTTTCGGCTCCTCGTCTAGATCCAGCTCAAAAGAGAACTCTTGGAATTGCCTAAGTTTTCAACTTTTTGCCGTCTAGCTGTCTATTTTTATTACAGTTCACATTGTAATCATGTTGGCCGTCCTACTCCTTCCCCTTATAAGTTGATGGCTTCTTGTGGACATGTCCTATAGACTTGCTAGGATATAGTAGGCTTGGTTTAAAAAATGACTATAAAACCAACACAGTTGAATGAGTGCAGATAGTTCTATTTAGTTTGTGCATGGAAGTCCAACATTCCTAGAGTTTATATTCTCTTTGGCTATTGCCTTTATTTTTTATGATAAGGTAACAAACTATAAATAAATCATAAACACAAAAATGTTCGCAACCAAAGTGGATGTTTACATCAGTCTTTATCATCTTATTAAGGACCTTATGATGTCTATAACCGTAACAAAATCATCTACATACTCTAATTTACACCAATAACAAAAGTTAAGAATACAATTCATCTTACGTTTTTGTAAGGAACTACTAGTATCCTCAAAACACATAGATTCCTGTTTAGAAAAATAGTAATAGGTACTAATATGCTCTTAGGCTTGATTAATGAGGTAGTTACCTAAGGTCATTTTCGAACTTCTGGATACCTTCTCCGGTGGTATTCGATCGCCGAGATCTATTCTTAGTCTCCTTTTCCTTCTTTTAGGTCTTTTGTTGGTTATGAATAATTTTATTTATTTCAGATTTGTGGGTAAATCGTTTGACATTATTGAGTCTAAGGTATACGAGTGAGAGATGGTATGAATGGGTGGAGAGTTTCAGAGTGTGTATTATGAGAATGTCTTTAAGTCTTGATGCCCTGCACCTGGGTGTTGCAAAGGCTCAGAGAAGCATTAGATATTAGAGGCAGTGTACAAGACGTGGAGAAGCAGAGATAAGGCTACGAACCTCTTCTATGCCTGAAGTTCAATAAACCTGGTCGTTTTATTTTTGTCATTGCTATCAAAGGGGATTCTAGGTCAGTACTATTGTGTCAGAGAACAAATTTAATGAGGGCTAGTTGACTTTGGTTTCAAAGTTTGCCTGCTTCATTATTAGTGATAAATTCAGACGGGGCCTTAAATATCAAAAGGACAAGGGATGTCAGATTGTTAAGTGATGAAAGATGCTTTAAAGAAACATTAAGTAAATCTATATGGATCCATGATGGTGATAATGGGGAGATAATGAAGGTTTCCATGGGGGGAACAAAGCTGTCTCAGGTTAAGAATCCCCTCTAAGATAATGCTTAGTGGTCAGTTTCGCTGACTGAGATGAAATCCCTTCACAAACTGATGTAAAAAAATGGCCACATTAGGCTTGCTTGGAATACATAACCTCCAAGTGTTTGACATGAACAAGATTCCATTCCTATTTGAATTTCAAAATGTGAAGGACACAGAGCATGTCATGAAAGAATCTTGGAGAAAATCAGGGAAGCAGTCTCAAGCTGGATTGGTGGTCATCAATAGGTAGAGCATGCTCAATTAGTTATTGGATTAGGGTTCTAGGTCTGCCGCTTTAACTATGTTTCAACAGGGGTTATAAAGGAGATTGGAGAAAAATATGGCGGATGGTTGAAGACGGAGCTCAAGAATCACTTGAAATGGGCTTGAATAAAGTAATGGGCCGCTGAAAAATGTTCCGATGTCGGTTGAACTCGGGGACGGGGGATGGAGATTCACTTTACCTGTATGGGTAGAAGCGCTGACAAAATTTGAGGGATTTTGATAATGTGGGATAAAAGGGAGTGGGTAGGAGAACCAGTTTAGACTGCAGGCCAGATGATAACTTGTAAGTTCACAGACCTTACTTTCTTTCTTAAACTCATGCCTAGTCAAACTATGCCACATAAATATCAATGGAGGGATTGTGTATACCACAATTTGTTGTTTCAAAGGTTTGAGCATCACCGTTTTACCTGATTCTGACTATTGGATTGTTGACAAGTGCATAGTTACTTTCCTTGGTAAAGAACTAGTTACCTTTGATATCCTTTATGTGGCAACAAGGGCAAGATTGTGTAGAATCAACTATAGTAGCCTGTAGCCCGTTCAGTATCTCCAATATCTTGACTCTTGAGATATATATGTTGACTGTGAGAGACTTCCAGGCTATTAAGCTGGTGAAGATTCCAATCTGTGCTTTGTTAGGATGACTAGTGGTTACTGAAGAAGGTAATGTCTTCAGCTGGAGGAAGCGGAAAGAGAGGGATTTATGTGCATTTTATGTATGCGTTTTGGTTTCTCCATTGCAACTATTAATCCTATTTACTGTGTACAGGTTACTTAATGAGGATGAGGACAAGATCATTTATCCTTGGTTTTCTTGCTTTGTGCTTGTGAGATCTTTTGTTGTTTTTCTTGCTTTGCTTAGCTTAAAATATTCTAGCAATTTCTTTATCAAAAAAAATTCTAGCAATTTCTTGGCCGTCCTGTGAAGGCCCTTCCTGCGTTTTTACTTTACCTTTTCATTTTAAGCTGTTGAGGTCGAGGCTTAAGTACCTCGTGCTCAAAGTGTATATTGATGTTGCCACAAGCCCTTCTACCACTCTAATGCAGCTTCACCATCTTATCTCATGGCGAGAGATTAATTAACTTGGATTTGATAGCCGATGATCACAAAGAGCAAGTTACAAGTAATGATGTATAATAACGAGAAAATCAGATGTATAGCTTGATTGAATAATAACGAGAAAATCAGATGTATAATAGTTAAGAATTTACTGGTCTTAAGAAGGAGAAGCAGAAATGGTAGAAGAAGAGAAGATGCAATGGGAGGGAATGGAGTATAAACAGAACTCTAACAGAGGTGCAAATAATAAACGTCTAATTCTAGTGTCAATACTCAATAGTCCTCTTCTATGTAAAACTATTTAAGCTTGTATATATGATGGAAGACGAGTCTCATGGCTACTTTATAGACTTCCCAAAAATGTTTGGTCAAAACTAAGACTTACAGTGAGACTTACCTAATCAGCCAGGAAGACATCAGTGCATATTTTGCTATACTTGGGGAAAAATGTGAATGAAGAAGCATTTTAAAGAACCTCAAACTTTTCCCGTTTCATTAACTGGAAAGATTTTTCTGAATAGACGCCCTGTCAGCCAAAGAGAAACCTGCACTTTGAACTGGGTATTGGTATAAATGTGATCTGTCCTAAACTCAAGATCACTCAGTTCTGCCTTTTGTATTGTACACCCCAATGCACCTACTTGGTGCAAACCTTATCCAAAAAAAAGGATCACTCAGTTTTCATGCATCTCACGGTGGACAGTTCTTATTCATGTCTAAATGAACCTTTTGCAGTTGTTTTTGCATTTCTTTATTTAATTTTTTGCTTTTATGCTGTTACTAGTTATCTCTTATTCAACATGGTGTGAGAAGTTACCTTTCTAGTTTGAGAACAATCAACAATGTTTCTGTGGACCCATTAACAAACCATCAAGAGTTTATTGAATGTTAAGTGGAAATGTTGTTTGTCTAGACAGTTAAGTTATTTTCAGACAATTTGATGGAATGAATAAATCTAGATCAGTTTTGGACTGTTGAAACATGGGTCAGGCTGGATCTTGCTCAAATATGGCATGCTGTCTTGTTACTCTAACGAAGTCCACAGGCACCCTTTATTTTACTAATTTCTTTTATACTTTGTTTAGTTGCCTGTGGTTTTGTATAGCTTAACCAAAATAGCTTGGACTGTTTGTATAACCAAACTGAACTAGCTGCGACTGAGGCTTAGGTGATTGATTAATTGATATTTAATTGCCTGTGGTTTGAGTGATTTAGTGATGGATTACTGACTACCGGATTTATTTCTCTATAAATTTTCTTCCAGTCCGAGGTTTTTGCTGTTGCATTTGCTCTGCTGGCTGCCGGTGCTGTCATCCTGACATTGAATGTCTTGTTACTGGTAATAAAACTTTCTCTACCCATGCCTATACGAAAAACAAGGTCAAAACATGAATAACAAAAGAAAAAGAAAACACCCTAATATTGGGATATGCTTAAACATCTTTAGGCAATTACTAGAGATATACGAAAGAAGCCAAGAGATGTCAGATATTGAACATATAGGGAAAGGGAAGCTCATTGGTGCATATATACCCAGGAATGCATTCTATAGGCTCCTCTCACTAAAGGAATACCATTATACCGACACTAATGAGTGTATATGCAGATTCCTTTTCACAGTACTAAAGTAGTTGGAGTCACAGAATTAATATAAATGATGTTTCTCTTACTTCAGATGAAATTAATGAGTTTGACCTGCAGGGCGGTCACATAATCTTCTTTCAAAGCCTCAGTCTTCTGGGTTACTGTCTATTCCCACTTGATGTTGGCGCCTTTATTTGCATGCTAAAGGACAATGCAATATTGAAGGTGGTTGTGGTTTGTGTTGCACTAGCTTGGAGTTCTTGGGCAGCATACCCCTTCATGAGTACAGCTGTTAATCCTAGGAGGAAAGCTCTTGCCCTGTATCCTGTGGTACTCATGTATGTATCTGTTGGGTTTCTCATTATTGCCATTGATTGATGGCAGTCATGCCTGTCATATGAAAATGTATGAAGCTGATAAACGCACATTGAAGTAGGCATGTATTGTAGTGGATTTTTTGATTGCCATACGAAGTTTTGTTGATAGTTTTGGTTCAACCACTGATCTCACATTTTGTCCTCATGTCCTAGAGATGTTATATACATCTAGTTATGTGTGGTGTTATCCTGTAAACCTGAAACACTAGCTTTGCTGTATAAGATATCTTCTGATGATGGTCTCTTCATTCATGGGTGTCGATGCCTCTGAGCACAATGGTTGATTGGTCACATGTCATGCTCGTCTTGTTAGTGAATGTGTCAACTCTATTTTGTTCGCCGATTAAGGCCAAGGGAGACTTGGAAGGGTATATGAGATTATATACTAATAATTGTAATCGATAAATTTTCATGAATAAAAAGGAGAAGCTTGCACATAATAATATAATGTTTTGTATCATTCTTTTATTTTCAAATTCCTTTACCTGTTCAGTAAGTTTTGTTTAACACATGATTTGTTATCTGAAATCTACATGTGCTTGCAAAATAGGTGGTATAGTCTGGTTGTTGCTCATCCATTACTGTTCTGTATCTATCCCCTGAAGCTGCTAGAATTGAAATCCAGGATAACAAGTGTTACAAGCACCATGATTTCAGAATCTATATTCAAAATCATGTAGTATTTTGATGATTCTGTACAAAAGATAAATCTATGTGAAGAAGGAAGATTGAAGACTGAAAAATAAATAATTTAAGTTTCGTGAATTAGGTCTTCATAAATCTCTAAGAAAAAGTGAAGAAGTTAGCAATGCTATCAAAGAAATTCATCAGATAACTTGTTCCTTTATAGTTGTACCAGAGTCTATTTAGAACAAAGGTGTTTCACACAGAGGTTCGAGAGAAGAATATCACACAATGAGCCTTGAAAAGAAATTATACTGAAAGAACTTAATCCTATCAAGATTTATTCATATAGTTTTTGAGTTGTAATACTTGGTCTTTTTGTGTTGGTTCTGGACAATATTTTGATTACTTAGTTAATTGTAGTAGGTGTTATTTTGTGTTTGCTAAGTATTTTCATTGACGGGATAGAGTGATATGCTCAAAATTACCCACATAAAATGATGCAACGATGTATAGTCAAATATAGTAAACGTTGGGGTTTACTCCCACAAGAATAAGTGTGAAAAAAACTACCAAATTAGATGAGTATTTGATTGGTGATCGTAATTTATATTTCATTTATGACTTAATGCTTGCAATTAGATGAATTTATTTAATATGAAACTTCACACTCAGATAGGGAAGGAAGAAAGAAAATATTTATTTAACTTACTAAATACTGCTATTTTGATGAAGTTGTAAATCAATAGGATTGAAGAACCAATGGTATGTGGTATGCCCCTATTCTATACAACATGTTACGCTTAGGGTATACTTTGGGTCGTAACAATTGATCTCCTAGAGGTTGTGTAGCCTCCCTAATAAGCATCTGAATATCCATACAACCTACAAGGTAATTGTGGAGTAATTCTGAGTCGAAAGTGTAGTGTATCTTTGATGTACGTGAGAATCTTTTTTGACTCTTGAAGATGTTCAATATTAGGACATTGCATAAACTCTTTTTGTGCATGAGTGATGTCAGATATTTTGAGTGTGGAGACTCCCTACTATCATTTTATATAGAGATGCATCAATAAGACTTCCCAAAGCTTCACGGACCATAACTTTGTCACATACTTACTCTAACACAAGTGGATTCCTCTAGCAAAGTATTTGACCTCTACTCCCGTAAAAAGTTTAAATGATCAAATTCTTTCATAGAAAATTTCTATTTGAGTTGTAAGACGAACTCTAAGATATGTGATGGATTATTTCATGTTACAATAATGTCATCTACATATAACACTAGGAATATGGCCTCTCTGTGAGATTGCAAAATGAACAATGAGGGGTTTGCCTTACTACAAATGAAACCAAAATGTAGGAGATGCATGTTAAAGTTATCAAATTATACTCTTGGTGTCTGTTTAAGATCACATAATATCTTTTTCATTAGACACGCATGTTGAGGATTCCTAGGATCAATAAGTCTAGATGGTTGGCTCATGTACATCTCGTCTTACAAGAAACCATGGAGGAATGCATTTTTGACATCTAGCTGTCTAATTTCCCAGTTAGAGCTGACAACAATGGATAGATACACCCTAATAGTTGTGGACTTAATCACATGACTAAAAGTCTCTTCAAAATTTATCCCTTCAAGTTGTGAGAAACCCCTGGCAACAAGCATGACTTTGTATCTGTCTATTGTTTCATTGGCTTTCAACTTGGTCTTGAACATCCATCCTGGACCAACTAAGTTTATACCAACAAATTTCGGTGTCAATATCCATGTTTTGTTGTTACGTAAAGAATTGATTTCCTCGTGTATAGTTGTAAGCTAGTGAGGTGACTTTAGTGCCTTCTTAGTAGTTTTTGGTTCCCCAAAAAAAAAATTCTTTGTTGTTAGCAACAAATGACATTAATTTACCTTTTGTCTGGTGATCATGTGATGCCCTTCTAGTGCATTAGGTGTATCAAGTGAGACAACTGATTGTGCTGTAGTATCTTCAAATTTTCACCTTAAGAGATCAACTTCTAAGTGAATTCCTTATGGGCTAGTCATAAAGAAGGGGGGATTTGATGGACCAACACTATTTAGACCTTCAGGTGCAATCTATTCCTCGCTACCATTAGCTAATCCAAAATCTGTAACCTAAGCCTTATGCCATTGGACTTTCAAAGTGTGTTTGGTATGAAGGAATTTTCCAATTTTCTCATGTTTGGTTGGGACAAAAGTTTTGGAAAATGTTTTCCAAATAACTCATTTTTCTCAAAATTAAGGAAAATGACTTCCCTTCAAAAATTAAGGAAAACATTTTTCAAAACTCTTCTCCAATTTCAAATACATTTTCTTTTTGGGAAAATCATCAATTTTAAAAAAATATATTCAAATTTAAAATTTTATTTTTTCACCCGATCCCTGATCCCCCCACCGGTCAGCCCCCCAACCAACCCCAACCCCTCCCCAAAAAATTAATTTTGCTTTTTAAAAATATTTTCAACTTCAAATTTTATTTTTAAACTCCTTCCCTCCCCCCAACGTCCCTCGGCCAGCCCCCTACCCACCCCCAACCCCCCAAAAAATTAATTTTATTTTTTAAAAATATCATCAACTTCAATTTTTTATTTTTTCACTCCTACCCCCTCCCCACCCACTAACCCCCCACCACCGCCACCACCCCGAAAAAAAATTGTTCTCAAAAATAATTTTCAATTTCATAAATTATTTTTTACTATAGTAAAAATTAAAGATGTCTCTCAAAAATATTTTTCATTCATAAATCAAACACTAAAAATCATTTTTTCGAAAAATATTTTATACTCACCAACCAAACATGAGAAAATAAGTCCATAATCTACTTGTTTTCCAGGAAAACATTTTCTAGAAAAACATTTTCCATGAAAAACATTTTTCTCCATACCAAACACAACCTCAATCTATTTCTCATGACCATCATTTGATCCCACATATGAGGGATCAATATCATTATCATCATCAAGAGGTATGAGGGTTGTTGGATTTTTAGTAACATTGTCACCACTAGCTTGTGTACCAGTAACCTGTACTTTCCCTTAATTAGGATCACTACATGCCTCAATTTGGAGAAAAATTCAGCAAATGTAGCCAAACGAGGTGAGACATCAGTATTAGTCTGAGCTTGACTTTGGAGGCGCAAAAGGTTATGTGTTTTCATCAAAGATAGTATGTTTGGACACATCCACTCCCCTTGTTGATGGATGCTAACATATGTGATATTTGTGTAAGTTGTTATATCCTATGAACACACAAGGGTGGGTCTTTGGACGAAAATGTTACTGTCCTTCATATAAGGAAAACACTTGCAACCGAATCCTTAGGCTATTGTAATCAGGTTGCTCATTTATATGTTAACATGGAGTCACCTTCTTCAAGAATGAGTTGGTTAGCTATTAATGAGAAAAATTGCGGTGAGAAATATCTCAATCCATAGGAACAAAGGAAGGTTACCATGAAATATGAAAGTTAATTAGTCTCAACAATATGCCTATGTTTGATTTTTGAAACTCCATTTTGTTAAGGTGTGTTAGGACATGAAATATGTCTGACAATACCAAAATCTTCCAAAAGTCTATTTTGATGGACTCATCACCTCCATCATACTGGAAAATCTTAATCTCTCTAGAAAATTGTTTTTCCACTATATTTCTTTGAAAATTTTCAATTACTTAAAAAATTCTGACTTCTTTTTCGGTGGATAAATCTAAGTACACTTTGTGTTATCATCTACACACACTACATAATATATCATATGTTGAGAGGATTCAACGGGAGTAGGACCCCATATATCACAATGAATTTTCAATGAAGGTTCCTTCTCAATTTTATTTCTCAAGCCAAATGAAGCTTACGACTTTTGCCTAACTTGAAACTAGAACAGACAGTTGACCTTCTAATTCAACGACTAACATTGTTGCAACTATTATTACTCAAAAAATTTAATGACTTCAAATTAGAATGTCCTAGTCTAGAATGTCACATGTTGTCTTATGTGTTCCAATCGTGTGCAACAGTTAGAGCATAAAGATTGATATATTTCAAAACATAGAGTCTACTCATCATAGATCCCTTGGCCGGTAGTGTTCTTATCTTCTTTTCCTTTACAAAAAAAAATAGTCTCATAAGATTTAAGAATACAACAATTATCCTTTTCAAGTTTGCTAACTGATAGATTCTTAGTAATCTGAGAAACTACAAGGACTTCTTGTAATTTCAGGACGAATCTAGTTGTATTCCTAATATGTGTTATGTCTAGTTGTGATCCATTCTCAATGATAATTGTATCTGGTCCATTGTAGAATTTAAGTTCAGATAGAATACCTGAGTTATGTGTCATATGAATACTTGCTCATAAGTCCACATACAAAGTGTCATGTATTTGTAGATTAACAACAATCAATGATTGTGGTAGTTCATCTGTAGATTCACAACAATCAATGCTTGTGGTTGTTCATCTATAAATTAACAACAATCAATGTTTATGATGATAGTTCATCTACAGATTGATAAGAGTAGTCACACCAGTAAAAACACTTAGAGTATAATGATTATTCCAACAACAGATTAGACATGGGTTAATATTGTTTTTTTCCTTGTTTCCACTTGGGAAACTTTGATTTCTCTGACAATCTATTCCATATTCATTGTTTTGAGAACCTGTTCTTTATCCAATAGGCTTGAAGGATTTTCCTCGGGAATTGAAGTTGTTGTTTCCTCTTATCTGAGAGTAGTTTCCTCTTCCCTTATCCTTTTGAGTAGAGAATGTCATGTTATGGCACCTCTTTTTCATCCTCTCTCATATCAAAACTCTTGAGAGAATTAATAAATTGATTAAAGGTGGGATATGATTTCTTACCTAACATGACATTCATAAGGTCTTGTACTTGAAAACTAAATCTCTAGCAAAATTAATTATTTTGTTATCTTTAACCACAAGTCTGTGAATGGCTACAAGGCCATCACATATACCTTTGAATTCCTTAATGTTTTCATTGATCTTTTTGGTTCCTAGCCTAACACTTTGCAGTTGTTGTTTGAGCTGAAACTCCTTAACTTTTGTTACTGAAGATGATCTTCTTCTAAGCATTTTCACATCTCCTTGGCAATTGAGTAGCCCATAATCAGGTACATGTTTTCTTCTATCAAAGTGTTTAAGATCTAACTCTGTAGCAATACATCTTTCTCCTCCGAGTCATCAGTTATATCATTATTTTCTACCTTCTTCTCGGTAGCAACAACTTTCTCAACAATTTTTTCTGATGGAACAACTACTTTAAGTTGGTTCATTCTCTGCAGTGAGATAAGTTAGTCTCATCATCTGAATCAACTGCATCATTGTGTCCTCCATATGAAATAGTTTGTTGGCTTAAGTTTAATGAAACACGAGGCAATGAGGCGATGAAGGAAAGAGGTGGACAGAGTATTGGTAGAGGGGGTCATTGAAGTTTGAACTTGCGGTTATTTTAGATTCAATACTTAGCGAGCGAAAGAGCTTATGAGTTCTGATACCTTGTAAAATTTGCACGTAAAGAATGAGAGAAATTAAGGATTATATTGATGATACTATCGAGTGCATGCTTCTTATATAGGAGTGAATTATAGAGTCCTACGCTTGGTAATTAGAGTCCTACTACAATTCAAATACACAATTTACAAGAGTAAATGTGGACCATTACTACTAAAATTATAACTTATCCTAGTCGACTTCAGCTAACATAAGATATAGTAGCCTAGTTGACTTCAGCTAATGCATGCCAGTCCTAGTGTGTCTCTAACTTTCTTTAATAGTGTCACGATCCAGACCGTCATGATTGGCACCCACACTAATTCTTCGGTGGGACAACCATTAAATCTAATTATCTAACCCAAGAAATAGACATTTAAAGATACAGAAGCAGGTTTAAATACAGAAATCAAATAGAGTTTCCATAAACTCCAAAGGTTTAAATATAACTAACTAAATATGCTTAATCTAATAAAACTACAATCACAATAAGCGCTAACAACAAAAACCATTGTTTCCCCTTTAATAATACTTGGAACGTAAAAGATAAAACAAAAAATACACTTAACACAAATATATAAATGGTAAGTTTTAAAAGAAAAACAAACTTAAAAAGAAATTGATAATTATGAATTGTTTAGATTTTTCTTAAATTTATTTTTGTCATTTGAAAACTATTTTGTAAGAACTAATTAAATATAAGTGTGTATCTATGAGAAATGAAAGAAACATCAAATTTATATTCAAGGAATAAACCTGCTCATTTTAGTTATAAAATAGCTTCGTTACAATAAATATCAAAGGAAAGAGTTTCTTTAAATATTTGAAATCACGAGGCATGTGTTTTAATTTTTAAACATGCAAATCTCTAAAAGAAAAATGAATTATTTAAAATTGAGGAGAAATAATTTAATTATAATATTAATAAAATCCTATAATAGTAGGATAGATCTAAACCAAAAAATATACTTTTAAATGAATTATGATAGTACAATAGTATATTTCAACCTTTTCCGTTTTAAATTTGTTAATGACATATAGGAAGTTAGGAACAGGGGGTCAACATAAATGGAGTCTCGAAAATAAATTTTAATTAAAGACCTAAAATTTAAATAAACTTCATATGTATGTGTTTAAATCTATTTTCTTACACTTTTTAAACGTAAAATGTTATTTAATATATTTTTTATTTATATATGATTTCTTAAAAAAATTACTAATTATTAGTTTTAGATAAGATTTCATTAATTTAACTAAAAAAAATAATTTAACTTTTAAAAACATCCTTTCACTAATCAAGACAATCATTATATGAATTGTTAATATAATATTATAAGTAATTTCTTGTGAAATTTTAAAAAAAAATAAGAGTTAAAACCATAAAATCTACAAGAAGTTGATAATTTGGTTCTACGTTAATATGTTTATTGTAATTCTTAAAAATTTAAGAAGACACAAGAAAATAATTTGCAACTTACTTTGTTCAATGCTTTTAAATTATCATTCACATTATTGACAGAGTATTTCTCTTAATTATAAAAAATTTGTAGAAGAACGGTACAAAAATAAGTAAAACAAATAAAATAATGTGAATACTAACGGTGAGAATGTAAGACGGTCAAACAATATTTTCTTGATTTCTTCTATTTTAATATGTTAGAGAGAACTAAATGATATAAAAAAAAATTGAAAAAACATGTAATATTTATCATGAATAGCAAAAAAAAATGTTTGGTACGAAGGAAAATGTTTTTCTAGAAAATATATTTTTGAAACACAAGTTAGTTGCTAACTTATTTTCTCATTTTGGTTGGTATAAAAATAGTTTCAGACTTAAAATCAACTCTGATAATCAATCTGCAATTCAACCTTGATATTCGAACTAGGAAACGACCTCAATGACTAATCCTAAATTCTACTCTGAGATCTGACTCTGACTCCCAACATGGCCCGACATTTGAATTAGGATACCTCTACAACTGATGCCTGGTCCGACGCTAACTTGAGATTCAACTTTTGTTCTTGATCCGAGATTCAATATTCGAACTGAACTTGATCCTAACCACAACACCGACACATCTAATTTGAGTCCCGGCATTTTGTATTAGGATCCCACTCTGAATATACCTAATAGTGACATCTGATTTGAAACCTAACCCTAACTCTCGACCTATGATCTGACATTCGAACTGGACATGATTATGACCCCGACATTGATATCCAACCTTACTAATTTGGAACTTAATTTCAACTCTCGATTCGGGATCAGATTCATATCCGCGACTGAACACCCAAACCAAAACTCGACTTTTGAATCAAGTTGCGATCGTGATTTTTGACTTGGCACCCGACTTCTTACTCGAAATCTGACCTCGAGACCTGATTTAGGACCTTACTTTGATTTTAGACCTAAGACACGACTTCCATATTGGAACCCGATCCTAGTCTCAACCTAAGACAATCTAACTTTCGAACTAGGAACCATGATGACGCGCAATCCTTACATTCGAACCTAACTTCCGATTTAGGACCTGACTTTTAAATAAGAATTCAACCCCAACTCTTGATCCAAAGCCCCACAAAAAGCACAGCCCGATATCTAAGATTCAACTTCGACGCCAAATTTGAGATCCTAACCTCGAATTTTTATTCATGGTGCATTCTTAATATAAATCTTTACCCTAATCTGATTTTGGACCCAAGAGATGCTCTGGATTTGAAGTCGTAAATGGGCTCCCAAATCAGGAATCAGGAATCAAATTCCAGATAAGTATCAAGAATTAATATGCAAGACTTGAGTTAGGGTGGAAAGTTGAGGTGTGAGGTTGATAAAGGAATTTTGAAAAATAATTTTCTTATTTTTTAAATACAAGTCATTTTCCTTAAATTTGAGAAAAATATGTTGATTTGGAAAATATTTTTCAAAATATTTAAATAACATAGAATTTTTTTAGAAAAACTTCATACCAAATATTATTGGAGAAATTATAGAAATACACATCTTTTGTTTCACTTATACCCATTAATAAAAATAACACCCTATACACATTTAAGGCTATATATATCGAGTTATAAACATACTTTTTGAAAATAAATCACTTATAGCAGATTATTATCGAGCTATAGCATATTAATTAAAAATATATTTAATTAAAAATAAATTATAAATAATTATTTAAATACTAATTAATATGTTTAAATATTTATTTTTATTTTTACAGTTACCTTTTATTTTATTTAAAAATAAAATAAAAAGGAAAAATACGTTTATGTATTAATTGGTAAGTAGCACGAATTGTGGGATTTGAATTAATTTTGATTAATAATGGATAATCTTTAAGGAAAAAAACGTTTATGTATTAATTGGTAAGTAGCACGAATTGTGGGATTTGAATTAATTTCAATTAATAATGGATAATTAACAAATTAGCACATATTAAGGAATTTAAAAAATATTTAAATTATTCAGTTTTCTTAAAATGCTCAAATTAGTTTACATCAAATTAAAACATGATTTTTTCCTTTTTTTTTCTCTCTATCACGTTTCTCACTCTCCATCCGTGTTTGCAGAATTTTTACTCCCATTTTTTTTCTTGACTGATCAAACTTTTTTGATGTGAAAAATTGTGATTGTTGTGATGGACAATAACTTATCAATATTAATTAAACATGGTGGAAGATGGAATCCGTCATGTTGGTATTTGTTATATTTTTCTGATTTGTTTTTAGTAATCTCTGTTAATTCATTGTATTAAAAGTGTTGTAAGATTGTACGATATTTGTTTTTTTGTTTGGTAATTTTTTTTGTTATTTGTGGATATGTGTAATATTAATGAAATTGTTGGTGAAAAAATTGTATAAAATTGGTCAACATGATGTTAGTTGTCTGAATTGCATATTAATATGGTATAAAATATGAAATGTTAGTTTGTTTGTCTGTTTCTGATTAGTAATGCAATGTTTGTATTATTTTTTTGACATTTATAGTATGAAATGTATATTATTTTGGTATTAAAGATTTTTATTTTATTTTTTAATGACATATTTTTTTGGAACTGTTTTTAATGAGCATTGATTTTCCATATTAGGTGATACCATCGACGGTTGATATGTATGCTGTTGTTGAAGGACCAAAGAAGTACACAGTAAATTTAAACACAAAGTGTGTAGTTGCGGGAGATTTATGTGATCATGTAATTGCAGTTCTTAGATACAAGAAACTGCATGAAGCATATTTCTGTTCTGCCTTTTATAGTCTGAAGAATTTCAGAGGTGTATATGTCATCCCTGTTGAACCTATCCCCTGCGAGAGTACGTGTGATATACCCAATTATATTGCAAAGCTTAAATTGATGGCACCTGGTCTAAGTAGATCAGTTAGAAAACCGCAGGTTGAACGCTGGAAGGAGTTTACTGATGTGAAATTCAAAAGGTTAAAGGTTACTTGCAGTATATGTCGTCAAGTTGGACATAACAGGAAGACATGTTCAAATTATCCTGTTCAAAAAATGATTTCTTAATTTTTACTTTTTGTTACACAACATGTTTTGTTTTATGGAATGAATTTGGTATAGTTAATATTTGAGTAGTTGTGATTTCTTACTATTGTCCAACTATAAATAGCATTGAAACATAATTTATGCCCGTTTTCAAATTTTATTCCTATCTAATATATAGTTAAACAAGAATCATACATAGTTCATACAAAAAACATATATATGAAACAACTTTTAAACATATAATTGTACAATGAAACTCTTGTTAAAATAGTTCATACATAGATCTTACATAGTTCGTATAAAGTTCATACATATAAATAAAAATATATATGATATTTGTCATACTAAAACGATAATAAATCAAAAATGTGATATCATGTTCATACTAGTAGTAATCAGACTTCATACATATTTCATCCACATAGTAATCAGATTTCATACATAATCAATAATTAAAGAAAGATTCATACAAAAAAATCAACAAATTAGAAATGTAATGTCATGCCCATACAATTAGTAATCAGACTTCATACAAAAAAGCCAACAAATTAGAAATGTAATGTCATGCCCATACAATTAGTAATCAGACTTCATACATACATCAATTTATATATCAATTTAAACATCATTCAAACACTGCCATATAAATGGACAACCAAATCAATTCATACACAAAGCATGAAATGAAATTCTAAGGTACTTTCATACACAAATCATACAACAGTAATACATCAATGTATATATCAATTCATACAACATTTATACACAAGTCATACAAACTAATACATCAATCCACACATAATTCATACAATATTAATACATATTATCAGTGTTTGAATGATGTTTGAATTGATATATAAATTGATGTATGTATGAAGTTTGATTACTAATTTTATGGGCATGACATTACATTTCTAATTTATTGGCTTTTTTGTATGAAGTCTGATTACTAATTGTATGGGCATTACATTACATTTCTAGTTTGTTGCTTTTTTGTATGAAGTTTTCTTCAATTATTGATTATGTATGAAGTCTGATTACTATTTGGATGAAATATGTATGGTATGAACATGATATCACATTTTTGATTCATTATCTTTATAGTATGACAAATATCATATATTTTTTGATCCATATGTATGAACATTATACGAACTATGAATGATCTATGTATGAACTATTTTAACAAGAGTTTCATTGTACAATTATATGTTAAAAAAGTTATTTCATATATATGCTTTTTGTATGAACTATGTATGATTCTTGTTTAACTATATATTAGTATAGGAATAAAATTTGAAAACGGACATAAAGTGTGTTTCAATATTATTTATAGTTGGACAATATTAAGAAATCACAACTAATCAAATATTAACTATACCAAATTCATTCCATAAAACAAAACATGTTGTGTAACAAAAAGTAAAAATTAAGAAATCATTTTTTGAACAGGATAATTTGAACATGTCTTCTTGTTATGTCCAACTTAACGACAACTACTACAAGTAACCTTTGACTTTTTGAATTTCACATCAGCAAACTCCTTCAAGCGTTCAACATGCGGTTTTCTAACTGATCTACTTGGACCAGGTGCCATCAATTTAGGCTTTGAAATATAACTGGGTATATCCCACGTACTCTCGCAGGGGATAAGTTCAACAGGGATGACATATGTATCTAAGAATTGCAATTACATGATCACATGGTATCTCATAATAATGAAATCTCCCGCAACTACACACCTTGTGTTTAAATTTACTATGTACTTCTTTGGTCCTTCAACAACAACATACATATCAACCATCGATGGTATTACCTAACATGGAAAATCAATGCTCATTTAAAACACTTCCAAAAAAATATGCCATTAAGAAATAAAATAAAAACATTTAATACCAAAATAATACACATTTCATACTATAAATGTCAAAAAAATATATACAAACATTGCATTACAAATCAGAAACAGACAAACAAACTAACATTTCATATTTCATAATTCATACCATATTAATATGTGATTCAGACAACTAACATCATGTTGACCAATTTTATACTATTTCTTCACCAACGATTCCATTAATATTACACATATCCACAAATAAAAATAAAAAATTACCAAATAAAAAAATAAATATCTTACAATCTTACAACACTTTTAATACAATGAATTTGAAATACAAAATAACACACTGTAATATCAATTTGTTTTATATTTTCAAAAAATAACTTTTGCTCATATTTTCAATTTTAATAAACGTATATAATGTAACATGTTGTTGGTCTAAAAAATCGTATATAGCATTTTGTATTGTATATAACATTTTTTATAGTAATTTTTACCTACTAAAATGTCTTGTGAAACAAAAACATCACAAACTTTATTATTAATAGAGATTACTAAATACAAATCAGAAAACTATAATAAATACCAACATGACGGATCCATCTTCCACCATGTTTAATTAATATTGATAAGTTATTGTCCATCACAACAAATCACAATTTTTTCACAACAAAAAAAATTTGATCAATTAAGAAAAAAATGGGAGTAAAAATTCTGCAAACACGGATGGAGAGTGAGAAACGTGATAGAGAGAAAAAAAAAGAGGAAAAAATTATGTTTTAATTTAATTTAAACTAATTTGAGCATTTTAAGGAAACTGAATAATTTAAATCTTTTTTGAATTCTTAATATGTGCTCATTTGTTAATTATCCGTTATTAATTAAAATTAATTTAAATCCCACAATTCATGCTACTTACCAATTAATACATAAACGTTTTTTTCTTTTTTCTTTTATTTAAAAAACAAATATTTTCAATTATTTTAAATCGGTCTTTTTTTCTAATAATATGTTATAACTTGAGATATTAAATGTCATATATTGAAAGTGAAAATCTAATGCTATAGCTTGAAAATATTACTATAAAAAATGCTATATGCAAACTTTACACTTTTTATTATCCCCTATTACTTTTAAAAATCTCCAAAATTTCTTATTTCTTTAATGTATCAGAGCAGCATATTAATGTATCCGAGCCAGTATTTAATGTATTCGAGCTAATTTTTAATGTATTCGAACTATATATTAATGTATCTGAGACAATATTTAATGTATCCAAGCTATATATTAATGTATCTGATATGATATTTAATGTATCTGAACCATATATTAATGAATCCGAGCTTCAATTATTATATCTAAATTTTTTAATTTTTAAAAATTAGTGTAATTAAAAACTTACGATGGATAAATTGTAATTTCATATTAGAAAAAATGAAATTTATGTAATCTATCCAATCTTATTTATTCTTGATAAATTTGAAGCCCCACAAAATTGAGGATATGAGACATATGCCTTTATGTTTTATATATAGCATAGAGCCGCCGCTGTATAGGAGTAGGTTATTATCAATAACATATAAATTGGACTATATCCCATTAATAGAGAAAAAGTAAAATATATTTATTTATTTATTATTTTTACCTTCAGATAAAAAGAATTAAATGTACGGTGGTAGATTTTGTCCAAATAAATCAGGGGAAAAGATCTCTCCAGTAAAGGAAACATCCAAAAATATTCAATGACATTTTGGATTCATGCCACATATTTATGGAATATTAATTAAAAGTATATGTGTTTTATATATGTATATCGTGTTAATTAATATAAATAAAATATTTGATTATTATTAATTACAACATTTTAATAATTTAATTGTGATATTTCAACATACTAATCTCCATTTACAATATTACAATTACTCCTCTTAATTTAATTTATTTATTACAATACTTTAAGCCTATTTATTATTGTCGGTGGAATCCCAACTATCCTATTAATTACGTCATAGACCATTGTTGAGATACAACTGTATAAATTAATGTCAATGGTCATATTTATTACTTATTTTTATGACAAGGAAGTAAAACACAGGAATAAAATTTTCACTACTTTTATGAGCTGAACGATGTTAGTTAAATTATAAAATTACAATTGAAAACAAAAGGAAGAAAATATATTTCTTTAGGGTGAAAAAACAATATCTTGCTATTTTAAAAGTGATTTAGGTATACTTTTAATAAGAATTCTCACTTGTATAATAGTAATTATAATTCTTTTTACTTGTTTCCTTTAAGATACGAAAGTCCAATTATAATTACTCAAAGAATTTTAAACAAAAGTTAAGTCCAAAGCTTTGTGAAAAAAATACATCTTTTCAATAAATAAGATCTTTTTTTTTATTAACTTCATGCGCTCATTATTTTCTTATATGCAATATAATATAAGTCCTTCATTGTTTATAGGTGAGAAATTCTTCCTTGTTATCACGGTTGACTCAATTAGATTGGGGTATAAACCTAAACTCTAAAGAGGGCCCTAATATTATTTATTTATTTTTTTAAAAGAAAAATGTCACATTTATTTTTCGGGATGCAACAATTCAAAGTATTTAGCAGTTCTGATTATCAGGAACTATGTCACATTTTCACTCACTTCTTTTAGATTTTCTTCTTGGATATTACTATCATCTAACTCAACTCTATTTATGTCTTGTTTATTTGAAGAACATTCCTATATTTTCCGATTAGATTTATTATTATTTGTTAAAAAACTAGCAAGTACTATTTTTTTGAGATTTATTTAATTTTCAAGTTTTTTCTTTTTCTCTTTTTTTATAGGATCGAAATTATATTTTTTAGTTAACATATTTAAACTGAATAAATTTCAATAATAACTAAAACAATAATATATATACTTGTGAATTAAGAATATCAAAAAATTCAAAGCTTCAAGAAAAAAACTATAAAATAAAGTTAGAATAGTAAAATCTAGCTTAAAAATTTGATAAGTTGATATAAAAATATCAAAATAATGTTGTTTTCTTTCAATATAACGATTGTCGCACTTCTTGAAATTTTAAAGAAAATGCAATAGAAAACAAAAAACAAAATTTTGATCTTTTACAACTTGTAAGCAACAATTACTCAATAAATTTTATATGAGAGAGTTCAATACTTGAAATAAAAATAATAATATAGAGGTTAAAAAAAATAAACATATGGTAAATAATAATATAGGCTCAAATTGTTATGATATAAATAAGGAAGTACAATTTTTCCTCATAAGAAATAATTTCCAAAAATTATTTTATTCCCCTAGGAAAGTAAAAATTAACCACTTTGAATAATTAATTCGTACACGTATTTTAAGAGAAATTTAAAAGAAAATATAATTTATTTTGTAAATATATGTATTAGTACTTTTTTTTAGATGCCCCTCCCCCACCCCAACCCCAAAAAAATGGAGGCAAGCAATAGCTATAGTCGCCTATGGGTTAAGACACTCTAGTTTGTAATGAATAGGAAAAATACAATGTTTTTTTTTGTAAATAAGTGAATAAATGACCTAAATAAAAACTACATAAATTATAAAATATAATAAAATAAAATAAATAGTGATATAATTAATGTGTTTGTGGCAAAAAATTATTTTTTTATCAAAATGAATGGTTGACTACCATCACTTCTACCACTAAAACAATGAAAATAAAGAAGGCATCAAATGCCATCAAAGGACAAAAGATGTAATGCACCATGATGAGAGGATTTTAGTATCTATCATATGCCACTTAATATTACAAGTAAAAAGAGGCTGCCCATCAACGGACAGAAGGAAACACAATGGCAAGTACATAATGAGCATTTTTATTAACATTTAAATGCCAAACTAACACATGAAGTTGAACATCAATTAAGGCTATGAATAAAATATCAAAAATTGAATTACTGTATAAAATTAAATTTTTGATAATTGGATATGGTATTTAGTAGTAAAATTTTAGAGTTATGATATTTGGGTTTGAGTTTGGTATAAGATATTAGAATTATTTGGTGTTTGGTATTCCTCAAATATGGAATTATTTACTTAATGAAAGCCATAACATATCAACAAGTTCATAATTCATTAATACAAGTCCAAAAAAAAAGTTAAAAACTAAACATTAACAATCCAAATACAAATGTCTTATAGTTGTGTTTACTTTTCTTGATATCTGCTTACTTGTTGATCTTCTCTTATATCATGCCTCCACATGAAAAAATAAAAACAATTAGAGCAATAATATTATAGCTTGTAATACGTACAATCGGCTACAACTTCAAAATGGTATTACTGAATACCAATACTGAATTGACGTTTGATTTACCGATTACCGAATTATCGAGTCGAAATTTAAAATTTTGATATTTGATGTATACTTTTAACTACCAATTACCAAATCATCAAACACAATTTGAAAATCTCGAAATGAATATCGCTCACCCCTAAGAACAATTAAAGAAATTTCAATTACCCTTCGATTTTAACCCAACAATTCATAAACTTACACTTGACATTATATGGTAGAATCTATTTGAGAAGATGGGATAATTGGGTCAGAAATTAATATTTATTGCTACGAATCAAAGATATCAAATGATTTGCTAAATCAAATTTAACGAAAAGTTAATGTTGAAATCGTCACTTTTGATTGGAGTAAATTAGTGTTGAAATCTCACGAGAAATCAAGGATTGAATTGATAAAAATAATGTTGAGTTACAAGCTTCTTGTATAGGAAAAGTGTCTTATTCTACTACAACACAATTATTTACATGAGTAGTATTGTATTATAACTCAAATATCTTATCCTAGTCGAACTCCTACAATATACCGTAGTTTAGTCGTACATAACTTAGGATTTAGAATTTAGTAGTCTAGTCCTAGTTTGCCTCTAACTCTAACTCGTTAGCCTGCTTCGATGGATCTGTTCTTTCGACATGTTCCATCAATTTTCAAGTTTCCTTCAACACTTTCCCTCAAAATAGTGAGTGGAGGAACTGTAACTCCAAGATTGCTACAGAAACCAGAGAAAATCTTCTTTGTTAAGGCTTTGGTATGAATATCAGCTAGCTGATCCTTAGACTTCACAAACTTAGTAAGAAGTAGTCCCCTGGCCACTTTCTCACGAACAAAATGGTAGTCCATTTCAACATGTGTGGTTCAAAATACTTCACCTCAACTCCTAGAAAGAAGTGTAAAGGGCCAAGATCTTTCATAGAAAACTCCTTCCCAAGTTGTAGAACCAACTCTGAGACATGAGATGGATTACTTCATGTGACAATAATATCATCCACATATATTAAGAGAAATATTTTGCCTTTATGAGTTTGCAAAGTGAATAAGAAAGGGTCAGTCTTACTACATATGAAATCAAGGTATAGAGATGAATGTTAAACCTATCAAACCAGACTCTTGGTGCTTGTTTAAGACCATACAATGCCTTTTTACGTAGACACACTTGCTGAGGATACTGAGGATAAATAGTACTAGGAGGTTGACTCATGTACACCTCCTCTTGTAGGAAACCATAGAGAAAGACATATTTGACATCTAGTTGTCTAACTTCCCACTTTGAACTAACAACAATGGATAGAACCACCCTAATACTTGTGGCTTTTATTATATGACTAAATTTTTCTTGAAAATATATCCCTTCAAGCTGCGAGAATCCCCTTGCCACAAGTCTGGACTTGTATCTATCTACTGTCCCTCACCTTTTAGTTTTATCTTGAACACCCATTTTGATCCAACAAGTTTATACCATGAGATTTGAGCACCAAAATCCATGTTTTGTTAGTATATAAAGCATCAATTTCTTCCTGCATTGGTGCAATCCAATAAGGTGACCGTAGTGCTTTCTCAATAGTATTTGGTTCTCTCAAAAGTTATGTGCTACTGCGAGCAACAACTGACAAATGGTGTTCCTTCGCCTTGTGTCTGGTGATAATATGATGCCCTTGTGATGTAGGAAGTACCTCAACTGGTACATCAACCAAAGTAGTTGACTGAAGTGTAGCATTGTCACATTAATGATTATTGGTACATCAACTAAAGTAGTTAGTTGATGATTGTCACGACCGGGAAGCACTCCCTGGATATAACTGGCGTCATCGTCCTCAGGGAGGACTAAGACTAGCCTCTTATCATTCGTCGTAACACGTCATAGGTTAAAAACACGGAAAAAATAAAACTTTTCATACATATATCTATATAGTGAGGTTTACATAGACCTCTCACATATTACATAGGGAGTTTACATAGACTCCTCACATAGGAAGCTTACATATTCTTCTCTTTTAGACAACATAGTCGACACATAAGAATTAGTCTAATACTTTGTCTCATATTGAACCATCTAAACGAGTACAAATCTTGGACATAGCCAATACAAAGTCAACATTCCAATATAGGCTTACATTAATATCCAAATGATAAAGGAATGAACAATGTCTTTATAACAATACAACTTTAAAGCTAGAATGTGGAACAAGGTAACATCCCCAAACATGAGGACCTACCAACATTTGAGGAATAGAGTCCAAGTCTTCTTAAATCGGCCTCCTAGTAACTCAATGACCAGAACCTACATAATTGTAGAAAATATAGAAATATGGGTTAGTACACCACTTGTACTAAGTATGCGTAAATGCACATAAAACATTTAAAACATGCATGAAAGGGACCATTTCTTTAGAAAACATGCTAAGTCATTTGGAAAGACTTTAATGCACATACAAGAGATCATATACAATAAGGATAATAATAACATAAGATACGTTCATAACCAAAGACAACATCAACATAAAGCCATATCAACATTTCCTATTCAATAGTTCATATCAACATAGTATACAAAACCCTTACCAAGAATCTCATCCCAAGCATACAAGTGAAATGCTCATGTAAAGCCCCATAACCCCACATAATCAAGTAAACAAGATAGGAAATCATAAGTAATGCTTTGCTTCATACTACATATCCTTATAGGTAGTCATCACCTCATATAACAATTTAGACCAATAGCATATTCATTAACATAGTCAACATCATATAAGAGTGTCATCATATAAAGATAACATTTCATAATAGATTATATCATAATACATAAGACCACCTCCTAGGACTCCTTTTAGAGTTAACTTGTGCAATGTCTAGATAGATTATCATACCCCTACCTATCCTAAGTAGACCCCTCAAGTCATCCTAGTCAATGTCCATCTTCATTTAGTCATTTATTTTACTTTCGGGAACAATTGTCTTAACCAACATAGATCGCATGAGCTAAGTGTGGAACCCGGTGTCATGAAACCCTACACCTAAAGAATGTGGTCTACTTGCCAAGGTAGAATCAAAACATAAACATATCTTTCTAGGTGGATCCACTAGCTAGTATTCCTATGAGGGCCAACATAGTTCAAGAACTAGTAGACATACTTGAGACCCTCTTTATGCACAATTGCGTTGTAATATCTATCTCATGAGAACCATCGTGAACCTACCTTCCCATATTGGGAAGGGACACCTCTCATAACTAGTTCCACTCGGTGCTAAGCTAAAGTCCCTTTTCTAAATGTCTTAAGCTTTTATTAATCATCATAACTTAGTATAGGCCGTATGACACTAACTCCTTGTATATCATAATCATTAGCTCATTAGGAATTGCATGAGAATATCCTTTCATTACAACCCTCATATGTGAGATTAACACATTATCATCATCATGTCATAGTAAGGCACATAAGTGATTCACAATCAACCTTATATTATCATACCTTAATCATGCACTCACAATCTATATAGTCAAGACATTTCAATTGCATTCATCATACCATCACCTATGTAATCTAGTCACATGTAATACTTCAATTAACCATCACTATCAAGTACAAGGCATCACAATTGAAGTAAAGGATTCAAGAACACAAGGTCTTACCAATTCACCTTCATACTCCTTCTTCAATGATCTTACCATCAACCAAATATATTCACCCATCAATAGGCTTAATAACATCATACAGTAGTAATCTATACAACAACTAAGTCAATTGTATCATCACTATCCAAATTAACTTTGATTCATAACCTAGGGTTAGGGGAGAAAGGTTCATCATGAATTCTTCGAGAAATAGATCCAATCCCAATAATACATGAAAACATTGGGATCAAAGACAACTTGTCTTATAAGGAGATTCATGTGCAAATTTTAGATTGCCAAGTTCGCAAGTTGAGAACGAATGAAGTTGCATAAGTCAAAATCCTTTGGAGGAACCAATTTGTTGAAGAAGCTACTTGGGAAGCTGGAGAGGATATAAAGAAGAGATATCCACATCTCTTTGAATCTGGAGAAAATGCATACCAAGGTACTAACTTTCTTATTAGTACTAACTTTCTTCTTAGTACTATTTAAGTTATGAGTAAGCATGTTGTTGTTACGTTTGCTTGTTGAGTGTTTGAACTTGATATTACCACTCTTAGTTTAGTAAGAATAACCACATTAGAGGACGAATGTTACCAAGGGGGAGATATTGTAACATCTCACCACTAGAAAGAACTAGAAAGGAGTTAAAAATATGGAAATACTTATTTTTGGAAGGTATAAGAAACCTGACAATTTTCAAGTAAGTTAAAAGTGAGTTTTTTGGTCAACTTCAAACGGCCATAACTCCTAGTTCAGAATGAGTTAGGTGAAGTTCCATATATGGTTGGAAATAACTTGGAATGATATTTTCAACACCTCCAAGTTTGCACGATTTTGAGTTTGTATGAGTGAGCTACACCCTTTGGAAGTTGGGCTGTAGAAGTTAAGAAAATGTCCAAATCCGAACTTTAAGGTGTAGTTTGGTCTTTTCCTTACCCTATTTATTTATTTCGTTTTTGGTAATTAAGTTAGGGTTATATGTTGACCTAGATCAGTTTATACTTTTACCAAAAGAGTTGGGGCTTTGAGAGAAGAGGAGAAAAGAAGAGAGAGGAGAAGAGCGTTCAAGATTTGCCAAGTTCGTCGAAGTAACTTGTGGATTTCATTGGGGGTGATCCCTGAAAAAATATGTGAGTATTCCATAACGTTGGGTTTGTTCACCCACGTGCCAATCATGTTTGATTCAGCGTGATTTCATCCTAGAAGATTGGATTTTTCAAAGTTCTTGAATGTTGTTCTCGAATTGCTTTCGTTCTTGAACATAAGTTGAGATTTAGGAGTTCTTTAATGATCTAGGTGTTGTTCTTGAATTCATTGAGTTAGATCCTTGTATATATGATACGGGTACATGAATCTAAAGTGAATTTGAGAAAAAGAATCAAATTAAAATCATTCAAGGTTAGAAAATGAGAGGAAAACTTCGGCAGATCTTTGCCTAAGGAATAGGTTAGCGCGACACGCCCCATAGCGCTAGGAAGGCTGGGGAGGCACGGCAGCAGTGTGGCAGAAAGGAGCTTCAGTCAAATAAGGATGGCACGATGCGCTCCGGATGCGCCCGAATTGGTGTTTTTTGCCCAGTTTTCGTAATTCAATTCGATTAAGCTTTTCAAAAGTGTTTTAACACTTCCTAATCATTCTAATACTCTAAATAACTTCTAATAATGTAGAAATCATCCAGAAACATGAAATACAATCTTGAATCCATAACTTCAAATTCAAGAAAATTTTAGAGCTAAGTCTAGAAAGTTTTTAGAGTCCTTTCAAGAAGTCTATTAAAAATGCTTTTAAACTTGTTTTAAGACTTAAAGATCAGGTTGAGTAAAGAGTAACGATAAGAGAAGAAGTTCATTTCAAGTTTCATAAGTCTTTCAAACATTTAAATGTCGTTTTAAGACTTAAGTTTGAGTTCATTTCAGAGTAAGGTAAAGTCTTTTTTTTCAAAGAAGTATATGAGGACTAAGTATTTCCAAGGAAGTATAAAAATGTTTTCACATTTAAAAAGAAGGGAAAATTAGATTTACAAAGAGACTTCGAGCTAGTTTTCAGAAAAGAGTAATAGCTTTCTGAATAAAGCAAGCAGGGAAACTGAGATATCCAAGATAGCCTTTCAGCTAAGTTTTGAGCACTAATCTCAAATCACAGAAATAAGTATGTTTTAAAAACAAATATTTTTGGGAGTAGTATTGAGCACCGATATGGGGTGAGAGTTCAGATAACTCCCAGCCACAATAAATCATGTAGCCACCATAGGTAAAATAGGGTCATACTTTTTAGATGATTCATTTAGTACTTTTTAGTATAGACTAGTGGATAGATTAGGCAGTTCAGGTCATATATCGATAGCAAGGTGTAGGACGACCCTGAAAGCGTGAGGCAAAACGTTGTATCATCACTCTAGCTCTTAAGTGATGGTTGTCGGTTAGAGAAACTCCCATAGAAGTTATATGTATTTATAGATATATATAAGTTTATTTGTATTCTTACATACATCTCAGAGTTAATTGTATCCTACTATACATTCAGAGTTTACAATATATTTTCAAACAGCCTTTCTATATATTGCACTTGCTTTTAAATTGCTTTATATTGAAATGAGTCAGTTCTATTGATTTATGTTATTCATGTGTTGACCAGAGCCAAGGTGAGTGTCCCTTCTTACTCTTTTCAAGCATAAGTTGTTTTAGCATTCCAACTCGCATACTCGTACATTCAATGTACTGATGCCAGTTGGTCTACATTGCATCATGATGTAGACGTAGGTAACGAGGATCGGCATCCAGTGCATAGTTGATCCAGTTGAGCAATCCATAGTCAGTTGGTGAGCCTCCTTGCATTACAGAGGACATTTTTTGTTGCTTTCTAGTTAGTTCATTAGGATGTTGTGGGGTTTGTCCCAACTTCCATCTCAGTCATTTTAGAGGCTTCATAGACAGTTAGTAGTTCAGTTGTCTTTACATTATTATTTCAAACATTTTTCAAAGACTTGAGTTGCCATATATATATATATATATATATATATATATATATATATATATATATATATATATATATATATATCTTTGAGATATATTTCTTATGGTTACGTCTTTCGCTGAGTTAAGTAAGTCAAGCCAAGGGTCCACTCGAGGCCAACAATGGTCATTGGTGCCGGCCACACCTAGGGTCTAGGATCGGGGTGTGACATGGGGCACTTCTTCTTCATCATCCCTCATTTCAAAACCCCTGAGAGCATTCACGAGCTGATTAAGATTAGGATATGGTATTTTACCTAGCATGACAGTCCTAAAGGTCTTGTACTTAGGACCTAAACCTCTAGCAAAATTAATCACTTTGTTATCTTCATCTACAGGCTTGTGAATGGCTGCAACGCCATCACATATGCCTTTGAATTCCTTGATGTATTCGTCAATTATTTTGATTCCTAGCTTCACACTTTGATTGTTGCTTGAGATGGAACTCTTTATCTTTTGTTGCTTGAAGATAAGCTTCTTCCAAGCATTCCCACATCTTATTGAGAGTTGAGCAGCCTTCGATCAGGTACATGCTTTCTTTTGTCAAGGTGCATGAGATCCAACTTCTTAGTAACACATCCTTCTCCTCCTAGTCATCAACAATGTTGCCGTCTTCTGCACCCTTTTCGCCTGCTACAGTTTTCTTAGTAGTCTATTCAGAGGAACAAGTATCTTTAGGTGGTTCTGTGATGAGGTAGGTTAATCTCATCACTTGAATCAACTGAGACATTTGTGTCCTCCATAAAAGATAGTTCGTGGACTTAAGTTTGATGGAGCAGGACGAAATAAGATGATGAAGTGCAGAGGTCGAAAGAGTGTTGGTATAAGGGGTCATTGCGGTTTGATAGTGTGGTTGTTTTATTTTCGATCTAATACGTTAAAGAACGAAAAACTTTATTGCTCTGATACCATGTAGAAATCTCACGCCTAGAGAAATCAAGGATTGTATTGATAAAAATAATGTTGAGTTACAAGTTCCGTATATAGGAAAAAAGTTCTATTCTAGTTATACTAGGAATCCTACAACAAAACAATTATTTACATGAGTAGTATTGTATTATAATTCAAATACCTTATTCTAGTTGAACTCCTACAATATACGGTAGTTTAGTCGTACATAACTTAGGATTTATGATTTAATAGTCTAGTCCTAGTATGACTCTAACGCCTGCTTCGATGGACCTGTTCCTTCGACATGTTTCATCAGTCTTCAAGCTTCCATCAACAATTAGATGGTGTTATGCGTTTTTGTAAATAAATGGAATTTAACAATGCATGAGTAGGGTGCATTCAATATTCAGTTTGAGTTCCTCAAATTTCAGGTTTGATAATTCGGTAATTAATAGTTAAAAGTAAATATCATATATCAAATTTTTAAATTACGATTTGGTAATTCAGGAAACAATAAATTAAACTTTGATTTGGTACGGTATTCGATAATACCGTAATGAAGATATAGCCAATTGTATTACAAAGTTAATACTATTCTCCAATGGTTTCTAATTTTTTTGTGGACACAAGATATAATAGAAGATCACTAAGTAAGAAGACATCAAGAAAAACAAATTGATACCCTAAAAGTCATGTATTTGGATAAATATTCATGCTTATTCTTTAACTTTCTCTTTGAACTTGTACTAATGAGTAATTGATATGTTGATATATGACCTTCATTAACTAAATAATTTGGTATTTGGGAAATACTGAATATCAAATGGCACTAATGTCTCAGACCAAGCCCGGACCAAGCCCAAACCTGAATACCATAATTTTAAAATTTTATTCTCGAATACCATATCAAATATCGAGTTACCAAATACCAAATAACCAAATATTTTGATTCGATTCGATAATTCAATTTTTGATATTTTATACCTAGCGCTACATAAAAGTCAACCGATTTATATTTTAAGTTTGAACCTTCTTGTTTCTATTAATAAGGGTAATTAAATGGTCGAAATATAAATTTTTAGTCCTATTAATAAATAAATAGATTAAAAGTATTGTTATAAAAAATGTAAATATGAGAGATCAACATAATATTATATTATAAAACTAAGAAAAACGAGTGTTATGAAACTAAATTACCTCTGGGAAAGTTTTTCATTATAACAAAAATAATTTTTAGTGACAATAAATATTGACATTCATAAAGAGTGCAAAGTGTTTTATCGACATTAGTTAAGTTCCATTAGAACCAATGTCACTAGAGGCTTTAGGGACATATACAAAGAGTGCAACTTGCTGCTAAAAATACATATTTATCGGCAATTAAGAATTAATGACCACTAATGATATTGTTGATGTAGTGTCCGAACTTACTTCTTAGTTATTTTGTCTTTTCTTTATTTGAATTTTGAATTAAATAACCAATACCAATACCAATTATCATGACAATTTATTTGAATTTGAAGGACATAAAAGTTTGTCTAACATTCCTAAATTTTTAATTTTTTTTAGTAAACAATCCAAGATTAACAAATAATACATTCGTCCACTTTTAATTGTCATAGTTTATTTTTTAAATTCAAATGATAATAACTTTGACTAATATATAACTATGTATTTTTTCATCATATTGAATATGCAAAACATTGTAATTTATAGTATTTTTCTATAGTTTTTAAGTATCTAAATTTTTTGTTTAAAATATCAAATTAATGTAATCTAATGTAACTTTAAAAATTAATCAAATTGACTTTCGAAAATGCAACATGACAATTAAAAAAGGATAAAGTGGATAATAATAACATTATAACTAAGTAATATTCACAAAATATCGAGTTAACCTATAAATAGAAAATTCAAGTAATACAAAATTAAATAATCAGTGCATGTTTATAAATAATATTAATCAAATTACACATCCAATTAAAAAAAGGAGGAGGAAAAGAAGCTAATTTGATTTTCTTTTTATATATAACATAACTAGAGTCGTCAATAAGGGCTAGGCCCGTTGGGCCGGCCTGACCTTACCCGAATTTAATAGGAGTAGGCTAAGATTTTTGGAGTTCATTTAAGAAAAAAGTTTTTTAGCCCGGCCTGAATAAGTTTGCTGATTTGAGGGACTTGAGAAATATTGATAGGGCCGGCCCGTGGGCCAGTAAAAACTAATTAAAAATATAATATAATATTAATATTAAAGAGAGTCCAAACTCAAAACAATTAGGTTAATATTTCTATTTAAATATTTATACTTTTACTTGAAAAAAAAACTTAATAAATATTAAAAAAATAATTTTATTTGTGGATTTGATTAACAAGTAGTAACATTAACATCATACAATATTGTTTTGTTGATATTTATGATAATATTTTTAAATTATAATTTATAATTTAATTAAATAATTATTAAAAAAAATATAATTTTTAAAAATGTGTGCTGGTCTGGCAAGCCTGTAGCCCAGATAATTGTGGGTTGGGCCGACTGTTTTCTGGCTCACTAAGACTGGCTATTGGACAGGACCGGGTCAACAGGACCGGTTTTACCAGAACCGGTACCGGTACCGGATTTTTTTTACCGGATTTTCTTACCGGTACCGGATCTTATCGGACCGGATTTACCGGAAAATCCAACATGTTCCACCCGGTCCGTTAGTAACCGGTTTGGAACCGGGTTGGACCGGTTTGGAACCGGGTCTTACCGGTTCATCCGGTACCTTTTTTTTTTTTAATTTTATAAATTTTAATTAGTTTAATTGTTATATAATATTATATATTTATATTAAAAACTTCAATTGAAAACTTTAAAGTTTATATAAGTTTGAAATTGAATTTATACTTTAAAGTTTATATTGAATTTAAAGTTTCAAATTGAATTTAAAGTTTTATATTGAATTTAAGTTTGAAATTGAATTTAAAGTTTAAACTTTATATATTGAATTTAAAGTTTGAAATTGAATTTAAAGTTTAAACTTTATATATTGAATTTAAAGTTTGAAATTGAATTTAAAGTTTAAACTTTATATATTGAATTTAAAGTTTGAAATTGAATTTAAACTTTAAAGTTTAAAATTGAATTTAAAGTTTAAAATTGAATTTAAAGTTTAAAGTTTATATTGAATTTAAAGTTTGAAATTGAATTATTATAGCGTAAATTGGTTAGAAAGTAGTGAATTTGTGATTTAAAATGGAAAAAATTGTATATTTATACTGAGCCAGAAAACAGTCGGCCCAACCCACAAGTATCTGGGCTACAGGCTTGCCAGGCCAGCACACATTTTTAAAAATTATATTTTTTTTAATAATTATTTAATTAAATTATAAATTATAATTTAAAAATATTATCATAAATATCAACAAAACAATATTGTATGATGTTAATGTTACTACTTGTTAATCAAATCCACAAATAAAATTATTTTTTCAATATTTATTAAGTTTTTTTTTCAAGTAAAAGTATAAATATTTAAATAGAAATATTAACCTAATTGTTTTGAGTTTGGACTCTCTTTAATATTAATATTATATTATATTTTTTAATTAGTTTTTACTGGCCCATGGGTAAGACTGTCTATTGGACAGGACCGGGTCAACAGAACCGGTTTTTTCGGAACCGGTACCGGTACCGGATTTTTTTTACCGGATTTTCTTACCGGTACCGGATCTTACCGGACCGGATTTACCGGAAAATCCAACATGTTCCACCCGGTCCGTTAGTAACCGGTTTGGAACTGGGTTGGACCGGTTTGGAACCGGGTCTTACCGGTTCATCCGGTACCTTTTTTTTTTTTAATTTTATAAATTTTAATTAGTTTAATTGTTATATAATATTATATATTTATATTAAAAACTTCAATTGAAAACTTTAAAGTTTATATAAGTTTGAAATTGAATTTATACTTTAAAGTTTATATTGAATTTAAAGTTTCAAATTGAATTTAAAGTTTTATATTGAATTTAAGTTTGAAATTGAATTTAAAGTTTAAACTTTATATATTGAATTTAAAGTTTGAAATTGAATTTAAAGTTTAAACTTTATATATTGAATTTAAAGTTTGAAATTGAATTTAAAGTTTAAACTTTATATATTGAATTTAAAGTTTGAAATTGAATTTAAACTTTAAAGTTTAAAATTGAATTTAAAGTTTAAAATTGAATTTAAAGTTTAAAGTTTATATTGAATTTAAAGTTTGAAATTGAATTATTATAGCGTAAATTGGTTAGAAAGTAGTGAATTTGTGATTTAAAATGGAAAAAAATTGTATATTTATAGTAAGGCTGGCTAAAGGAACGGTTTTTGGCCGGTCCGGTCCGATTCCTGTCCGGTTCCGTACCGGTTCGTCTCGGTACCGGTTGAACCGGTAAGGAACCGGTCTTTTGGTGTACCGGACCGGTTCACGGACCGGTTCCCGGTTTTTTATCCGGTTGAACCGGTTCGGTAAGAACCGGTTCCGGACCGGTCCGATCCGGTAAGGTCCGGTTTAGCCGGTTTTAATTTTTTTTTTTTTTTTTTTTTTTTAAAAGGTAAATATTATTTCAACCGTTGGGCTAGGGCCCAAAAAGGTCAAATAACACCCCATCACTTTCTAACCCATTTACACTATAAAATGAGCTAGACAGGCCTGACCTGTAAAATGTCAAAGTCTGTATGGGTTAGCCCGAATGGGGTGGGCTAGCCCTTATTGACAGCTCTAAACATAACCTACCTCTACGGATTGAGCAATAAATTAATAAAATAAAGTGAATTTGGTTAGAGTTATAGAATAATCTCCTATTCTCGTGGTCTTCTCTATTAGTATACTCTTAGTATAAAATCGAATCGAAAATCAAATTAAACCGTAAATTAAATTAAAAAAACTCGATTAGTGATTGGGTTGACTTGATTTGGTATGGAAAAATAACCCAACTATATTTGGGTTGGTTTGATTTTAACTAAAAAAAAACAATCTGATACCAAACCAATTTTAAAATTTTATTTTATACATAAAAATATTTATTTTAATATAATATTTAAATATTTCTTATAGTTTTCATAGTTTTTTCTTTTAATATATTATTTCACATTTGAAACTTAAAATTCTGAATGGTTCAATAATAAATATCACAGTCCACAAATGTTGATAATTATAATAAAGCATAAATCAAAAATCAAATTAATACTACAAAAATAAAATCAATTCAACACTAATACAATAATATTGAATATTTGTTCTTTGTTATTACGTTGGTTTAGACAATTTCAATACATAATCTAATATTAATTTCTTTTAATATTTAGTCTTGTAACAAATATTTGTTATACTTATTATAGCATGATTTAGTACTTTTAAAATATGATCATTTTCATCATGACTTGTGAATTTCAATATTTATTTTATGCGATTTCATTATTATTATTATTTTATTGAATATTTTAGTGTCACTAATCATCATATTTTGTGTTATTTTCTTAAGAAACAACTTAGATAGTTATATTTTGGTAGGACTAAAGAAATATTTGAAGTACAAATAATTTATATGTTTGTATTTATATTTTACCCGAAAAAACCCGAAAAAATCCAAAAATCTGAAAAACCGGAAAAAATCCGAGGTTGAAAAATCCAAATTTTATTGATTTGGTTTGGTTTATACATTTAAAAATCCGACACAAATAGTTTGGTTTGATATTTGAAAAATCCTAACCAACCCGGCTATATGCACCCCTATATACTCTTATTCATTTTTTTTTTAGAAAAGTGTCTGAAAAATACTTCAATTTTGGTCGAAATTATTGTTTTATTAAAAAAAATATATATATAATATATATTTCTGAAAAAATGACTAAGTTTCGGAAAATTAATTAATCTTATGATTTAAGAGAAATCGACTTTCCAAATTAACAGAGTCGCCACTTGATTTTTTAGAAAAATCAAGAAAACTTAAATTATTTTTCAAAAGATTTAAAACAGATAAAAATCAATTGAAAAGGGTTCGAAGTTCAATGTACATTCCGAGAAGGTGTTAGGCCCTCGGAATGCCCGCTAACTCGCGGTTGACCTGCGATTTGACTAAAAGACCTTTTAAAATAATTTTTCAAATTTTAAACTATAAAAGAATTATTTTTTTTGTTCTTAATTTAATTATTATATTATATTGAGGGGAAAATGAAGTAGGGAAATTGTAAAAAAAAGGTGAATATGTGTTAACAAGACCAATATTAAAATAAAATCTAAGTAATAAACATATATAAAATAAATATTTGTATTTTTTATTATTATTATTATTTTATTTTTATTTTTTTTGAATATAAAAAGAGATGGCTATCTTGGGAATATAATTAAATTAACCAAAATCAATCAAGTAATGTTAGTCAATATAATAATAAATTGGGAGGAAAAAGAGAGATGTCATTTTGGGCCTAAATTCCTGCTAATGGACCTGCTGAAAATTGTTAAGGCTTTGGGCCTATTTCCCTTTGAAAAAACCAGCGTATACATTTTATGTATATCGCTGTATACGGGCAGCATTTCGAACGTTTTTTCCTGCATCGTCCCTGTATATCAATTTTGACCTGTATTTTTATCCAAAATATGCACTCCTGCAATTTCCAAGACTTGTACGACGTATATTTTGACTGTATATCAGTGTATACAACTGGTATATCGACCTGTTCTTCAACTTTTGAGGACTGGAAAATTAATTTCCAGCAATGACTTTACTGCTTTCGATCTGTACACCAATTGGAGGGGCTGGCCGACTCAAGGAAGATATTTCGGAGCCTTTATGGCTCGATGAGAAACCGCAAAGAGATGGATTAAAGTCCGTGAGGACTCGAGGAGAGTTTCACATGCAATAAAATAGAAATGAATTAGCCATAAAGTGATGAAATAAGGCACATCTTAAGCACAACATAATTTATGAGTAAATAAAAAAATATTTTAAGAGATTCGAGTTAAGCCGAAATATTTAACTCAAAAAAAAAATAAAATTAAAGATCTTACAACCTTCAGATAATAAAAACCTACATCTTGAGAAGTAAATGATGCAAGAAGAAGTGATATTTACCTTTCTGAGTGCAGCGATTCCGGGATAGTACGAGTAGGGGATGCAACGACTTCACCTCACAATTTGGATTCAAATGACGATCGAGAATTTCAAGTGATATCTTCGACTCGAATACGACTTGAATGTGTTTAATCTATGTATTCTTTTTTTTTTTTTTTTTTTGCTTGAACTATATGAATGTTCAATTTTTTTTTATATCAAAGGAAAATATATCATGAATAATGAATATTGAATATTGAATATTGAATATTGAATGTTGAATTGAAAAATGAATTGAAATGAATTGAATTGAATTCTTGAATTCTTCAATTCTTGCCTCTCTTTTTTTAAATTATGAATGAGAAAGAAGAAGAAAAGAGAAGGTATTTATAGGAGATTTTTATGGTAGATTTAGGGGGAAAATGGAATGGTTTGAGATGAATTTGAATTTCAAAATTCAAAATTCAAATTCAAAAAATTATTTTTTTTTAGGGGGCAAAAGGAATGGATTTGGGGATGAATTTGAATTTCAAAATTCAAAATTCAAAATTCAAAAATCAAAATTTCAAAATTCAAAATTCAAAAAATCAAAATTTCAAAATTCAAAATTCAAAAATTCAAAATTCAGAACAAAATTCAAAATTTCAAATTTCAAAATTCAAAATTCAAAACAAAATTCAAAATTCAAAATTCAAATAAAAATTCAAAATTCAAAATTCAAAATTCAAAATTCAAAATTTCAAATTTCAAAATTCAAAATTTTAAATTTCAAAATTCAAATTTCAAAATTCAAAATTCAAAATTGAAAATTCAAAATTCAAAAATCAAAATTTCAAAATTCAAAATTCAAAACCTCCCAAAAGTGTAGTTGAGAATTAGTGGGCTGGAAATTGTATTGGGCTGCAGTAATTTGGAGGAAAGAATTGGGCCTAGAAAATTGTAAGGGAATTTGAAAAAGAGTGGGCTGCTGAAGGTAATTGTGAAGAATGGGCTGGGAAATATGGAATGAGCTGTTAAAAATTGAATTAGATCTTGGCCCAAATGTTTCTCAAGAGTTAAGTTGGAAGTCTAAGATGGATTAAATTTAAGAAATAGCCAAATTGTGTTATATTAATAAATTTGGCTAAACCTTAAATAAGACAAATTAATATTAATTAATTAACGAGCTTCTTAATCTTAACAAAAAATAAAATAATTAATTTAATATTTAACTTAGTGATTCAAAAATATAACCTAAACTTACTAAATTTAAAATATTTTTGAGATGTTTTTTTGAATAATCATAAAATATACTAATTATATACATAATTATGTAAAATATATATATATATATATATATTATCTAAAAACTATAAGAAATGGCAAAACTATTTAAAATAACGCAAACTTTATATTTTTTCTTAAATTTATAAAACTAATTATTTTAAATTATTTGAGAATTTAAGAAGCTCATGAATTAATTCCTACCGTAGAGGATCAAAATTGGGTGTCAACAACTGTCCCTCATTTTACTTGGATTGATGCAAGAAATTCGAGAAAAATGAAATTGACCAAGCCAATTTTGACCGACCACATATTCATCTTTTAGGAAAAGGGATCTGGTACGTACTTTAGAAATTATGATCGAACCCCCAAAATGGGTCCCTACATATCTCAGACTATATGAGAATTCAGGCCACTTGTAGTTCGACACGCTAGATTTAACGCACGATTTTGAAAGAAATCAAAAGTCATCTCGATACCGAGTTATGAAGGAATCGGGATGCTTGGAAATAAGATTTAAGAGGGAATGTTAGAATACAACCGAGTTTTCAACATCGAGCCCGCCTACATATCCTTAAACCATAGGAATCAGGCTGTTTGTAGTTCGACTCAATCGATTGAAAAGGGAATCTATTATGTTAGATAACCTTTGGTTCTGGACAAGTGACAAAATTAAATGAGTATGAAAAAGGAGGCTTGCAACCTCTTAGCCATGAATGTGGTGCACTTCACACCCATAATTAAGAACTCACATGGACATAATTTCCAAAGCTCTTGGCGCATTGTCACTCAGATTGGAAACTTGCTTCCGGTAGACCAAAATTTCCGGATGCTAGATCGAAACTGACAAAACCTAAAGAAAAACCCACATGCCTTCTGATAGGGTGTGGTTTGATTGTGGTGGAAGTCGCTCCTCTGCTCGCGTCCTAAGAGTTTGACACTCCTCTTTGGACTATATCCCAGTCCGCTGGTAAGAAAAAGTTCCACGTTGTGCTGCATCCTTTTTGATGTCGTCCGCACCATGTCGACACTTAATTGTTCTCCTCGTCATTTGACGTCAACTCGATCGGTTTGACGTAAAGCAAATAGAGCTTATGTCTTATGTATGTAATGCAATCTTCAATGTATTCCTCATTTGATGTTGAAATAAATAATGTGCTGATATTTATCTTGATGTCGTCTTTGATGTTCTTCTTGATGTTTACTTTTATCAAAAATAAAATGATGCCGATGAGTGAATATTTCTTTGGATGCACGATTCCCTTTCTGGCAGTGCATGATCTCTTGCGGGGCATGGATATCTTCCCGCGATGCATAAATTTTCGGTGAGGCATGAATATCTTCTCGCGATGTATGAATATTAACTCGCGATGCATGATCTTCCGCAATGCATGAATATTGACTCGCGATGCATGATCTTCCGCGATGCATGAATATTGACTCTCGATGCATGATCTTCTGCGGGGCATGAATATCTTCCCGCAATGCATAAATTCCACAAGGTATGAAGTCTTCTTGCGATACATAAATTTCAGCGAGGTATGAAATCTTCTCGTGATGTATTCTGCGAGGCATGACTATCTTCTCGCGACTAACTTGTGATGCATAAATATTAACTCGCGATGCATGAATATTGACTCGTGATGCATGATCTTCCGCGATGCATAAATATTGACTCTCAATGCATGATCTTCTGCGGGGCATGAATATCTTCCCGCAATGCATAAATTCCGCAACGTATGAAATCTTCTTGCGATGCATAAATTTTAGCGAGGTATGAAATCTTCTCGCGATGTATAATTTTCTGCGAGGCATGAATATCTTCTCGCAATTAACTTGTGATGCATAAATATTAACTCGCGATGCATGATCTTCCGCGATGCATGAATATTGACTCGCGATGCATGATCTTCCGCGATGCATGAATATTGACTCTCGATGCATGATCTTCTGTGTGCATGAATATCTTCACGCAATGCATAAATTCCGCAAGGTATGAAGTCTTCTTGCGATGCATAAATTTCAGCGAGGTATGAAATCTTCTCGCGATGTATAATTTTCTGCGTGGCATGAATATCTTCTCGCGATTAACTTGTGATGCATAAATATTAACTCGCGATGCATGAATATTGACTCGCGATGCATGATCTTCCGCGATGCATGAATATTGACTCTCGATGCATGATCTTCTGCGGGGCATGTATATCTTCCCGCAATGCATAAATTCTGCAAGGTATGAAATCTTCTTGCGATGCATAAATTTCAGCGAGGTATGAAATCTTCTCGCGATGTATAATTTTCTGCGAGGCATGAATATCTTCTCGCAATTAACTTGTGATGCATAAATATTAACTCGCGATGCATGATCTTTCGCGATGCATGAATATTGACTCTTCCGCGATGTATGAATATTGACTCGCGATGTATGATCTTCCGCGATGCATGAATATTGACTCGCGATGCATGAATATTGACTCGCAATGCATGATCTTCTGTGGGGCATGAATATCTACCCGCAATGCATAAATTCCGCAAGGTATGAAATCTTCTTGCGATACATAAATTTTTTGCGAGGGATGAAATCTTCTCGCGATGCATAAATTCCGCAAGGTATGAAATTTTTTTGCAATGTATAAATTTATGCGAGGGCTGGAATCTTCTCGCGATGCATAAATTCTGCAAGGTATGAAATCTTCTTGCAATGTATAAACTTTTTCGTAGCATGAAATCTTCTCGCGATGCATGAATTCCGCAAGGTATGAAATCTTCTTGCGATGTATAAACTTTTTGAGAGGGATGAAATCTTCTCGCGATGCATAAATTCCGCAAGGTATGAAATCTTCTTGCGATGTATAAATTCCGCAAGGTATGAAATCTTCTTGCGATGTATAAATATTGACTTTTGATGTCATATTTGGTACCAAGTGAAGACAGTGCTTAAGTCGAGCAACATAGTGATCTTCTGGATAATCATATCGTCTTAATTAAAAATAATGATAAATAATTCTTTTAGATAGTGTATTGTCCTGATCGACAATAAAATAAATGACCCCTCCGGGTAGTGTATTGTCTTGATCGACAATAAAATAAATGATTCCTCCGGGTAGTGTATTGTCTTGATCGACAATAAAACAAATGACCCCTCCGGGCAGTGTATTGTCTTGATCGACAATAAAATAAATGACCCCTCCGGATAGTGTATTGTCTTGATCGACAATAAAATAAATGACCCCCTCGGGTAGTGTATTGTCTTGATCGACAATAAAATAAATGACCCCCCGGGTAGTGTATAATATCATATCTGACATTATGATGCAAATGACGTCCTTTACGGAAACCGTGAACTCTTTTTTGAGATTTACACTTGATTCAACCTCGAATCTAGCTGGACGTTCTTTATAGACTTCATGTTGTGGGAAGTTGACTGAAATAAACCATTCATACTCCCAAGTCCCCGGTATGAGCAGTATAAAACAATTCCTGCGTCTACAGAAAACTCCGATAAATTTTGGGAGAACTTTCTCCTCCCTTGACTTCTCCATATTCATCGATCGAAGGAATTTGCTGATATCAAATCAAAGCTATAAACCTGCATCCATAGAAAAATTGTTAGTTTTAAAACGAACTGATCTGTGCCGATTTCTTCAGTTATCCGCTCTTTGTCCTCCTATCTTCGGTTGATCTTCCTGATCTCCCAACTCTTGATAGATAAGACAAAATATTTTATGCCAAAACCAATGAACATAAAAGAAAATTTTTAAGAAAATAAATATTTGGGAAGTAATATTTTGAAAAAAGGTCACTGTCAAACGTCATGTCACGTCAGACTTAGCGAACTTCTTCGAGTGTGATGCTTGTAGATATATTTGATTATTCGATGGGGAGTATTCAGAGTCTCTCCATACTGTCGACAAACCCATATTGAAATTTTGAGGCCATCCTCAAAATTTCTGTCCAGGTTAACTGTATTATCTTCGACTGTCGGTAAGTAATCATGGAATTTTTGAGATCTTCTCGAAAATTCTGTCCCAGTTGCAAATCTCGAAGTATCTCCACCTTGACTCGCTGGGAAAAATCTTCTTCTCAGGAATTTTTGAGACCCTCTTAAAAATTTTGTCCCAGTTTCTACTGTAAAATAGAAATCTTACGGGAAATATGACCGAACCCTTGTGGCGCCTACATATCCCGTTGAGGCAGGAATCAGGTCAAACGTAGTTCTCCCTCAAAGGTTATCAAAAATAAGGAATTACAAAGAAAATCGACCGAGGCCGACATAGGCCGCCTACGTATCTCATTCTTGAAAATTTAGGTCGAACGTAGTTCAAATACAAAGAAATATTAAAAGGGATAAATGGGGTGACCGGAACAACATTTGCCAACCAAGTCGGGTATTGCGTCACCTCCACTAATCGAGACTCAATCTGTTTGGTAATCTCCTCTTTAATCTTTAGACTCAACTCGGGCTTGAACTTCCAAACTTTTTACTTCACCGGATCGAACCCTGGATTAATCGGCAGTTTATGAGATACAATATCGGTACTCAACCCTTGCATGTCGCCGACTTTCCAGGCGAACATATCAACGTACTCGGTGAGTAAAGGAATTAGATCCTTCCTCTGAGTTTCATTCAAGTGAACGCTGATTTTGGCCTCTTTGACACATTCTTGGTCTCCCAAATATATAGTTTCAGTTTCCTCTAGATTCGGTTTATGCTGATTTTCAAACTGCAGAAATTCTTCAGCAACATATTCCGGTACCTCATTTTCCTCTTTGTATTCATCAACCTCGTCATCATCTGCCTCACTTTGTTCGTTCAGCTCATGACATGACACGACATTGGCAGGTTTAAAACTCATATTACTGATACCGTAAATAGACAAAGTCAGACAAGTAAAATATAACAAATAAGTAAATAAATCAAATTTTAAATAAAGAGGCTTTCATTCAAAAGGGAAATAATGCGAACATTGGCTATGGCAAAGGGTCATGTTGCCTTTTTCAAACATCATGAGGGAAATTTAAAATGCACGCAATTAAGAAAATGTAAAATGGTGGGTCTCGGGCCTCTTCCAAACTACCACCGATTTAAATATGCATTAAACGATGCCCTTCTACCAAGGAGTTTGGGGAATCAGGATCGGCGTGGAGGTCCAATTCTGCAGCATCTCTCCTGGTTCAGCATCACGGATACCAGCTAGCTCGACCTCTTCCTCAATAACAATATCGATCTCCTCGAAAAGGCCGCAGATTCCTTACCCAACGTCGTCAGGGACGATTGGAGTTATCACCTTTGTCACACACCAATCGTCGTCTCTCTCTATCATATTCACGTTGCCGCCTTCGTGATTTGGCAAAGGGTTGGTGTTGACATTAGGTGCAGCTGGTTGTAGAGAGACCACCTCTTGGTCAATTAGATCCTGAATTTTGTGCTTGAGGTTGATACAGTCCTCAGTATCATGCCCAACGTTGTTCGAATGATAAGCACATCTCTGATCTGGCCTATAGAATTTCGAATTGATATCCACAGGCTTAGGCCCCACAGGATGGATATATCCGGCCGCAGCTAGTCGCTCGTACAACTTTGTTCGACTTTCCGCGAGCGCAGTGAAATTCCTTGCAGGTTGCTTCTCGAACCGAGATCGAGGTGGATCATAGCTTCCTTGTGGGGGAGGCATCTGTTGATAACCTCGGTTGTTCGGACGTGGAGCTTGACCTCTGGGATATGAATTGGCTTGGTATTTTGGCAATGGAGCTTGGCAATTCGGGTGGGGATTTTGATATGGTGGAGCTTGGACTTGATATGCAAGAGGGGGTGCTTGGTAGCTCGACTGCACATTGGCACAGTTGGGAGCAATGCCTTGGTAGTGAGGAGACAGAATTTGGTAAAGTGGAGGATGGATTTGGTATGTGGGAGATGGAGTTTGGTAAATTGGAGGTGAACTTTGGTAGACTAGAGGAGGATTTTGGTATACAGGAGGAGGATTTTGGTATATTGGTGAAGGATTTTGGTATACTGGAGGAGGATTATTTTTCTGACCAGCTTGGTAAGAGTTTTGAGAAGGTCGAGAACGACCTTGGAAATGGGAGTACGAAGATCTTCTTAGGTTTTTCTCGCCCTCATATGAAACAGCAGCCACGTCTTCTCTCTTCTTTTTCAACAACCCTGAAGATGTGGGCGATGCGGCTACACAGTCTATCTTCCTTGATTTTAAACCGTCCTCGATAGTCTCACCAATCTTGACTATCTCGGCAAACCTTGCCCCAACGAGCAATATAATTCTGTCATAATACTCTGGTTCTTGCACCCGCACCAACACTTCAACGATATCTTTTTCAGACATGGGTGGCCTCACCCTCGCCGCTGCTTTCCTCCACCTATAAGCGAATTCTCTATAGCTTTCGGTTGATTTATGCTTCATTTTCTCCAAAGAGTAACGATCAGGAATGATTTTTACATTGTAAGCGAATTGCTCGATGAAGTCCTTTGCTAGAGCATTCCAGCTGGGCCATTGTCGGGTTTCATGCGAGGTGAACCATTCAAAAGCTTCTCCGCACAGGCTTCGACTGAAAAGCCGCATCAACAGAGCTTCATCCCTACCAACTCCAACAAGTTGGTCGCAGTAGGCTCTCAGATGAGCCATAGGGTTCCCCACTCCTCCAAAAGTATCAAATTTCGGGATTTTGAACCCTTCTGGAAGGTCCAAACTCGGGTGAATGCATAAATCTTCATAGTTAAGTCCGGCGGTATCGGGGACGCATTGAAGCTCTTTCATAGCCTTCTTGATCTCCTCTTTTATGTCTACTTTTGCTCCTTTCTTCGCCCTCCACTCTCTTTCCTGTTCCTCATAGTGGTCCAACTCAGAACCGTGCACGTCGTGCTCAGCAGGGACGGAGATTTGGAAAGTGTTTCTTTTGGGTAAGGGTGGAGCTATGGAAGGACTCTGAGCGTTTTGAGCGGTTTGGTAATTTTGTGGATAAGTCTGAGGATTAGTATTTTGATTTAAGTGGTGATGGGATGTTTGGGGATTAAACGCGTTTTGATTTGGATTTTGACTTTGGTTTTGCGGTGGTGGAGCTGATTGAGGTTGGGTATTTTGAGGATGAGAGGGCATTTGAGAATGATGGTTCTGAGGAGGTGGTGGAGTTTGGTAAGAGGCTGAAGCATATTGCGGATTTTGGGTAGTTAGGTCTATAGCGGGGGAATTCTGAGCGAGCGGCACGCCTTGAGCTGGATCCATGTTAGAGCACGGGAAGTAGATAGGAGGCCTTCCCTCTGCAACATTAGCAGCAAAATCCAGAGGAGGCAGATCCTGTCTCCTTTGCATTTCCATTCTCATTTCTGCAATTTGCTGCATCAATTGCAAAATCAATTCGTTCTGGTCCGCTATGGTGGGTTGAGCCACCACAACATCAGTAAGACCTACTTCCTTGCCATTATCTCCCATAATCGTCTTTCCTTTGTCAGATTTTTGCCCAAGGAAGAAATCTGCGGGACCTTTTGATCTGGTGAAGTAAGGATGATCTGCCAGCTTAATCAACACAGATCAGTTCAAGATACCTGACAAAGAAAAATAACTCAAAGGCAAAATGTGTTAGTCTGTGTCGATGATAGTTAGTACAAATTATCACACACATTATTGTAAACACATAAGAATCGCTTCATTTGAAGATAAATTAGCCCACGTAAAGATGACCAAACAGACAGAAATTTGTCCATATTATTCTAGGACAAATGAGTCAGAAATGTCGACTTGAGTCAGGACAAAGTAAATTGTCATACTTCTGATTTTTTTTTTATTGAAATGTAACTCTACTTTCTTTATAAGAATTGGGAAAGATAAAATTGTCTCAAAATGGGGACCGAACCTTGGAAAGCTGCGTACGTATCTCATAAAAGAGAATTCAGGTCCTACGTAGTTCGACCCATTCTTGAATCTTTTATATTTTTATTGTTTTTTGATATGAGAGTGTACTTTTTGAAAAATAAAGTTTGAATTTATTGGGAGACTAAAGACTCGAAGAGTATTTGGACGTACTTTCGATAGTGATTTGATATTTATGCTTAAGGAATTCTAGAAAATATTTTTCGAGAATGAGTAGACTAGAATATCTCCAAATGAAGCAACATAATCATACAAACAATTATAACACATAAACAGTTATTGCGCGTTCTAAACAGATATGTGACCCTTTTATGCCAAGGGTAGGCCTAACGATTTGAAGTATGTACATGTCATTTGAAACATCCCATTGTCCCAAAACCAAATTTATACAAATTTATGAATAAAACTTAAATGGGGATACATAATTGGAGAAAACGGGATACAAAATAATCAGTCCCACGCAGGGGTACAATTCTAAACTATGCTTCCATAGGAGGTCCTTCCCTCTTCATTTCTTCTTCTCTCCGGGTTCTCACGTCTTAGACTAGTAACTTGTGAGCTCTTTCTTTGACTAGAATAAGCTACAATGTATTCCCAATCCCGAGGACAATGATTTCTTCAGATGATGTATACATCATTCAAATTTAAACAAATAAATATGATCGCCCGTTCAGGCCGTAAGCCCTTTTGGACTCAAGGTGATCTATCTAATGGGCTCAACACTCCTTGGGTGTTGGGTCGTCCTAGTTCAAATGCTCCTAAATTTGAGATTTTATTTCGCTCTATCTTAGTTTAACTAGGAGTGGGTTATACTTAGAGTGGAAAGGGTAACCCAAGCGGACGACTTAGGCTGGGACAGTTAACGATCGTTGACTATCAAGTAGCCAACTACACTCGTCAGGGTGCCCCGAGAAAAATTTTGGTTAACGAACGACTGCGAACCCGCATAATCGTCCTTTAAGTGAAAATGAAAATAATCGTCGTTTGACGGAAGATATTATGCCATGAATGCAATGCCATTTATATAATTTAAACAAATTAATCACATATAAGCAATTTAATAATAACAATTAGTCAAAATAGTCAAATCCTTTTGGTTAGAACTTAATTTTTCCCCAGCGGAGTCGCCATTTCTGTTTTATTAAAAAATATATATATATAATATATATTTCTGAAAAAATGACTAAGTTTTGGAAAATCAATTAATCTTATGATTTAAGAGAAATCGACTTTTCAAATTAACAGAGTCGCCACTTGATTTTTTAGAAAAATCAAGAAAACTTAAATTATTTTTCAAAAGATTTAAAACAGATAAAAATCAATTGAAAAGGGTTCGAAGTTCAATGTACATTTCGAGAAGGTGTTAGGCCCTCGGAATGCCCGCTAACTCGCGGTTGACCGGCGATTTGACTAAAAGACCTTTTAAAATAATTTTTCAAATTTTAAACTATAAAAGAATTTTTTTTTTTTGTTCTTAATTTAATTATAATATTATATTGAGGGGAAAATGAAGTAGGGAAATTGTAAAAAAAAGGTGAATATGTGTTAACAAGACCAATATTAAAATAAAATATAAGTAATAAACATATATAAAATAAATATTTGTATTTTTTATTATTATTATTATTTTATTTTTATTTTTTTTGAATATAAAAAGAGATGACTATCTTGGGAATATAATTAAATTAACCAAAATCAATCAAGTAATGTTAGTCAATATAATAATAAATTGGGAGGAAAAAGGAAGATGTCATTTTTGGCCTAAATTCCTGCTAATGGACCTGCTGGAAATTGTTAAGGCTTTGGGCCTATTTTCCTTTGAAAAAACCAGCGTATACATTTTATGTATATCGCTGTATACGGGCAGCATTTCGAACGTTTTTTCCTGCATCGTCCCTGTATATCAATTTTGACCTGTATCTTTATCCAAAATATGCACTCCTGCAATTTCCAAGACTTGTACGACGTATATTTCGACTGTATATCAGTGTATACAACCGGTATATCGACCTGTTCTTCAATTTTTGAGGACTGGAAAATTAATTTCCAGCAATGACTTTATTGCTTTCGATCTGTATACCAATTGGAGGGGCTGGCCGACTCAAGGAAGATATTTTGGAGCCTTTATGGCTCTATGAGAAATCGCAAAGAGATGGATTAAAGTCCGTGAGGACTCGAGGAGAGTTTCACATGCAATAAAATAGAAATGAATTAGCCATAAAGTGATGAAATAAGGCACATCTTAAGCACAACATAATTTATGAGTAAATAAAAAAATATTTTAAGAGATTCGAGTTAAGCCGAAATGTACAACTCAAAAAAAAAAAAAAAAGATCTTACAACCTTCAGATAATAAAAACCTACATCTTGAGAAGTAAATGATGCAAGAAGAAGTGATATTTACCTTTCTGAGTGCAGCGATTTCGGGATAGTACGAGCAGGGGATGCAGCGACTTCACCTCACAATTTGGATTCGAACGACGATCGAGAATTTCAAGTGATATCTTCGATCCGAAACGACTTGAATGTGCTTAATCTATGTATTCTTTTTTTTTTTTTGCTTGAACTACTATGAATGTTCAATTTTTTTTTATATCGAAGAAAAATATATCATGAATATTGAATATTGTATTGAATATTGAATATTGAATGTTGAATTGAAAAATGAATTGAAATAAATTGAATTGAATTCTTGAATTCTTCAATTCTTGCCTCTCTTTTTTTAAATCATGAATGAGAAAGAAGAAGAAAAGAGAAGGTATTTATAGGAGATTTTTATGGTAGATTTAGGGAGAAAATGGAATAGATTGAGATGAATTTGAATTTCAAAATTCAAAATTCAAATTCAAAAAAATACTTTTTTTTTTTGGGGGGGAGGGGGCAAAAGGAATGGATTTTGGATGAATTTGAATTTCAAAATTCTAAATTCAAAATTCAAAAATCAAAATTTCAAAATTCAAAATTCAAAAAATCAAAATTTCAAAATTCAAAATTCAAAAATTCAAAATTCAAAAATTCAAAATTCAAAACAAAATTCAAAATTCAAAATTCAAATCAAAATTCAAAATTCAAAATTCAAAATTCAAAATTCAAAATTTCAAATTTCAAAATTCAAATTTCAAAATTCAAAATTCAAAATTCAAAACAAAATTCAAAATTCAAAATTCAAAATTCAAAATTCAAAATTCAAAATTGAAAATTCAAAATTCAAAAATTCAAAATTCAAAACCTCCCAAAAGTGTAGTTGAGAATTAGTGGGCTGGAAATTATATTGGGCTGCAATAATTTGGAGGAAAGAATTGGGCCTAAAAAATTGTAAGGAAATTTGAAAAAGAGTGGGCTGCTGAAGGTAATTGTGAAGAATGGGCTGGGAAATATGGAATGGGCTGTTAAAAATTGAATTGGATCTTAGCACAACTGTTTCTCAAAGTTGAGTTAAGTTGGAAGTCTAGATGGATTAAATTTAAGAAATAGCCAAATTGTGTTATATTAATAAATTTGGCTAAACCTTAAATAAGACAAATTAATATTAATTAATTAACGAGCTTCTTAATCTTAACAAAAAATAAAATAATTAATTTAATATTTAACTTAGTGATTCAAAAATATAACCTAAACTTACTAAATTTAAAATATTTTTGAGATGTTTTTTTGAATAATCATAAAATATACTAATTATATACATAATTATGTAAAATAAATATATATATATATATATTATCTAAAAACTATAAGAAATGGCAAAACTATTTAAAATAACGCAAACTTTATATTTTTTCTTAAATTTATAAAACTAATTATTTTAAATTATTTGAGAATTTAAGAAGCTCATGAATTAATTCCTACCGTAGAGGGTCAAAATTGGGTGTCAACAATTATTTGTTACGATACCAAATTTTATGGAGGACCTTTTACCCCCTGCACTATTTAATAATGTATTTTAAAGGTATATATGTGCCTACGTGGACACGTTACTATTTATGATGATGCAATATTTATGATGTCCACGCGGACACATAAATATCTTTAAAATACATTATTAAAAAGTGAAGGAGTAAAAGCTCATTTTCAAAATTCTGTATTGTTACAATAATTTCGATCAAAATTCAAATATATTTCAGATCTTTTTACCTTTTGTTTTTTAATCTTAAAAAGAAGCATAAGGATGTTTATTTGAACTGTCATTTGATGAGTCCGAGATCTTGACGTACTCTTTTGAATAGGATTAAACTTAAATTATGAGTATGTTATTAGAATCAAAACAATGGAGTATCATGTAAACGCTAACAAAGAAACATTGAACAATGATAACAAAGAAAAATTTATATAAAAAACAAACTCAGACTATATTAAATTAATTTGATTAATTGACTTATGTATGGATAGTAAAAGAAAAAAGTTATCGGGAGAAATTTTTTTTATCTGAACAATACTTCATTTGAGGACTATATTATGCATGTAATTATATTATTGTTAAGAAAAAAAAATCTCAATTTATAAAAGTATGACAAAATTTCCTCTAAAAAAGGAATTACCTAAATGTGGCAAGAAATTTATTTCTACTCCATAAACTATTTAAGCGTATTAGATGTATCATAATTTTAAAGTAACAACTAACAACCTATACAAGGCAAGAAATTTTCAAAATAATTTATGACAACTATCATAATTACCTTCCAATATCTATCCCATCCACCCCAAAATATTAAAAAAAGACAGAGCTATAGTTGTATCATAATCAAAAGTAACAACTTATATGAGTCAAAATTTGAATTAATTTAAAGTCACTCCCTGTCGAATTTAATAAGGAAAGATATAAATATGAGTAATGACTATTTAATTCAATATATTAAATCTTTAAATGATAATTTCAGTAAAATAATAAAAAGAATAGTTGGAGACACCTTTAAATTTGACGCAAATTATTAGTTTAATTCTCGAATTATCAATAGTTTTAAAAATATCCTCTATTTACTAATTAAACTTAGCGACACGCTTGCTATGCAACATGACATATCAAGTGATCTCAAACTCTTTTAGAAACATAAAACTCTTAATAAAAAACAGAGAAAAGTGTTGAAAAAACTCTAAATTTGATGATAATTTAGGTATGTATTTTACTCATGTTGCAAATAGGGTATTATTAAGTTTAGTTAATCAAGTAAAAAGACGTTTTAAGATAGTCAATAGTTTAAAATGAAACTAATAATTCGTGCGGAGTTTATGACTCTTTTCAATACATCTCTCAATAATTAATGATATTTTTATTTTGTTATAGTCTTTTAATGAAGGAGATAAAAGTTCAATTAACAATTCTAGGGACCTTCATTTGTTTGGTGAAAATCATTTACATCCCAACTTTGCTTTAAAATCAAAATTTCCCCTCAACTTTGAAAAATAATTATTCTTCCTCATTTATCCTAAGCGGAACTTATTTGACCCTTCTCATATTTTATCCTCCGTTTATGTAACATATTTTAATAATATATAAAATATTTAATTACTAAATACACGATATGTTGTAATATTATGAGTCTTATTATATTTTGGTACGTCCAGATACATGTATCTAGGAATATATAGAGTCAAAATTGGGTTAAATTGTTTTAGTTACACTCTATCCAAATAGTTTTACATATATCTAGGATACATAGACAAATCATTGCGCCCTCACCTCCCTTCCATATTGTTTGTCACTCTCTTATCTCACTTGGGTATCTGATATACGAGATACATGTTAATTACACTAGTTTTTTAATAATACTATTGAAACAACACCATTGTTTGTCATATTTGATTTGAAAATCTTCTCATTTTCTCGATGTTATAGAGTTATAAGTTTGAAAAGAAAAGTAAAAGAAGGGTTACTCGCCCCAGCTCTCGGCCCTTTTAGGGTTGAACTGAGTTGAGCATTTTCAAGCCCTTCCAATTAAAGGGTTGATCCGCCGTAGCCCTTTAAATTTCTTGGCCTGCGGAGCTTGGATCAGGTGATTGAACGACCCTTTTTGACAACTCTAATTATATTGTGTTGTGTTAATTTATATGATTTTAGAATTTTAGCGGGAAGAAGAGATTATACATGGGATCCAAAACAAGAAAAACGGATTAATAGAAGAAGTGTTTTTTTTTAATTTTACTATACAAATTCATTTTATTATGTATTTATATATTATGTGGAATATATATCAAAATATGGCATGTTCACCCTTTTGAACATAAACTATTTGTACTATAAAACTAGATAGATGAATTTGTATACAAATTCATTAACTTAATTTTTTATGGGGGTTTTAGAGTCTGTTTGGATTGCTTTCAAAGTTTATTAAATTTATTTTTAAGTCATTTTTAATTTTTGAGAGTGTTTGATAAAGTTAAAAACAACTTTAAAATATGTTCTAATGAGTTTTCCATACTTAATATTTTTACTTAAAAGTCATTTATATTTGAATTTTTATCTTTTGATTTTAATTTTTTTTAAGCTAATCCAAAATAGGATGTAAGTTTATGTAATGTGTATAGTGACTATGAAAATTGATATAAAAATTGGTGCTCATTGAATTTTATATTTTATTTACTATTTTACTTTATGAAAGGATTGTAAAAACATATACTTATGAATTGTGATTTTTAATTTAGAAAATATATTCTGAATATATATAATAAATAAAATCGATTTATACAGCCATTTTACATGTCATAATCATATGAAATATGTATAATGTTTATGAAAATCAGTATGCAAACTTGATGCTCACTAAACTGATTCAAACTGGTATTTATGAATTGTGAGATTCATGTGTCATCATGTTGAATAAAAACTGGTTGAATGTTGTTATCTTTTATTCTGATAAATGTTACTACTTTTCAAGATCTTTTAAAACAAATAAATTAAAATAATGAAAAAAAAAATTCTTTTATTACTTCAATTTAATTAGTGTATAATTTTTTCAAAATTATGGAATCCTTTTTAGATATAATTTTTAAAATTGACGTGCTTCCTCCAGTGTGTTCATAAATTTTTATTAAAAAAAAATATTTCTTTTGTTCTACTTTAACTTAATTAGTGTATAATTTTTTCAAAATTATGAAATCCTTTTTAGCTATGACTTTTAGTTTTAAATTTAAGAATTCACGCTGAAATAGACACGTCTTCGTCAATATGCCTGCTTCAGCGTGTTTTGAATTTATTTTTTCTTTAAAAAATCTACTATAATTTAGTTAGTGTATAATCTTTTCGAAATCATGAAATTCGTTTTAGATATGACTTTTAGTTTTAAGTTCATATTCTTTAGTTATTGCATTATTATTATTCTGGATGTCGGTAATATTTGTTTATATCTTGTAACTATTTTGAGTAAAAAATTAACAATGATGACGAAAAATATTTTAATAATGGACATTGTAATGAACCTCTTCACAATAAATTTGCGCAAAAAAAATGATTAACCACTTATATATCTAAATCATGTTAATTTTATTCGACTTTTTAAATTCTAGATATATGACATAGCTAAAATAAAAAAGCTAGCACGGGCAATTGTATCTTGTTAAGGGAGAAAACCGCGTGAGAATATAAAGAAAAGATATTTTAGAAGTAAGAGAACATGAAAAGAGTAGGAAGTAGTTCATCTGTCATAATTACTTTGTGCATTTTTTAATTGATAAACTTATTAAGAAAATAGTAATTGACTAGTGATTTTATTATTTTATCCTTATTAATTATTAAGTGGATGAATTAAAAATTTAAATTTTTCAAAAAGTTCTATTTTTTTTAAAGTAATTAATTGAGGTATAATAGACAAAAAAATTTTTATCCTTTCTTGATTTGTCAAAATGGACAAGTAATTAGAGACAACTAAATAAAAAGTTGACAAGTAATTTTGGGACAAAGGGAGTATTATTTTTTGAGTGATTAATGGAAGAAGATCGGAAATAATAGAATATTGGGGAAAGAAATTTTTAAGAATTTTTACTTGTGCAAATAATAATTAAGGTGAAGTAGGGTTAGAAATAATGAATCTTATTTTCCAAGTTTGTTATTACGGATAGCTTCTAAAAGCTCGGATTAATGATTTGTATATAATACTTGAATTCTCAATATGAATACTATATATAGTTGGTTTAGATTTTTTTGGACATATACTTGTTAGGATTTTGTCCTGATTTTCTTACATTATTTGAAGTTAATTTTTTTCTTAAAAAAAAGTCAAATATTATCATAAATATTTTTACTTTTTTCCAAAAGAAAAATATAATTTTCTTCGATATTTGGTTATTCTCTTCTTAGATGAAAAAATTGGAGATCTATAAATTAAAGATTCTTGTTCTCATAGCATAACATAAAAACATCCACAATGTACTCAATAAAGAGTTTTGATTATGGGAGATTTTTCCTAAATAGTTTTAAAACTTTTTTTGATCAGTTTTTCATATCTAGGCTGATTGGTTAAACCATATAATAATATTTTGATTTTTAGTATAATTTTTTGTTATCTGATTTATCAACCATATGATATACAATTGTAAATTTCCGCATGATAACACTAATTACTTTCGAACCCAATAATATTTTTACCGTAAATTCTCTTTTTAAATCACCTTGCTAAATTTGCTAAAATCCTAAATATTTTAATTAAACTCGTAATATTTATATACTTTTTGGGTCTTTAGCTATTATAATTTTTATATAACTAATACTTATGAAACTAAATTGTGCATATCTCTAACCAATAATAAATATCCCCTTTTTAAGTGTTGAGTCAACAATCAACATTTTCGGTGTTTTAAAATAAAAGTACATAAACTTTCATAGCATAGACTGTGTGTAGGGAGTGGGCACGGGGAGTCGATTTTCGATTACAATAAACGAGCCGTTGTACATAAAAAGAAGTTGTTACAATAAATAATTAGTGGGACCTTAATGTTAAAAATTGTATCTCCTACTTTATTGAATGTATTACTCCTATTTATTTTTATTTATCACACTTAACATATTTTTCATATTTTATTTTAATATAATTTTTTATTTTTCAAGAATTAATATTAAATATTAATTAATAAGTGTGGTATAATAAAATAATTATGTTAAATATTATTATTCAAATATGACAACTAAAAGGTAACAGAGAGATTGATTAATAAATCACATCCCTAACTTATGCTTTAATAGATTATATTACTCTTTCTATTCACTTATATACTTCTTCCTTCGTCCTTACTTGTCTACTATACTAACAATAGTAATTCACCAATACTATTCAATTCTAAAAATTAAGAGATAATTTAATATTTTTTGTCTGTTTTACCCTCGTGTTAAATACTATTCAATACGAATAATTTTTTCAAAGCATTAAATTTAATATATTCAAATGATAATAATATAATAAAATTATTCATATTATTTATTGTTTCTTAGGCTATGTGGCTAATCAATTGAAGACAACGATGGATAGACAGGAAGAGTATTGGGGGTAGTTGCAAATTATACAATAAAAGTAATTAGTTTACAACAAAAATTAACCATTTTACTTTATATATATAAAAAAAAAGTCAAAACTCATAAAAAAATATACGTTATGACTATATAATATAGCTTATATATACAATGTACTATACACTGACTATTCATTATGATATACTTAAAAAGTTGAATATAGTTTAAATAAACATAAAATATACACGAAGTATACCTGTAGTATACACCATCTATTCAATCTTGATCAATTCAAAATCACCTCTAAACGATCTCAAATTTAAATATGAATTTTTCTCCATATTATGAGCCTTTTGATTAATTAATAAATGTTATATCTTATACTTTTACTCTGTGCTAATTAAATAACCAACCTATTAAAAATACACATTTGTACTATAAAAAAATGTTTATAAGATTTGTTTAAATCTACCTTTTGTTATTATATTCAGTATCCATTTTATTATACTTTCGTTTCTAATACATCCTCTATATGTTATTAACATTTAATTCATCAAAATGATATATGATAAGTTTAGAATGAAATGATTCATTATTAACTTAATATGTGAGGATACTACTATATATATCCATATAAAATGTTTGTCCAATGTATCATAGCCACTATCTAAACATGGAGGCTCTTACTCCAACATCCATTACTGGCTTGTTGATCATCCAAAAATCAGTCAATTTGAATGGAAACAAGGTCACACTTATGGTTCTTCCATATCTTTTCTTATAATTTCAGTGTCTGTTTACTTATATCTGACTCTCTTCTCGCTTCGTTTCTCTACATTTATCCCTACCCTCACTACCACCACCATCCGCAACATTACCGCGATCCACAGCCTCATTCTCTGTCTCCTCTCTCTACTCATGGTCATTGCATCCATCCTTTCTGCCTTACACCAAATGCCACCTCATGATTGGAAGTGGATCGTGTGTTTCCCCGGTGCCAATCATACTCTTCCACGTGGACCGGTGTTCTTTTGGGTTTATATATGTTACCTTTCAAAAATTCTTGAATTTATCGATACACTTTTAATCGTCCTCAGTAGTTCTAGATCACGAAGGTTATCGTTCCTCCATGTGTATCACCATACAGTTGTGCCTATTCTTGGTTATATTGGGCTTCAATTTGCACAATCAATGTCAAAGTGTTGCTGTTATTATCAACGCTTCGATTCATGTTATAATGTATGCTTATTGTTTCCTATCGGCTATAGGAAAAAGGCCATGGTGGAAAAAAGTGGTGACAAATTGTCAAATATTTCAATTTAGGAGTGGGTTTATAATATCAGCTATGATGTTGTATTATCACTTTACAACTGAATTTGGATGCACTGGAGTTGGGGCATGGTGTATTGGTATTGCTTTTAATGCCTCACTTTTAGTGCTCTTTCTTGATTTTCATTCCAAGAATTATACCAAGAAAGGACAAGAACTAGACAAACATAAATAATTTATGCGGAAAAAGGCCTAAAATACCCTTGAAGTATTAAAAATGGTACAAAATTACCCTCATCCACCTATTGGCTCCAAAATGCCCTTTTCATCCACCTATTGGCTCCAAAATACCCTTGTCATCCACCTTTGGGTTCAAAATTGACCACTTTTTTAATTATTTTAAAATAAACTCTTTAAATATTTTTTAAAATACTTGGCGTTCAACTATTGGTTATAATTTAATTTATTAATATAATTTATAAATCAACCCACTACCCACTCATTACTAACTAAACCCCACCCAATTAATAATCCAATTATAATATCAAAATTGTCATAAACACTACTAAAACACGATGAAATTATAGATTCCTGAAAATGACATTCAAAATTATTTGAGTTCGAATCGAAGCCCCAATGAAATATAGGTTGAGCCGCTTATTTAGGAGGACACTTTCAATATGATTCTCTTTCAAGATTGAATTAAAAATTTATGATTAAAGGTAAAGAAGTAATACATTTCGAATTAATTCATGCACTTTTTTAAAATATAATTTTATAAATATTTATGATTTGTTTTAAAACCTTTAATATATTATTTTGAAAAAAAGTTAACTATGAAGTAACATCACATAATTGAGACGTAAGTCAGACTTTTAAGTTTATCGGTAATTTTTATTTAGACACTTAACATATGATAATTTACTTCTATAGATATTTTCGCCTCAAATTTTTAAAAACACTCAATTGGCAGTAGCTTTTTTCTTGTTGCATTAATAATGTGACGGGTGTATTAATTTGGAGGGGTTTAATTAGTAATGGGTGGGTAGTGGATTGATTTATAAATTATACTAATAAGTTAAATTATAACATATAGTTGCGTGCCACGTATTTAAAAAAATATTTAAATAGTTTAAATATAAAACCGTTAAATAAGTGGTCAATTTTGAACCAAAAGGTGGATGACAAGGGTATTTTGGACCCAATAGGTGGGTGAGAAGGGTATTTTGGAGCCAATAGGTGGATGGAGGGTAATTTTGTACCATTTCCAATACTTTAAGGGTATTTTAGGCCCTTTTCCGTAATTTATGTATCCATTGTTTACTTGTACTATTATACTATTTTGTACTTTTATATTTCGCTCTGTTTTAATTTACTGATATTATTTGACATGACATATGATATTAAGGTCTTTCTTGATTTTCATTCCAAGAATTATACCAAGAAAGGACAAGAACTAGACAAACATAAATAATTTATGTATCCATTGTTTACTTGTACTATTATACTATTTTGTACTTTTATATTTCGCTCTGTTTTAATTTACTGATATTATTTGACATGACATATGATATTGAGGTAGAGAGAGACTTTTGAAATTTGTACACACATTTGTACATTATATATCATTTATATAATTAAGAGTAACTAATAGATAATGCATATATGTTTGGGTCAAAATTTCCAAAATCACACAATTATTAATTACATAAGATGCTCATTTTCAAGAGCAATGCTTTTTCACTAGAAAATGATCAAAATAGTTCTTGATGTATAGGGGTTAAAGCATTTTGATCCTTCATATATATTACTTTATCAAAATAGTCCTTAAAGTATAATAAAAGATGTTCATTTTGATCTTTTGCCCTAAAACTAACCATTATGATAAAAAGTGTGGTTAAATTTAACAGTGAATCCCACAATATTGACACATGTCAGTCTTCTTCTCCTTCAATCTTCTCTCTTCACCATTAAAGATAATTCTTCATCTTCAATCTACCACCTTCTATATTCTTACAAGTAAAATAAGTCTCACTACACTCACTTCTTATTTCCATCTACTGATCTACACATTATTGACACATGACAGACTTTAATTCAAACACAATATTTCAATTTCTATAAATCACATAATTAAAATGATTTGTCACTTGTAATTAATATACTTATTCATTTTTATTTATAAAAAATAGTCAAAACAAAAATATCACTCCCTAAACCCAACAAAAAAAATTAAATAAACAAATAAGTTATATTGCAACGTCGGATACAAATACTAGATGTGATTGTCGAAAAAATCGCCATAGCTGGTGGACTAATATCCACACCAGTAATTGGATGGTCACTTTACACCTTAAAAACAACAGGATGTGGGCTTCCACCAGGACCTGCTGGTTCAATTGGAGCAAGTTACTTGTAAGAATATGGAAGGTGGTAGATTGAATATGAAGAATAATCTTTAATGGTGAAAAGAGAAGATTGAAGGAGAAAAAGACTGTCATGTGTCAATATTTTGGGATCCACTGTTAAATTTAACCACACTTTTTATCATAATGGTTAGTTTTAGGGCAAAAGACCAAAATGAACATCTTTTATTATACTTTAAGGACTATTTTGATAAGGTGATATATATGAAAGATCAAAATGCTTCAACCCCTATACATCAAGGACTATTTTGATCATTTTCTCCTTTTTCACTACTACTTTCCCCCTTTTGTTTGGTCTTCTTTCTCCCATTGATTAATCGATTCTTCTTCTTCTTTATTGTAAGTATATTGATGTATATACATATTTGATACATAGTTATACACTATATACACATGATAAATATATATATATATATATATATATATATATATATATATATATATATATATGCACATTTTATTGAAAATATTTCTATTATCTATAAATATACATAGGTAAGTTATTCATTAAAAAATTTAAAATTAAATTATTTTTAAACATGATTTTTTTTTTCCTGATCAAACTTTAAAAAAAATGTACAACATAAATTGGGACAAATTTATTTTTACTCCATATATCCCAATTTGTGTATCACTGTTTGATTTAGCACAAAGTTCAAGTTATAAGAAATACTTTGAAACTTGTGACCTAAAAAAATCATTAAATATTTGTGTGATTATAAATTATTTTAATAAGGGCCAAAAAAAAATAAAAATACTCTCTCCCTTCAATTTTACTTGGCACATCCATTAAAAAATAATTATTGATATTAGGTATTTTACCAAACTGTCCCTATTAAATAATGTCTTGAAAATGATCTATAAAACAAATATTTAATGTTGAGGGTAAAATATTGAAAAATTATTGACTTTTTTTTATATGTCAAAGAGAACAAACAAAAAATGAAAATCTATTTTAAAAATAAATGACAAGTAAAAGTGAATTGTAAAACTAATTAAAAATTAAATTATTTTTTATTATAGAAAGATGAATTCCGTTCCGTTTGGAATTGATTTTAGAAAACAGCGTACATATTTAGAGGTAGTGTACAAAAGTGATTGACTTTTTTATTATTTTATTAAACTATCTATCATTTTCATATAGTATGAAAAATGGGAACTCTCAAAGTTAAAAAGGTGAATTACAATTTTATTTTTATAATAAATTAAAATGTTATAAATATTTAATTGTTTAAATATTAAATTATATCATTTTAGTTATGTAAATGTGTAATAACTTTTAGACTTTATTGTACTAATTTCTAATTAAATATCTAATACTTTCTCCGTACACTTTTTTTTGTTACTGTTTGACTTGGTACACCTATTAAGTATTGATATATGTATTTTACCAAACTATACCTATTAAATGATGTTTACTATTAAGTCTTGAAGAATAATATGGAGAAAGAGTATTTATTATTGAGGGTAAAACATAAAAAATATAATTATCTTTTTTTGATATGTCAAAAATAATAAATAAAAATAAAAATTTATTTTAAAAATAAGTCACAAATAAAAATGAACGGAATAAATATTTTAAAGGTGTGCAAATTTGCGAAATGGAGAGATACACATTGATAATGCCTTCCTTATTATCATTAAAAAATGGGTTTAGTTTCACTAATTTAAATTGGTTAATCATACACGATAAGAACTTAAAGCTATTCAGATTCATGTTTACTTGATCACTAAATTACTATTTTCTGCATGTAACCTTTTTGCATATATTGTTAGCTTTAATTTAATTTAAATATATTTATTCTATCCTTCATTATCTATTATTTTTCTTTTTATTTGCTTTAAACATCCACTTTCGCATTTCATATCTACCTATTCCATTGTTTTGTCCTTAATATCGCAACTCTTATATTTTCATATTTGTAACCTCTAAATATTTTAATTTAAAACTTTCAAACAGTTTTTGACATTCCTTCATTCTCATCAACATAAATTTATGTTTTTTTCATGAGACTCCTACTCAAGTTATTGTAGACAATGAAGTTTTATTGATAAATTCATATTAAATTTGGATTAAATCTTAAATTCACCATACGTTGACCAAGTCAAATTACTGATTGATAAAATCGGATTAATATCTAGGTCAAAATTGTATGACTTAAATAAAGTCTAAATTATACTTGGGTCAGTCCATTAAGTTGACAAGATGCGCCCAACTCATGATTTTTCAGGCCCATGAGTCAAAATTGCTGGGACCAAAATACCCTAAAGCTCTTGCTCAAGCCTATATAAGGAGGTCTTCATAAGACCAAAATACAGTAAAAATACATACACACACGAATAGATAATTGCTCTTCAGTGGTGATCTGCAAGTCTTTCGCATACAAAGAAGTCTTCGCTCCAAATCTTGAGCCACAAGTATTCCGCCAAATCAAGAACATCTGTGAAGAGAAGAATCAGGGGATTACATATCTTTTTGAGATAAGAATTGTAACATTCGCACTAATTCAAATACAAATATTATTGTTTGCTTGCTATTTTTCCTTTCCTGTCTATTGTATTTCAGGATTGAAACTTTAGATGCTAACAAATTGGCACGCCCAATGGGACAATCTTTACCTCTCATCTTTTCTCTTCGAAAATCAAAATTCAAGAACACTGTGATGACTTCCAAGAAGATCAACTCAAAATCTACATCTGCATCCAAATCTAGATCTACATTTGTACCTGCATCTGCACCAAAATCTGCATCTGCATCTAAATCTGGATCTAAATCCGTACCCGCATCTGCATCAAAATCTGCATTTGCATCTGGATTCGCATCTACTTCTGCAAAAATTGATGGATCCAAATTCTGCATCGTTGTGGAAAACATCCTTGATATTACTACAGGAAACATGAGACTTATCACAAGGAATCAAGCAAGATTGCTTTGACAACAAGCCTCACGAGTGCCGTTCGAGTTTTCTATTGCCTTCGGTTTGTCCCCAAAATGTGCGAAGTCTCTTGCGAAAGCCGTAATACAAGACATTGCCGAAATGATCGAGAGGGTTCTTGCCCAATTGAGCCCACCAACATGCAAGAAGTCCTTTGCTTCGGCAGACAATGATGTCATAAGAACGAGATACCCCACGTAACATGTTTGCATCTTATGTTTGGTGAAATAAACGCTATTCTCCGTCACCTACTATGGTAATGCACACAATGGTGACTAACACTTCGAGTGTGTTTGGTATGAAGGAAAACATTTTCTGAAAAATGTTTTCCAATTTTTCCTTGTTTGGTTGGGACAAAAGTTTTGGAAAATGTTTTCCAAATCAACTCATTTTCCTCAAAATTAAGAAAAATGACTTCCCTTCAAAAATTAAGGAAAACATTTTCCAAAACTCTCATCCAATTTCAAATTACATTTTTTTTTTGGAAAAACATCAATTTTTTAAAAATATTTTCAATTTCAAATTTTATTTTTTCACCCGATCCCTGAAACCCCCCCGGCCAGCCCCCAACCCCTCCCCAAAAAATTAATTTTGAATATTTTCAACTTCAAAATTTTATTTTAAACTCCTAACCCCCCCCTCCCCCGGCCAGCCCCCCACCCACCCCCACCCCCCAAAAAAATTAATTTTATTTTTAAAAATACTATCAACTTCAATTTTTTATTTTTTCACTCCTACCCTCCCTCCTCCGCCCCACCCACTACCCCCCACCCCACCCCACTTCACCCCCACCACATAATAATTTTGATTTAAAAAAATATTTTCAATTCATAAATTATTTTTTACTCTAGTAGAAATAAAAGATGTCTCTCAAAAACATTTTTCATTCATAAATCAAACACTAAAAATCATTTTCGGAAAATATTTTCTACTCACCAACCAAACATGAGAAAATAAGTCCAAAATCTACTTGTTTTCCGGAAAAACATTTTCTAGGAAAACATTTTCCATGGAAAACATTCTCCTCCATACCAAACACACCCTTCATCTGTAGAAGAACAACCTGTGAGCTTGACAAGAGCTATTGAAGGCTTGACCAAGTATGTTCATGATCAAGATGCTCGAATTGCTAAGCTAACTGATAGGGTAGAGGGCATGATGGATGAAAAATCAAGTCATTCACCTGGAAAATGTCTGCAAGTACAAGAGACGGTCGATCGCCCCCTCAAAGCAAGTGGAATATGCTAAACAGATTTAAGTTTCCTCTAAAGGAATGATCCCGATCAACCACATCAAAGATTTTATCATGGGGACCATCAAAAACAAGTACGAGGTTGCCACAAAATCCTCCTTGACATACGCAAGGCCATACACTGCAAAGATATCTTGAAAATGCCTGTCGATTATCAACCTCCAAAGTTTTAGCAGTTCGATGGTAAGGGGATCCCAAAGTAACATGTAGCACACTTTATCGAAACCTGCAACAATGTTGGGACATACAACGATTACCTCGTCAAATAATTTGTCTGCTCCCTTAAGGGCATTGCTTTCGATTGGTACACCGACCTTGATTCTGGCTCTATCGATAGTTTGGAACAAATGGAGCAAGAATTTCTCAACTGCTTCTATATCACAAGACGTACTGTAAGCATGGTGGAACTTACAAACACACGTCAGCGAAATGAAGAGTCGGTCTTTGACTTCATTAATCGATGGACGCATGCAAGTCTAAACTGTAAAAATAGACTTAGTGAAGCTTCGGGTATAGAGATGTGCATTCAAGGTATGCATTGGGGTCTCCGCTATATTTTGCAAGGCATAAAGCTTAGAAATTTTGAAGAATTGGCCGGTCGCTCTCATGATATAGAGTTAATCATGTCGTCCGTTGGAACTGAAACGCCACCTATCCACGAACTCCGTAGAGGCAAAGAAAGGCAAGAATTCAACAAAATGAGAAAATATTTTCCAAAGGCTGAAAACAAAGAATCCATGAATGTCAATGCTTCTCATGTGAAATTCACCACAAAAGTGGGCAATATGCAGTGCGCAAAAGCCTTCTTTTGTAGGAAGGACAAATCAAAAACTTACCTTGAAGGAAATGCAACGTAAGGACTACCCATTTCTTGACTCAGATATTTCTGAAATCTTTGATGAACTCCTTGAGATGAAACTTTTTAAGCTACCAAAGATGAAACGACCAGATGAAGCTGGGAGGAGTGATGATCCAAAATGCTGTAAGTATCACTGGTTGGTTGGATACCCTATCAAGAAATACTTCGTCTTCAAGGACAAAATCATGGACCTAGCTCGCGATGGGAAGATTGAACTTGAAGATGAGAAATTTAGTTCAAACCAAGTCTGTATCGCTTCTAACTAACCCAATCTAATCATGACCTGCAATTTTGTTGAAGAAAATATGGGGAAAAAATCCAAATATCAATTAGACAAGAATGATTAAGTTTGGAGACTTTGAGCCCATTGATGTAAATAATTTGTTATTTCTTCCTATGCTAAGTGATGTGGTTCCTGGAGAGCGATCAACAAGAGAAGATGAAGACCCATCAGATGATCTTAATGATTGGGATTGGACTATCGTGACTCGTCGTAAACATCGAAAAACGAGTTCGCATAAGAAGTCAACAAAGCAACACATTAGGGAAAAGATGGTAAGGAGACCCAAAACCAAAACTTTGATTTTGCATTCAAAGAAGAAGGAAATAAAGGTGCACCACTACCAAAAGTTGCATCGACCAATTATATTTGGAGAATATTTGCCAAATTGGTTTTACACCAAGTTCACGTGCGATGGCATAAAAGCTCTGTGTTGTAATGTCGATGAAAAGGAAGGGAAAAATGCAACTTCATCATATCAATCACCAAAAGATTCTCCAAAGTTGTCTCTTGAAGGTGAAAATCTATCTTGCCATCACTAAAAGATGCTCTAGAACTATATTCTGGAGTAGAAAATGTATGTATGGCCAAAATCACATTCTCTGATGAAGATCTTCTGTTTGGTGACACATTTCATAATCACGCTTTATTCATGGTCGGTATTGCACGTGAGAAAAGGGTGAATAGAAACTTAGTCGATGGAGAATTTGAAATCAACATCCTTCCGCTTTGCACAATGAAAGAACTTGGGATATCAATAGCAGATCTTACTCATTGTCTCTTGATGATCTAAGGATTCAATCAAGGAGGACAAAGGTCCATAGAGACCGTCAAAATAGACCTCACCATCGGAGAGTTGCAATCAAGTGAGTGGTTATATGTAATTGATGCAAAGACTTCATATGACATTTTTCTTGGTAGGTAGTGGCTACATGCGAACAAAGTAATCCCATCTACCTACCACCAATGTTTGAAGTATTATGAGAATGGAGTTGCAAAAAGGATTATTGCAGATAATAATCCATTCGCTGAAGATGAAGCTCACTTTGCTGACGCAAAGTTTTACTTGAAGAAATATTCCAAAAAATTTGATGACATTGCATCCGGAGATGTCAGTCTTCTTAACAAGATGGCTAAGGTAGCAGTCGATAAAGCAAAAGTCGCAAACAAGGAAGATCCAGATCTTGGAAATCCAAATAAGATGTCTAACATGATTGGTGCTTATTCAAGTAAAAATGTCACATCCATTCTTCGTTATGTCCCAAAGGAAAAGGAGGACAAGAGACACTCTCTCGAGTTGCAAGAAAATGCGCTGAAAGGTTTGAACCTTCTTGTATGATGAAGTCGTCCATAAAATTACTTGGGAAGTCTGTGTACCCTAAGTCATTACTTCACGGAAAATTTGTGGCCCCTAAGTCATATGAAGCACTACCAATGAGGCGTACAGAAGAAGCTTTTGATCCTAATGCTTATAGACTGCTAGAAAAGGCTGGATTTGATCCTAACGAACCGTCAAAATTGGGGATGCTTCCATCAGAACCTATTATGAGGCAACAACATGAAGGATTGGGCTACAAACAAACCTATCCACATCTCCATAAAAATGGTAAGCAATAACTACATAACTGCGGAAGATGAGTATGCTAACTCTAGCAAAAGGCTTTTTGTCGTCGAACGACTTGTAAGCTCAATTAAAAGGATCTCTGTATTTGAGAGGTTAGGTCCATTGAAGAAGAAAAACAAGGTTTTGACAAATACCAAGAGTATGCAAGCATCTTCTTTACCCAAATCTCAAAATGCTCCTAAAGACTTTCAAAGCCTGATCTCTTCTAGAATGAGGCGACAGACGAATATTGTGGTCTCATGTGAAGAAGTACTAAAGGAAAAGTCGAGTGTTGTGGTCTACACCAAGCAACATGATGAATATGAAGAAAGTGTTGGCTCTTTATAACATGTCACTCCACAAGATGAAAGGCATATTATTTCTCCAATTAAAACGGATGGAGAGTTGGAGAATGTTTCATGGTGTTACCATACTTTCAATGATGGAGAACCTCAAGAAGATGAGGATGCTAAAGATGCGACACACGAACTTGAATGAGTAAAGGTGACAGTTGATGCATTGAAAGAAATCAACCTTGGAACTAATGAAGATCCAAAATCCACTTATGTGAATGCTTCATTGGTGAGTGATGAGAAAAGAGCCTATGTTGAATTACTTAAAGAGTATAAAGATGTATTTGCCTTGAGTTACAAAGAAATGCCTGGATTATACCCGAAGGTAGCAGTCCATCATCTTGCTGTGAAAAGCGGTACACGTCCTATCAAGCAAGCTTAACGACGTTTTAGGCCTGAATTGGTTCCCATGATCGAAACTGAAGTTAACAAGATTATTGAGGCTGGCTTTATCTGTGAAGTTAAGTACCTCACATGGGTTTCAAGTATTGTCCACGTGAGGAAGAAGAATGGTCAAATTCGAGTTTGCATTGACTTTAGGGATATCAATAATGCATATCCCAAAGATGAATTTCCACTTCCTATCCCTGAGCTTATGATTGATGCCACTACTGGGTATGAGGCGATGTCTTTTATGGATGGCTCATCCGGCTACAATCAGATTCGCATGTCACCAAAGGATGAAGAGTTGACCGCCTTCCGCACTCCAAAGGGCATTTATTGCCACAAAGTAATGCCTTTTGGTTTTAAGAATGCAGGAGCAACATACCAAAGATCTATGCAAAATATCTTTGATATAATTCTTCACAAACATGTTGAATGTTTCGTTGATGAGTTAGAAGTGAAATCAAGAAAAAAATGTGACCACTTGCAAGACTCGAGGATGATGTTTGATCTACTAAGAAGGTATCAACTTAGAATAAATCCTTTGAAATATACTTTTGGAGTTACCTCTGGAAAATTCCTCGTCTTCCTTGTATGATATCTAGGAATAAAAAATGATCAAGCAAAAATAGATGTAATTCTGAAGAAGGTCAAGCCAAGAAGCATCCACGAATTGAAGAGTCTGCAAGGGAAGCTAGCATATCTTAGGAGATTCATTTAGAATCTAGCAGGAAAGTGCCAACTATTCAGTTGTCTTATGAAAAAGGGCACTCTCTTCGAATGAGAACAAACTTGTAGTAATGCCTTTGAGAGCATCAAGTCTTACTTGACCAAACCATCAGTTTTAGCAGGTCCTATTGCTGAAAAGTCATTGATACTTTACATATCCGCTCAAGAAAGATCAGTGGGAGCACTCTTAGCTCAAAATAATAGCGAAGGGAAAGAAACACTACAACATTTTATGTCTACAACCACCCTAGAAAAGTGTGGCCTAAACTATGAAAAAGTGTGGCCTTTGATAAAAGGCCACACTTTTTGACTTTAAGCCACACTTTTTCAGGGGTGGCTGAAAGCCCCGTAACCTTAGAGTTTAGGCAACACTTTAAAGTGTTGCCTTAGCAGCTGCGCTTAAAAGCGTTGCCAAAAGGCAAAAAGGCCACGCTTTTGCAGCTACGCTTAAAAGTGTTGCCTTATCAACTACACTTTTAAGCGTAGCCTAATAGGCAAAAAGGCCACACTTTGTAGCTACGCTTAAAAGTGTTGCCTTACCAGCTACACTTTTAAGCGTGTCTTTTGCTATCATATTGCCCACAATTATGAAGTGTTGCCTTTTTTATCTAATATATGACAACACTTTGAAGTGTAGTTTTTGCCTATATGCATACACAATTTATATGCCACAATTTCTAATTAAATACACCAATATATTTTTGCAATAATAATCTCAAGCATTAAATCAGCTAATAAGTAATTCAAATTTATAGATTTTCCATAAACTTCAAAACATAATATGTGTTGTGTACATACGCATACTTATAAAGCAATATTCTAAATGTGTACACAATAGTTCAAAAAGTACTCTTACAATAGTTTAATATATTCCACCAATGAATATATTTCACAATTTATAATGTTTTCAAACTTTTACAATAGTTCAAAAACTCTTCATCATCCACTTCAAATTTGTTCACCTCCATTGCTCTAAACAAATCATATTGCGACGGTTATAAAAGAGGCAAGAAGTTCCATATTGCAACATTTATTGAAGAGGCAGTAGTTTATAAGTCGTGCTCAAAGAATCAAAAGTATATGAGTTCTCTTGGGTAATGACAACACGCTGCACATATGTAAGCAACAATGAAAGTGAGAAATATATAATAGAAATTCTAAGTACAACCTGCAATGTATACTATAATGGAGAGTGGACAAAAAAACTAAGCCTCCCTTCATTGATTGATAAAAGTGACGGAGTCAACAACTAACACTGAGAAATGATGGATAAACATGGATAAACCACGTATATATAGTGCATTATCAAGCTACATAATGAAGTGGTTTGAGAAACATCACGTCTCATTACTCATCCACATAGCACTTTTTAGACTAAAATACAGTTCAAATACTGAGGTTTTAATCAATTAAACATCCATCCCCAATCCACATTGAAAAGAGGACAAAATCAGAGAGTTGCAGGTGTCTATGTTAACAAGCTGACGATGCCTGGTTACGAAAACATCTCTTTTCAGCCCACGACAACCTATAGAGAAGAGGTATCATGGGGGAAGAGATGCAACAAGCACCGTTTTCTTTACTGTCCTATTACAGATCAAACTTAGCAATTGTTTTAGAACTTTCTGGGAGTCAAATGGTCCTGCTAAACAACACTGCTGATATTTTTAAGAAGCTGAATCAGGGCATATTCAGATAGAAGAAAGATAACATGGCGGAACGCTATACAAGTTTGGAGATGGACAATATGAAAAGAGAGGGACTTGAGATGCTTTAAAGATAAGAACAATCATATCCAGAAGATAAAAGGCTAATAACATTTATTGTTTTACTTTTTGTGTAGCATGGAACTTTCAGATGAAGCTTTAATCTATCTTAGAGATCCTAGAATTCCTTTAAATTTAGATAGGGCTCTTCACACTTTTGGCACAATGTACACAACACATTCTGGGTGCTGTTTATGAATAAAAACCTACAATTTCATAAGAAGAACATCATCTAAAACATACTAGAGTAGCAAGTTCATAGCAATTGAGATTGTACCACCACATTACGAAATCTTTCTATTTTTTCCACTGAAAAGGACATCAGAAATTCATCAAACCAGAAAGAACACTATGAAAAATTTTGTCATTTGTTGCAATAGCAACAACCTTGTTCACAGTGATACAACTCCAACACTTTATAAATGACATAATTATAAAATGCAACATTTGAGAATCAAAGACCTAGATTTACCGCGATAAGATAAATTTCTACCACTAGACCATTGGTGCTTGCTAATTTAACACTATGATTTTATTTTTTATTCCTACTCTTTAAATTCCTTTTTTTTTTGCGAAAAAAAGAACCAAATTGTTCAATTAGGTTAAACTATATACATTTTTTAGAAATACTAAGGCTAAAATCGACTTCTTATCTTTGGTTAGATTTTGGGCCTTTTCTTAATAGTCTTGTTTTTTATGGTTAATTTAATTCCTTTAATTAATTTTGTGTCTTCAAATGCAGATAATTTTGCACTTAATTACAACAATTCTTTTTCCTTAGTCATCCATATCTTGCTAGATAACAATGTTTATATGTGTTTTGAAAAGACATTGCCAATTAGTATTATAAAAGATACTAATAAAATGTTTAAGACTAAGAAAAATCATTAACATTCAATAGAAGAAGTCCAGAATGAGCATTGAGTTACATACCTTTGAAAAAATTATAGATACCCATCCCAGTATGAAACAAAGATCCATAATTCACATTGTCTATATTAAAACATAATCCTGATAGGAAGTTTTTTAATTAGTGTATATCATTTTGAAAATTAAATGAGGGAAAGACGAGCATTGAAAGAGAAACGTACTATTTTCTGCCCAACCATCTCTGCAATAGTGCCACTCACTAAGGCACCTATAGTTCCACCAAGTGTTAGAATAGCTCCAAATGTTGAATACTATAGAACAAGAAAAATATCAGCACGAACGGATGTGTTACATATCAGATATCAGAACCCCAAAGCTCTAACTAATACTATCTTTTTAGACTTCAGTAACATTAGCAGGCATTGTAGCACTTAGTTATTGCAGAGTTCACAAAACTATCCACTCCTCAAACAAGTACTTTGAAGAAAGCCACCAAGCCACCTTTATACAGCCCACGTAATTAACCATTGCTAGTGAATATTAGTTATCTATTGCAGCCTCCAATTGTCACTACAACAATCACATCCAAACACATAAAAGGGAAATGCAGATTTAAGTGTACTCTTACCTCTGCAATGGACAACCCCAGGTCAGCCATGATACCTGATTGGACAGTAGAAGAGTAGCCAACCTATAACACAATCATCACATTAAATATAAAATTCATCAAACACCTTAATTAAATAAATCATCACAACATAAAGATTTACTTATCTAAGATAGAGGAAAAAACAAATAATATCATATCTACTGCTCCAATTCTATATTACAGTACATTTGCTACTTTATTCTTGTATTATTGTTAACACCAAATCCACAACTCTGCGATTCTATGTATACACTAATAGACTAAAGAATTTTCCGAACTTATGAGTTTTTCTCATTGCACCTTGAAAACCTATTATAATACTTACATCAAATTCATAAACCAAGGAACCACACATAACAACACAAGTGCTTAGAACAACAAACTTTGAACAGGAAGTGCTAATAGGGAACTTGTTTCCTTTACTACATAAAAGTTATACTTCTTCCATTTTGTATGTCTTGCTATTTGCTGTTTTGGAAAAGTTAGTTAATTCAAACCAAAGAATACAATGACATAAAAATAAGACTTTGTAGAAAGAGTATTATAAAGTGTTGGAGTTGTATCGCTGTGAAGCAACGTTGTTGCTATTGCAACACCTGACAACATTTTTACTAGTGTTCTTTCTGGTTTGATGAATTACTGATGTCCCTTTCTGTGGAAAAAAATAGAAAGATTCCGTAATTTGTAATCGAACTCATGGAAATGAGAAAAAGCAATCAATAAAGTTCTCCCTATAAAACTACATCACAGAGAAAATACTACAATATGATAGCTTATTGAAACCATTGAAAAATTAAATACTACAATAACAAGTAAAAACACACATACAGCACAAAAAAGGTACAAAATATAAATTCAAACTAAAATTAATCAAGATATCCATTTTGCTCAAACTCTATTATTTACTATCCATCACAGAGGGTTGATCAAAGACATCTTAGTACCTGCTCATTACGAAAGGACACAAATCCAAATCCCCTTGAACAGACTGATTTTTGATCCCACATAACCTTATTAAGTTCCTTTCAAACTTCTGTATTCAATTTGAGATGCAACAAATCTCATCTACTGGAACACAAACCATAAAGAAGAATAGTAAATAGTAAACCTTGAGGATATACTTTTACTAACTACTTGCACAATTTGCAGGTACAGAAGACACAAACAAAATAATGCAGAAATTGGTGCATAAGAAACGCAACAGAGGTACAACGCAATACAAACACAAAGATATATACTTACAGACTCAAATGCTTCGAGTATTAATTCCCTCTTTCTCGTCTGCTCAAGATTCCTAGGGCTAACTTTGACGTTCAGATTTTCGAAACTTTCTTCCCCTACTTTGGAATTTCAACTGTAAGAACCCCCAAAGTAATCAATTCCTTCTAAATACAAAACAAAAATTCAATCAATTTACAAGAAGATTGTTTTTAGTGACAGATTATTAGTAAAAAATAAGAAGGAAACTCAACTGTACAAAATCTGTACCTACACTTGACAAAATCGGTATCGGAAAAATCTTCCGCTAAGCTCTTAAATTTTTCAGCTTCCGCTCTTCAGTTCTTCGATCCTCAATTCTTCTATCCTTAGTTCTTTAGCTTCAGCATTTCAGCACTTCGAGAAAATCATGTTCTAGAGAAGACAATCTTCAGCTCAGATGTTGATTAGTACTTCAGTTAAGCTAAGTTCTTCAGCTCAGCTAAGTTCTTCAGCTTGTTCTCTTCGATCTTCACTTCAGCTACGTTCTTCAGCTACTCTTCGAGAAAAATGAGTAAAACGTGTTCCAGGAAAGAAGAGAGAGAGAGAAGTTTTTAGCAATTTTTTATTAATAATTTTTTTGGCCAATAAAATATGGGAGGGAGAGTTGAAAATGTTGGAGGGAATATAATTTTTTAGTGAAAATTGTAGGCCACACTTGTAATGTGTTGTTTTTATAATTGTAAAAAATAGGACACTTTAAAAGTGTGGTATGTAAATATTTGTTGCCATTTATTTCATATTATGACAACGCTTATAAAGTGTAACCAATACCATTAAAGAGTACGCTTTACAAGTGTTGCCAATATTGTCGTTGCCAAAAGTTAAAAATTTAGGCTACATTTTAAAAGTGTTCCCAAAAATATTTTAGGCAACACTTTTTAAGTGTTGCTCAGATTTAGTGTGGCCGTAGGACTAAAATGGTGTAGTGAAAATTCCCTTTACTAATTGAGTAGGATGATGACACCAAATAAGTTAAAGTACTCGCCAATTGAAAAACTATGTTTGGCCTTAGTCTTCTCAATTCAGAAGATGAAACACTACTTTCAAGCTCACGTCGTCCGTCTTATTTCTAAAGCCAACCCCATCAAATTTGTGATGTCGAAACCTGTCCTCAATGATTGATTAACAAGATGATATCTCCAGTTTTAACAATTTGAAATTGTGTATGTTCCTCAAAAGGCTGTGAAAGGGCAAGCATTGACAGACTTCTTAGCAGACCACCCTATACCTGATGATTGGGAACTCACTGATGAATTACCTGATGAAGATGCAATGGTTATTGAAGTTCAACTGCCTTGGAAGATGTATTTTGATGGGCCCTCACATCGTGAAGGGGCCGGTGCTGGAGTGATATTCGTCACTTCTCAAGAGAAGATCTTGTCATATTCCTTCACCTTAACAGAATGTTGCTCCAATAATGTTGCAGAATATCAAGAATTGATACCCGGGCTTGAAATGACAGTTGATATGAAGCAATTGCAATTAAAAGTTTTTGGAGACTCTGAATTAGTGATCAATCAATTGTTGGATAGCTATGATGTCAAAATGTCAGAATTGCGCCTCTATCATGACTATGCACAATAATTTATTAGATGGTGTTTACATCCCCATTCTATTCAAATAGGGCGAAACGTCAAGCTGACTCAAAAAGTCATCAATTAACTTAATTTTTAAAGAATTTAAGCAATAAACGAATTTTAAAGGAGTCGCCACCTAATTTGAGGAAAAAACTAGGAAACCAATTGAAGTGATCTACAAAACTATTAGATTCTAGATAAGGGTTCAGGTTATTTCGAAGGAAAGGTGTTAGGCACCCTTCGAAATCCACAACTATGGATCCCGACTGAATTCATTTTTTTCAAATTGAGGAGGAGATAAAAATAATATATACAAATATAATAACACATGTGATATACACAAATAATAATATAAAATAATAATGTAAGAATCGGCCTAAGGTTTGCCTAACGTGAAAAATATACACAATAATAAATAGAAAAGTATAATTTGAATTCCATTGGAATAACTTCAATGGGAAGCGGCGCTGGGGTACATGTAAACACACTTAGTAGAAGTGTTAGTAGTAAATAAATATGAATAAAAAATAAAGGGAAAATGCATAAGTACCCCCTCAACCTATGCCTGAAATCTCAGAGACACACTTATACTATACTAAGGTCCTATTACCCCCCTGAACTTATTTTATAAATAATTTTATACCCCTTTTCGGCCTACGTGGCACTGGTTTGAAAAAAAAATATCAACACACACTGGGCCCACAAGATAGTGCCACGTACGATGAAAAGGGGTAGAAAATTATTTATAAAATAAGTTCAGGGGGGTAATAGGACCTTACTATAGTATAAGTGTGTCTCTGAGATTTCGGGCATATGTTGAGGGGGTAGTTGTGCATTATCCCAAAAATAAATGAAATAAATAACTAAAAATAAAACACGTCTTATTAACATGGAAGACCTTGGAAATCGACAATAATTTCTTCATCGGTCAATTTCAACAAAATAAATAATATGAACTTAAACTAAATTTTCGTATTGTAGAATGGGGAGACCTCCAAAATCGACGGAAAGATTTTCTCATTGGCCAATTTTAACATACAAAATATATGAATTTTAACTACATTTTCGTCTTTTACAATGTGGAGGTCTCCAAAACCGGTGGGGAGATTTTCTCATTGGCCAATTTTTACATACAAAATAGATGAATTTAAATCAAATTTCCGTCTTTTACAATGTGGAGGCTTTCAAAGTCGATGGAGAAATTTTCTCATTGACCAATAAAACATAAGACTTTTTCATTATAAAATCATAAAAAATTAACAAGGGTAAAATAATATGGAACTACTAACCATTGGTAGCCGAAACGAGTCATCAAATAACTCTTTTAAGAAAGAATCCATCGCATAAACGGTAACAAGAATATGGATAAAATAGATGAACAAATTAGTAATAAATGAAACAAACATGAATTTACAGTAATTCTAAAATGGAAAAAAATATATGGCATCATCAACAGTAAAGGATTAAAAAAATATTAATAAAGTAAGATCATATATGGCCACAAAATTAAAATACTTTATAAGAAAAACTTTAATTGTAAACTACGTGTACAAGCAATAAAATTCAACATGAAAGATAAAATAACAACTTGAAGCAATCTGTAGCCAAATATTCTCTAATGTCCAATAATATATATATATATATATATATATATCCAAAATAATCAACAATCTGTGAGACAAACTGGAAATAAAATAACCAACAAACCAACGTGAAGATGGTAAACAACACCCGAAACGAAGAACAATAGAGCAGTCTAACCAGATTTTGTCAAAAAAATAATAAGATATACAAATATAAACAAAATATAAAAGGCAGAAGGGTCACCTAAGGAAGCATTTTTCGGCCGAATCTTGTTGGAAACAGAGCTTGGAGCTCGCTAGATTGTTGTTTCGCGCTGTCTTCACCGGAATCGTAGCTCATAGGTGGTGGGATTTCGTTGTGGTTGGTAGGAGCCGCTAGTGCAAGCTCGAGCTTGCTGGTTGGTTCATTGAAGCTCTTTACTCATTGTGATTTCACCGATAAAGGGACAAGGAGGTTGTTTTAGTTGCTGTTTTGTGTGAGATTCGGAGAAAAGGTGGGGTTTTAGAGATGGTTTTTGGATTGGTTCTGGTGGGGGTTCTGTTTGGTTTTCGCTGGAGAAGGATATGGGTGTTGGCTGTGGATCTATTTTGCTTGAGATGGGTGGTTTGTTTTTAGATCTGGTTGCAAGCTTTAAGCTCGATGGCTCGCTGGTGGATTTTTCTGGAGCAATGGTTGGTCATTTGGTGGTTTTGGATCATTTCCGGTGACTATTTCACCAGAAAAAAGGGGGAAACGAAGAGGGTTGTGGTCTGGTGAGCCTTATTATATATATAGAAAATTGTTAAAAATGGGCTTAAGTTATGAGCTTCTGATTGTGGCCCGAAAATTGATGGTTAATAAAATATACGTATATGTATTCGTATTTGAATGAATTTTAAACTGTGCAAACTATCAAAACGAATTATTAACCGATGTAACAAATAAAATGATTATAACAAAAACATAATGAACGTAACTAATGACATGTAAAAATGTAATTTTAAAATTAACTAATAAAAAATTCTAAATTTTGATAAATAAGGATAGTAATCGATAAACTTATTAAAAAATTATTTTGAACTATTAAATAAATAAAGTCACGAATTTTAAAAATGTTAGGCCAAAATTGGGTGTCAACAGATGGCTTGGAGATGTAACTCTTCAACATGTTCCAAGAAAGGAGAATAAGAAAGTTGATGCCTTAGTTGCTTTGGTTTCAACATTGACTTTGCCTGACCAAGCCCAAATCACTATCTGCCAGAAATGGATAGTACCACCAGATGCGGATGAAGAAAGCAAGCTTGAACATCTTGTAGCTATCTCACAAGTTGAGATAGTCGACTGGTGACATGCCTTGATTGATTACTTGTGCTATAATATACTTTCAGAAGATCTAAAGAGAAAGGCTGATATTCGTCGGCATGAGAAAGGCTGAAATCCATCGGCGTGCTCCTTTGTTTTTTTTACTATAAAGATATTTTATATCGAAGATCATTCGAGGGGGTTCTCTTGCGTTGTTTGGGAGATGAAGAATCAAATCAAGCTATGCAAGAAGCACATTTTAGAGTTTGTGGATCACATCAATCTGGGCCGAAGTTGCATTTTCATATAAAAATGAATGGAGTATTGTTGACCAACAATGGTAAAAGATTGCTTGGATTATGCTCGAAGATGTCAAGCATGCCAATTTCATGCAAACTCTATGCACCAACCTCCTGATGTATTACATCCGACTATTGCATCTTGGCCATTTGATGCTTGGGGACTAGACATAGTTGGACCACTACTAAAATCTTCTGGTGGTCACTTGTACATCCTTGCTATGACAGGTTACTTCTCAAAATGGGCTAAGTCTTTAGCCCTCAAAGAAGTGAAGAAGGAAAATGTTGCACTTTATTAAAATGAATATCATCTATCGTTTTGGCATTCCTAGTTATATATTAACTGATAATGGAAAACCATTCGCCAATAAATTGATGGATAAGATATGTGACCTTTTTGGCTTCAAACAACGTAATTCTTCAATGTATTATGATGCTGCAAATGGACTAGCTAAAGCATTTAACAAGACCCTGTGCAGCTTGTTAAAGAAGGTCGTCTCCAAATCTAAAAGAGATTGACATAATAGAATGGAAGAAGCTCTTTGGGCATATACCGGATGACTCATCGCACACCGACTCAAGCAACTCCTTATTCTCATGTTTTTGGAACTGAAGAAGTCCTTCCACTTGAACGAAAAATACCGTCATTAAGGCTTGCCATCTAAGAAGGACTTACTGAAGAATAAAACGCTTGTCTACACCTTGAAAAGTTAGAAGCCCTCGATGAGAAAAGGTTGAAAGCTCAACAAAGTCTGCAATGCTATCAAGCTCGTCTTTCTCATGCTTTCAATAAAAAGGTTTGCCTAAGGTCCTTCAAAGTTGGTGATTAAGTGCTTGCAGTTAGAAGACCAATTATCATATCTCATAAATTGAAAAGCAAGTTCACCTCAAAATGGGATGGATCATACGTCTTCCAAGAAGTCTATTCAAATGGAGCTTACAAACTTGTGCATGCAAACGGCTTGCGTATTGGTCCCATCAATGGAAAATTCTTGAAGAAGTATCATTCTTGAAGCGACGTCATACTCCTGGCCTGCAAGAGTATAAACTGTGTACGACTTCAAAAAAAAAGTGTCCGCTAGGTTCAAAATCTCGAAAGAGGTGGCCTAGGCAAAAGTTAGGACACAAAAAAAATAAATTATAAAAGCTTCCTTTCTTGAACTACGATATGACTTGATCCTCTTCACCAAGGTGCGTAGGTGCTTGAAGTAATCACTCTAAGTTCAGTCAAATGAGCAAAAAAAATTTGATGGCATTGCGTGATCATCACACTAGATCTTTAAATCATGTAGCTAGCACATGAGTTCAAACGCGTCACAAATGAGAAAAGGGATAAGATTCTTGAAGTCCTCTTCGAAACAAAAAATAAGAATCTCGTAAACAGAAACTCCTACGTCAAGTTATTGATTTTCTCCCAAGTTGCTCAAAGCTGAAAAGTTTAACGAAGCAAAATTTGAAAAGATAACGGCGCTAATGTGGAAATCTTTTGGCTGCGACTTTTACATATGTTGTACATCTATTAGTTATACTTCCAATGGAATGATAATCACATCATATCGAGACTTCTAAGCCGAGTTATTGATTTTTTCCCGAAGTTGCTCAAAGCTGAAGAGTTTAGCGAAGCGGAATATTAGATGACTTTGAAAAGATATATGCGTTAATCTGGAAATCTTATGGCTGTGATTTTCACATGTGTTGTACATATATGAGTTATTCTTCCAACGGAATGAGAATCACATCATTTTGAGGCTCCTACGTCGAGTTATTGATTTTCTCCCGAAGTTGCTCAAAGCTGAAGAGTTGAGTGAGACATCAATTTGATTCCTACAAATTTTGGAAAATGATAATGATGGAAAGTTTAATTCGTACAAATTATGGAAATTATGGTAAGTTTTCATAAAATTAAATTATGGAAAGTTTCTATGGGAATCAAATTATGGAAATTCTATAGATACCAAACTATGGCATTTTCATAAGAATCAAATTATGAAAATTTGCCAAAGTAGTCGGGTTATGGAAATCTCATGCAAACCAAATTATGGTAAGGTTTTCTCGGAAACTACATGAAAAAATATGTCCGACTGACAATAGACTCGCGTAATGAGAATTTGAACTTCTTACGTTCTATTCAAGTGATTGAGCAACGTTAAAAAACCCACCGGCAGGGCATTCAACCCCAAAGAAAGCCTAAAATTTGCATCAAAATAACAAGGTCTCTATCACCAAGTCAAGCTTGTAGACGCAATCCTTGCCCAATGAATTGACGGTCATTTTGTAGTTGATGACCCAACTGAAATTACCACACTATGAAGAAATGTCATGCGATAAGTCTTCATGAGCTTGAAACACTTCAAGTCGAAAATGAGTTGATAAACAACCGAAAATAAAATGACCTCTTACAAATTAGTGAATATTGTCATGAAGACTCTGATAAATGTTGACCTCAACATATCGGCATAGTCATTTCTCATGAAGCTTCAAATGTTTCATGAAAGATCAACTACGAAGAAAAAAACATTTGTTTCACAAATACTTCAAGGTTTGTTTTTACAAGTTTGACAAATCGAGCACCCCAACAAGCCTCGAAGCAAGGGGCATTTCTAGACACGGAAGTTTTATTGAATAATCTATATTTAATTTGGATTAACTCTTAAATTCACCATACATTGACCAAGTCAAATTACTGGTTGATAAAGTCGGATTAATATCTAAGTCAAAATTGTATGACTTAAATCAAGTCCAAATTACACTTGAGCCAGTCCATTAAGTTGATAAGATGAACACAACTCATGTTTCTTCAGGCCCAGGGGTTAAAATTGCTTGGACAAAAATACCCCTAAAGCCCTTGCTCAAGCCTATATAAGGAGGTCTTCATAAGACCAAAATACAGAAAAAAAATACACACACATATGCATACACACATGAATACATAATTGATCTTCAGTGGTGATCTGCAAGTCTTCCGCATACAAAGAAGTCTTCGCTCCAAGTGTTGAGCCGCAAGTATTCCGCCAAATCAAGAATATATGTGAAAAGAAGAATCAGGGGATTACACATCTTTTTGAGATATTTTTTTAAAGATTGTAACATTCGCATTAATTAAAATACAAATATTATTGTTTGCTTGCTATTTTTCCTTTCCTGTTTATTGTATTTCAGGATTGAAACTTTAGACGCTTACGGTTATAATTTTCATTTCATAGTTAAAGCAATGAATTGCTTATACAAATATTGTACTATTTGATTTATGTTTTTGTTTAACTCGATGAAGAAACTCTTAAATTTTGATTGGTTACGGTAAGGCTAGTAATAGGTTCGCGATCGAGATGAGGGGTGAGGACGTTGCTTTGTTGGGTTTGGCCAGGACAATATGACACTCCCATTCGATCCAACTTAATTTACATGACGGGATGTACATTTAAGTTTTTAAATTATGATTTATGATAATCTTTTTAGCTAAGAAAGAAAAAAAAATATATTTTTAAATTTTGTAAGTTACAATTTTCGAATCTCAAAATTAGAAATTTGAAAGTTGAAAGTTCATATTTGAAATTTCTATTTTTTTAATTTTAAAGTAAGTTTGATAACTAAAATATTAAATTATTAAAGTTTTGTAATTCTTAAGTTTGTTTAGTTACTTAAAATTAAATTATATTAATATATAGAAAATACTTGTATGAAATTTAAGACAATAGTTGTATAAAAAAACAAAACCTTTAAAATTTTCAATAAACTTAATTGTATGAATTTGTGTTACAATTTACATATTCAATAAAATTAACTAATCTACACAATCACCTTCTAGGAATGGTCCTATTTGAAATAGTTATCGTTTATAAAACTAATATTTGTATTGTCCAATAAAAAAAAGTTCCAAGCTATCATATCATTTGAGCAAAAACATCATTCGGAACTAACAAAGATGCTTGATATGTTGGAAAAATGCGGACAAATCCAAAAATATATATGGTCTAATAATGAAAAATAAAATGAAAAATAATGACACCAAGAGTTTTACGTGGAAACCCTTCTAAATAAGGGAAAATCACGGGCCAAGAGGAGCAACTGATTTCACTATAACAAGAAATTTTTACACTATTTAGTCACTAATATAATATTCAAAATGACTACTACACACTCAAAAGAAATAACACTCTTTTGATTTTCTACCTTACTAAAAATATCGCTCACACTCTATTTTTCTTCACAGATTATTTTCTTGTATTGTCTATGAAAACCTCACAACTCTTTATATTTTTATTTCTCTGCGAATTGGTGTATATTTGATATGAGCATGGGCTCTCTATTTATAGGAGAAATCTATTCCTGATGATGTCACCAATGACATCATGAAAGTACTAAAGTTTCAAATTTTGCAACTATGTAGTTATCTTGGTAAGATTTAGTTGGTATGTAGTTGTATCAAAGTGAGACTTCAATAAAATGGGGATGGAACCCCACAAATTTCCCCCTCCAGTCCCACTCACTGAAAGAAGGTATATTCATCTTCTTCAGAGAGATCCCATATCAACAAGTTCTTTGTATAACTTAAACTTGTCTTTCGGTATCGTCTTGATCAGCATATCAACATGATTTTCACTTATATGGATCTTTTTGACGTGGAATGGTTCACTCTCCACTTGTTCACGAGTCCAATGATATTTCACATCGATGTATTTTGTCCTTGTATGGTACATGAAGTTCTTGCTCAAGTCTATTGCACTCTGACTGTCACAATAGACAACATACCCCATCTGTTGCAATTCATGTTCCGTAGGAAATCACTTTAGCCATATATTCTCCTAGCTGGCTTCAGTATCCGCAATATACTTAGCTTCAATTGTAGATAGTTCAACACACTTCTGCAACTTTGACTGTCATGATATTTAAAAAGTAAATAAATATTCAGTAGTTCGATTTTGTATTGTCAAGGTCACCTTCCATATTTACATCTATATAGCCCTTCAAGATTGGATCTGATGCTCCAAAACACAAGTATCCATCTGAGCTTCCTCTAAGATACCTGAGTATGCACTTCACAACTTCTCAATGTTTTTTTCCCAGATTGTTGAGAAATCTGCCGACAACACCAAATGCATGAGCAATATCAGGTGTAGTGTATACCATTGCATACATTAGACTTTCGAAGACGGAGGAATATGAAACTTTGACCATGCTCTCTTTTTCCTCCCTAGTTGTAGGACACATTTTCTTGCTTATCTTCATACGACCAGCAAGAGGTATAGCTTAGCATTCTTTATATTGAAGTGCTCTAGTACACGTTCAATGTACTTCTTCTGTGATAGATAAATCTTTCTTTCTGAGAAGAGTTATTCTCATGCCCAAATTTTCTTGGAATGACCCATCTTTCGTCGCAAAAGCCTTACACAACTCTTTCTTCAATTCGTTAATCATGAAAGTATATCTGCCCATAATTAACATATTATCCACACACAACAAGAGGATGATAAAATCATCATCACAAAAATTTTGTACAAATATACAATGATCTAAAAAAGTCTTCTTGTAGCCTTGCTCTCCCACAACATATTCAAACTTCTTATGTCACTGTCTAGAAGCTTGCTTTTGGCCGTAGAGACTCTTTCTGAGTTTGCACACAATTTTTTTTTACCATTGTTGTTTCATATAAATCTCTTTTTCTAGGTCATTGTGAAGGAAAATCATCTTCATATTCATCTGCTCAATCTCTAAATTAAGACAAGCAGCCAAACCTAGAATTGTACGAATCGAGGATATTTTCACGACATGATAAAATATTCATCAAAGTCAATTGACCAAGCTGACTCAGAAAACAACGAAGTTAATATGTTCTAAAGCTTCTGAGAAAAACTTTCAGTAATTGAAAAAGAGGTTGACTACTACCCCAGTTTTGACCTTACTAGAAGGTACTCAAGGTTTTGTGGTGTATTGTGATGCATCTAGGGTTGGTTTGGGTTGTGTGTTGATGCAAAATGGCAAGGTTATAGCTTATACCTCCAGAGAGCTGAAATTTCATGAGTAGAATTACCCAACCCATGACTTAGTGTTGGTTGTCATTGTATTTGCTTTGAAGATATGGCGTCATTATTTGTATGATGTTCATGTGGATGTATTCACCGATCGCAAGAGTCTTCAGTATATGTTTACTCAGAAAGAGCTTAATCTCAGAAAAGGAGGTGATTAGAATTACACAAGGATTATGACATGAGTATTCGTTACCACCCAGGTAAGGCTAATGTTATAGTTGATGAATTGAGCAGGTTGTTTATGGGTAGCACCACCCATTTTGGGAAGAGAAGAAAGAACTAGCAAGAGATGTGCATAGTCATGCACGCTTAGGGGTCCGACTAAGGGATTCTATAGAATGATGAGTAGTGGAGATGAATGAGGTTGAATCATCATTAGTGTCAGAAGTAAAAGAGAAGCAAGACTAAGTCCCAATTTCGCTTGAATTGAAGGCAAATATTCATAAGCAAGAAGTATTGGTTTTTTAACATGGGGTGGGGGGGGGGATGGTGTTTTTAGATATCAAGGTACATTGTGTGTACCAATGGTGAATGGGCACTAAGAGATGATCATTGTGAAAGCTCATAGATTCAGATATTCCATTCATCTGGGTTCCACAAAGATGAATCGATATTTGAGAGAAGTCTATTGGTGGAGTAGTATGAAGAAGGGTATTGCTGAATTTATTGCTAATTGTCAAAATTGCCAACAAGTTAAAGTAGGAAACCAAAGGCCCGATGATATGAATCAGAATATAGAAGTTCTGGAATGGAAGTGAGAGATGATTAATATGAATTTCATCATAAGTTTACCAAGGTCTCTCAGGCATCATGATTCTATTGGGGGATTGTCGACAGAATGATAAAATCAGCCTACTTTTTGTCGATAAAGACTACCCATTCTGCAAAAGATTATTGAAAGTTGTGTCTTCAAAAGGTGGTAAGACTTCATGGGGTTCTTATCTCCATTATTTAAGACAGAGGTGCGCAATTTACTACATAGTTTTGTAAGTCCTTCCAAAAGGGCTTGGGTTCAAAAGTGAATTTAAGTACTGCCTTTCATCCTCAGACAAGGCATGCAGAGCATACTATACATACCTTAGAGAATATGTTGAGGGCTTCTATGATTGATTTCAAAGGTAATTGGGATGATAATTGTCTCTCATCGAGTTCGCTTACAACAAGTGTTACCACTCTAGCATCCAAATAGCTCCTTATGAAGCTCTTTATGGGAGAAGATGCAAATCTACTATTGGATAGTTTGAAGTCGGTGAAGGAGGGTTGATAGGACCAGATTTAGTTCATCAAGCTATGGAGAAGGTGAAAGTGATTCAAGAGAGGTTGAAGACAGCGTAGAGGCGTCAGAAATCCTACACTAATGTTAGGAGAAGGGAGTTAGAGTTTAAAGTAGATGATCGGGTGTATTTGAAAGTTTCACCCATGAAGGATGTTATGATATTTGGTAAGAAGGGGAAACTTAGTCCCCGTTATATTGTCCTTTACTGAATATCTAAGAGGGTTGTAAGGTAGCTTATGAGTTAGAGCTACCATAAGAGTTTGCAGCGGTCCATCCGATGTTTCAAACACATCTCCATGTTGAAGAAGTGCATGGGTGATCCTTCATTGATCATACCAACTGAATATATTGGGATCAGGGATAGTTATCTTATGAAGAGATTCCAGTCTAGATTTTAGATCGCCAAGTTCGCGAGTTGAGGACAAAAGAAGTAGCATCAGTCAAAGTCCTTTAAAGGAACCAATTTGATGAGGAAGCTACTTAGGAAGCTGAGGAAGATATAAAGATGATATATCCATATCTATTCAAATCCAGAGAAGTTCCGAATTAAGGTACTAATCCTATTCTTTGTATTTATTTATAAGTTGGCATGTTGTTCTTGCATTTGCTTGTTGGGTGTTTGAAATGAATCGTTGCATGTTACACCCTTAGCCTAGTAAGATTAAACTCATTCGAGGACTAATTTTTCCAAGGGGGAGATATTGTAACATGTCGCAAATTGAAATAACTAAGAAGGAGTTAATAATTGGAAATAGTCATTTTTGGAAAGAATTAAAATCTAGAGATTTTGTTAAGTTAGAATAAGTTAAATTTTGATCAACTTCAAATAGTCATAAATCTTATATCAGGATGATTAAGGTGTACTTCCAAATTTGGTAGTAAAGCTTTTGGAATAATCTTTCCAACGCTGCCAAGTTTGCGCGATTTCGAGTTCGTATGAGTGAGATATGCCCTTTGAAAATTGGGTTGTTCAAATAAGGAAAGTCCAACCCAGATTTTTAAAGGGTGTTTTGGTCTTTTCCTTATCCAATTGTTTTAATTCATTTTTAGGAGTTTAATTGGGGTAAATTCAGATTTTTTTAGCTTAGAAAAGTTGAAGTTCACGCTAGGGTTTGGAGAACAGAAAAAAGAGGAGAAAAGAGAAGAAAATTCAAGATTTGTCAAGAACGTTCAAGAATCACTTGCGGATTTCGTCAAGGGATGATACCGTCGTATGTGAGATCAATAGCATTTGGTCAGTTCTTCCATGTGTCAATCATGATTTATTTCAGCGAATTTAAGTCTTTCAAAGTTTAGAAATTGAATTCTTGATGGGTTAGTTGACGTTCCTTTGAGTTCTTGATTCGTTGAAATTGTTGAGGAGTTGTTTGATCTTAATTCATGTAATTAGGTGTAATTTTGAGTTGAATCTTTCATACTCTGAGTATATATAATCGATTCTAAGTGTTTGGGAAATAACTAAGTTGATTTGGAGGGTTTAGAGTTGAAAAACAAAGGAGAAAAGTCTAATGCACCTGGGCAAGGGCCTGGGGTGTCGCCCCTCTCAGAGCCCCAAGAAGATCTCTTCGAATTTTAGCCCAGGGGCGTCTCCCCTCTCATAGCCCCAAGTAGGGTCCTTTGAGTTTTGTGCTCTAGCACCCCACGCCTCTTAGAGCGCCGGGGACGCCAGTTTATCCCATTCTTCCCCCATCTTTTCGTACTAGTTCCTTAGAAATGTACATATGTTTTCTAATAGATTTCAACACTCTTAGGTACATCTACACATCATGAAATAATGAACCTTGAATCCATACCTCAATTCAAGAAAAGTTAAGAGTCAAGTCTAGAAGTTAAGAAGCAAGTCAAGAGAAGTTTATAAAGTATTCAAAAGTCATTGACAAACGTTTTAACTTTGTTTTAAGACTTAAAGTTCAAGTTGAGTAATGATTGAATTTCATTTCTTCAAAGAAGTATATAGGGACTATGTATTCCCAAAGAGTTTTAAAATATTTTCACATTTGAGCAAGAAAGGGAATATCGATTCCAAGAGAGCTTTTAAGCTAAGTTTTGAGTAATTATCTCAAATCAAAGAAAAAAGTTTGTTTTAAATATATATGAGTTAAATATATTTTGGGAGTAGTATTGAGCACCAATATGGGTATACGAGTTCATATTAACTCTAGTCTCCACAAACCATATAAGCATCATATGTAATAAATGATCATACTTTTTAGATGAATCCTTAAGTGTGTTTTTTAGTATAGACTAGTGGATACACTTACGTAAGGCGTCCTATATGACGATAAAGTATAGGAAAGTTCTGGCAGCGTGGGCAAGACGTTGTATCACCTCTTAGGCTCATAATGGTGGTTTTCAATTAGAGAATCTCCCACAAAAACTATATTACTTTATTATATGAGTAAAATTGAGTTTCTTATTGCTTTTTCGTTAATGAACTAAGTTGTTTTCCACTATTTTTACAAGTTTTCTATATATTGCATGTGTTTTATTGCTTTAAATTGATTTAACTTGTTTAGGAGTTGAGTAAATCCAAGGTAAGTGTTCCTTCCAAATTCTTTTCAAGCTTAAGTTGTGTTTTACATTCCAACTCGCATACTCGTACATTCAATGTGTTGATGCCAGTTGCCTGCATCGTCTTATGATGCAGACGCGGGTAGCCAAGATCAACACCTAAAGCCCCGTTGATCCAGTTGAGCACTCAGAGTCAGTTGGTGAGCCTCCTTGCATTTTGAAGGACTCATTTTACTTTGCTTTTAGTATTTCATTGTTAGGATGATCGGGGGTTTTGTCCCGACATCCCTCTTTATTTTAGAGGCTTCATAGACAATTAGTAGTTCAATTGTCTTTACATTATCATTTCCTATGTTAAGACATGAGTTGCCATTTTGGCAAGTTGAATATTGACTTTTAAACATGCTAAGTTATTTTGTTTAACAGTTTAATTAAGTGCATTTGATCATTGTAATAATATAGAGAGTCTTCTGCGAAGTAAGTACGCTAGGCCAAGGGTTTGCTTGGGGCCATCAATGGTTCTCGAGTGTCAGACCCGCCCAGGGTGTAGGCTCGGGGCGTGAAATAGATGGTCTTATGCAAAACAATAAGTAACTTTGAAGGTTGTGCTCGGACCAAAAGAATTGAAAGATGGTATTACCTTAAATTGATTTCATCACTTGAATCAATTAGAAAATTGAATTCTAAATATATATTTCACTAATATCAAGTAACAAAATGCAATACAAATATGATTTACCAAGTTTGGAAAGGACTAGGAGTGTATTCATATTGATTGAGGTTTCAACTCAAATAATGTTTGGTCTAGGCTACATTTGATATTTTCTCAAACTTCAAGACCCTTTTAATTAAAACATCAAGTGTTGCTTGAGTAGATAGACTATCACTAGTTCATATTATTAAATGAGAAATTACTCTGATTATCTCATTCCTGAATCAAGTTCAAATAGTAAATTTCAACAAGTCCTCACTGTTAAGTCTTACCCAACCACACTATGTTTTCTCAAGCCAAAACGGTGAAAGAGAGCTAAATCAATGTTTGCAACCACTGATTTTTAGATTAAAACTTTTAGAGAACAATAGATCCATGCAATACAATCAATTTTAGAACTGAGTAATCAATACTTATTAGGGTTTTACACCCCCACCCCCCATCAAGCGCACACACTCCTAGCTAAGGATTTAGCTACTCATAAAAGAAAAAATAGAGACAATATCCATGTAGGAAATCTTTCAAGCTAATGTAATTAAAAAAAATTGAAATCCAGCTTCGAATGATACAAATTTGAGGTTTCTTTCTTTACAAGTTAAAACGTTCTTCATTATACTCTACATATAATTTTTCTACCAAAATAAAGAGCTCTCACTACTATCTCTAATTGGGAAAAAAAAGAGGGTATATAAGCATAAAAATCTTCAACCTATCATTGGAACCTTCCAAATGAGGCACTAAATTTCAATTGTGAAGTCTCAACTGGTAAAAAGAGAAAGTGACGCATCACCTATTAACTTATATTTGTGATAAAGTATCGATAATTCTCCTTAAGAAGAAGTTCCAATGGTAAAACAGTTCTTTGAAGTGCTTTATCCTTCAACTTCCATCTTTTAATGCCTGCTGGACTACGAAATTCTGATCCAGGATTGTGGAGCGTCAATCACTTCTCCATGTCAACCTTCAGTTCTCACAAGACCATCTATTTTAGGATTGGCAAGTTGTGCGATCAAACATTCTACCACGTCAATTGCACCAGCGGTATTGAGGTAACTTTACTCCTTTCAAGTTTATATTTAGCTGGCGAGAGGCTTGTTGGTTCCTGTGGGAAGCCAAATCTTTTGTCGGTGTAATTTAATGGTTTTTTTCTCTTTAAGTATATCAAAATTTGTTTTCCAAGTAATATATACATACAAGAGAAGTAGGGCCTTATATCCCCCCTCCCCCCCCCCATTAACATAAAAATATGACAATAACTCAAGAATTTGAGTTCAATGAGTCGGTAAAATATCAACTCATCAACAAGCCACATAAGAGAATTTCTTTGATTGAAGAATGTTATAATTTTTCAAAGTGCTCCCATGCAAATTTTCAATATTTTTGCGCATCATTTTAAAGTTGATATGATCCAACCAATCATGTCAAATGTTAAATTCATTAAGATGAGTAAAGCTTTGGCTTATTATGACATGCACCTCAATCATACCAATATTCGTATGTTGTAACCTAAAAAAAAAAGTATATATAATTTTTCATGCATAAGTGTTTCTCTCATTTTTATTGTAGTAATATTAAGTTACTCAATCTTTCCTTCATTGACAATCTCAACATGATCGTCATTTTGACGAATTCTTGAAATTTAACAAGTTCTTTTAAAAACTTAATACAATACAATGTGTTGCTAATAATCAATAGTTCTCTCAAGTAGTAATACACCTTTGTTTTAGTAATGCACCTTTGTTTTAGAGCTCTGAATCAATTTTTTTTATCATCATATATTGTATTGATATAGATCCTTTTAAATTAGAAAATATGTTTTTTCCTTAATATAGTGTGAATTGTAGCACTATCAGAAAGGAGCATATCTCCATTATCCATCTTATATTTAATTGAAGATTTTTTTTTTATTTATCTTCCTAAAATTAAAACTAAAAGTATATAATAAGAAATACATAAAAATTAAAAACATCTCAAGAAAAGTTTAAGTATTTTTTTTATTAAAAAAAGCAACATAAGAGAAAATGTAACAATTAAAAATACATAAATATGAGGGAAAATGTCCCGATTTACCCTGAACGTTATGATTTGGAGCTGATATACCCTCTATTTAAAAAGTGGCTCATATATGCTTTTGTTGTTATAGAAATGGCTCATATATGCCCTTTTACTTAACATATTAATTTTTAATAATTAATAATTCATTTTTTTACTTTACTTTTAAGAAAATGTTATGTGGCTTTTAAAATACATACATTCCACCATACCACCTGATCTAATCGGAAACAAAAAATCTCACGCACTCAAATTAACCTAACCCATTTCATTTCGTTGTTTCCACAGTCAAATGAAACAAAAATAAAAAAATTTGTGGTTAGCTCTACGATCTTAAAATCGAGTGATATTCGATAAACAAATATTCAGAACTTCGATTCATCAATGAAATGGAGGGCAAAAATCCAAATAAAACGTCAAATTGCCCCTTTAGAAACTTAAGCGGCCGCAACAGTGTCCTTCTACCTTGGAGCTGCCTCACTTCCTGAAATGCCCACCCAACTATATATCAAACATTTAACAGACCAAAGTTTGCAAGCATCAAATATTGTTACAATGCATCCTATATATTGCATATTTGATCTTTATTTTGTTAGGATCTATAAATTGATCCATCTTAAACAAAACTAGATAAGGTTATATACCGTAAACCCACAACATAAGCATAAAGTGAGTGATATTCTATCTCTAAACAAACATGTTCATTTAGTGTGAAAAAGAATGAATAAGAAAGAAAAGATTGCTTGAGAAATATACCAAAAACAATTTGGTAAAATTTATTTTTGTTTCTCTTGAGGTAGAAACGATGAAATGGAATGGGTGAACATAATTTGAGCGGGTGGGTTTTTATTGTGTCCAATTGGGTCGGGTGGATATGGTGGAAGGTGGGATATTTTAAAAGTCACATGACATTTTTTTAAATTAAAGCCAAAAAATAAACTTTTAATTTACTAAAATTTATCTATTAGTAAAAGGACATATATTAGTCATTTCTATAACAACAGCGTCATTATAATTTATAAGTATAACATTAATGTTTCAAAAGGTGAAAAAGAAAACATGAAATTATAAAGGAAAAATGCTTAAATATGCCATTGAACTTTGGGAAAAGACTTATTTATGTCATTTGTTAAATGTTTGTCATTTGAGAACAGACTCATTCATGCCATTATTTTTTAACTTCGATTTTGCAAAATTATTTTTTACACATGACCAATTATAACTCAGCCATGTCATTAATTTTATTTTTTTAAATGTCAAAATTCAAAAATCATTTGTGGAGTTAAAAAACCCCACCCTTGTTAGAAATATATTTTTTTTAAAAATCAATTCTAAAATTTCAAAATTCTACTTTATTTCTTTTTTTGTTGCTATTTTTGACTCTAGGTCTTTGCTACGTAGTGTTCTTTTAGTCCATAATCAAATTTTCAAGTGATTTCAAGTTGTGAAGAAAGTTCTACCATTAAAGGATGTTGTGGATTTAAAATTTTGAAGAAATTTCAACTGAGTCTTGTTCAGTTAAGTTGAATTCGAGCTAAAAAATATTGAGTTTTTGTATCTAGCTCGGAGGGAAGTTACTCTTGAATTTTGAGACGATTTCATGAAGAATTGATTAAGCTGAAAATTTAGGAGTTCTTGGTGTTCTTCATGTGTTCTTGGTGAAAAGAAAACAAAAAGAGAACATTTAATCTAGAACCCCAATTAAAAAATTACTTGGAATTTTATTGAGATAAAAAATAATTTTACAAAATCAAAATTAAAAAATAATAACATAAATGAATATTTTTCAAACAACAATATCATAACTTAATCAAACTTTTAACAGATGCCACTTGTAAATAATTAAAAAAGAAATATAAAGATATGAATATTATTACTAATCATAAAAGAAAGGAGTAATGAAGATATGAATAATGATCGCCCATAACTACAAAAAATATTATTTACAACATGTGCTACTTTATAACATCAACATTTTATCTTTATATTCATGGAGCATCTTTTTTTTTAAAAAAAAATTTGTCCTATAGTTAGTGGCTTACGTATTCTAATTAATAGCCCATATTATTATTATTATTATTATTGTTATGATAAATATAATATTTAATTTTAGTCCTACAAATCTGCAGCTCTTGTAAGTTGTAACCAACCACTAGATGACCCCACTACCTCTATCTATCTATCAAACACTACTGCATCGGGTACCGAAAAGCCCACGTTGAAGACCCCATGGATTCCTCCATTTTCACCCCAATTTCAATCTCCTCCTTTTTCTGCTATTTCATTCTCTCTCCATCAAACTGATCGATCACCAATACCTTTTTCTCTTCAATATTTGCTCTAAATTATCACTGTTTCAGGTGCTAAGCTGCAAGATTGGTTTGTTTTGGAACTGCATCCATGGATGCTTCTTCCTTTGAAGGTAACAATGGTGAATCATACAATTTCATATGAGTGTTATTTGGTTTTGTCACATAAAGTCAAATCAAGTTTCAATAATTGATCGCAAAAATTAATTGGGATAGAGGAAGTAACTTGTTAAATTTTCTGATCTGTTTATTTTTCATCCTGCTAATGTGTTATTGATAACGAAATGATGTTGATCCCTTTGTATGTGATTAATTTTTATTATCTCTTTCATATTATAGTATGAAATGAAATTTAGTTACTGTTTCATACGTATAAAAAAAATTAGTTGTTTATTCTTTCTCACATTGTGATTTTATTTTTTTTGGTTTACTGAAATGGGTGTGAAGATTGGTGGTTGGTTACCTACTTATCTACTCTTCTGGGGTATGTATTAGTAGTTATTATATTTGGAAGATGACAATGATGCCATTTTTTCTTTGCCCACTGTTGATCCTTCACATTTTACAATTTAGAAAAGGAGGATCACCAATGAGGACAGTTGAATTATGGAGGTGATTACTACCTAATGATGACACAATCATATTATATGATCAGTTGAATTATGTGAAGTCAAAGTAGAAATAGCTAAAGAATTTACCTTTTCTGTTCTTTTTTTTTTCTATGCTTTTACAAATTCTTCCTCTTAGGCAGTTACCCGTGTGGAAAAAGGAGTTTGTTTTTCAGTGTTTGTCGGCAGAGGATATATCTTTGAGAAGATTGTCGAAAATTTATAGGAAGAGGAACAATCTCCAACAGATTGTCATCGGTGTAGAGAAACATATTATTAGAAGGTCATTAGAGTCTTTTACAAAATGCTTATGAAATAATGATTTCACATGAAATGTATAAATGGGGAGGACATATAATCAATGGATCTTTGACAAGTGTTAAAACAATGAGAGTAGATATGGAGGAATTTTGTGTAACCGGATTTGCACCAACTTACAACAATAACACATACCCAATGTTCCCAAAGGTAAGGTCTAGGGGAGGTGGAAGTTGGGAGGGTGGGGTGCACACAGACCTTACCTCTACCTTAGCGAGGTGGAGAGGTTGTTTATGCTAAACCCTTGTCTCAAGTTGAAAAAAATGCATGTATAAAAGCCTTCTTGAGAATTACACCAACTTATCGAGACTTTTATTTATTTTTTCACACTAGAGATATGGTTTGTGCTTATAGTTTAACTTATAATTATAGATGCACTAACCTTTTTTTATATAAGATGATGTTCTATGTTCATGTATTTGCTGATAATGTTGGGCCAATTATTATAATCATAATCATAATTATTATTATTAATATAACCTAGTGAGCCAGTAAAAAGTTGGAATTATGAATACTTACTCAAAAGGGGAGAGTCCTTAGTCAAGTAGAAGTAGGGTAAAATATATGCACTATGTAAGTATAGTACTATAAGAACAATGATGTTGAGATGAGATTAGGCCAGATTGTGACATTTAAGATGCAGACATCTTAGATATATAAGTTTAGTCATCAGGAGAATGCCATGAACCAGTGGTGTTACATGTCAAAACTAAAACATGATGTAAATTATTCTCTTGATAAAAAGAATCATACTACAAACATGATGATTGATACGGAGGAATGGTATGAAGGTGAGATTTGAATAGAAGATGTCTAACAAAGTGAAAGACAAGTTTGATAGACAATTGTGAGACCAAGGTGTTATATAAGACTCAATGTAGGACTTTTAAGGCCCTACCACATCCTCAAAAAGGGGCACCGTAAAAATGTAAATATAAGATGGATGTTCAGTCATCAAAAATGATCACATGTAACAAAAGGTACAAAGTAGAACACACATAGGATATACTAGGATGTTGTTCTTAGATGGTTTGATCGTGTTTACTGAGAACTCCTAATGAACTCATCCAATTTGTTTTTTGAATATCACTGTGATAGAAAGTGCACATATCACTCATAGGGGATATCCTTCGGGGTGGCTCAAATGGTTCGGCTTGGAACTTCCATAATGGATGTCTCAAGTTTGTAACCCCTTCCTTGCTAGCGATAGCAGGGGGTTGGTATTTTGGGTCAGGCTCATCACACGGGGCTTGCCTAGTGTGGTAAACCTCTTATGTGTGATTTGTGAGTAATTGCAGATGAGTAGGTTTTATCATGTGTGCATGCGACGGGTAGTGGCTGCGGGTTTCCTTGTTATAAAACAAATATAATGTGTAGAGGATAAAATAGGAGGGTGCCTGACATAGTTTGATCACCCTACTTGGACCGCCAAATGCACCGAATCTATAGAAGCAACACTATGATAATTGATGGTGTTAAACGAGCACGGAGTACACTTAAATCACATGGAGGGACATTGTTTCTAAATATGTATGATATTTTGAAATCAATGAGGGCTTGGCTTAGGATAGAACAAACGAAAACGACCTTCAACTTCTTTGAATCAAATGAAATTTTGTTACGAGCAGAATACAGTAGAAGCAAATGACTCATATAGGTAATACCAACTAATTTGGAACTTCGGGTTAATGTTTAGCAGTAGTTATACTTATATTATGCCCCATATCTGGTTAGTGTTATATATTTATCAGTTTTGTGGTAAGTGTTAGATATAGTGAATCTCTAATTTTAGAGATCTCCAAATTTGCTTTAAAAGATAAAATATTTAGTTTTGGGACAAGATGGACCTAAATAGAGCAAAATGAATATGAGGTACATATCTGATCTACTAGTTTTAGTTAATCGATTGAGTGATCTCTCTTTCTTTCTTATTACTTGCATTTGATTACACGTGATGGTTTTTCTTCACATTTTCTGGTGATCTGGTTGCAGTTAAAATATATTCCATTACTCTGGGAAGCCACAAGCAGTAAGAAAATTGAAACAATAAGCTTGAAGATCCTTCAAAAATGAGATGACATTACAAAAATAATTTTAAAATACAAGATTTAAATGAAAGAGAAGAAAGAAATGTCCCCGTTTTTATTACTATGGACTTGTCCAATGTACTTTGCTAACCATAGTGATTTTATCCGATGATAATTTACAAACATAGGTTTGTTTGAAGTTTTTTTTGCTTTCATTTCTAGGTATTGCACTTGATCCATCAAAGTGCAGTAAATTAAGTATGGAGGAAAAGAGAGAACTAGTTTATGAATTATCAAAGCAGTCACATGGTGCCCCTGAAATGCTGCAATCTTGGAGCCGTCAGGAGATTTTGCAGATATTATGTGCAGAGATGGGAAAAGAAAGGAAGTATACTGGTCTGACAAAATTAAAAACAATAGAAAACCTACTGAAAATTGTATCTGAGAAGAAATCATTGGAGCAAGAAAATACATCTAATCTTGAAATGCAGCCTTCATCAGAGAGTGGCCAGAGGAGTTCCAAAAGGCAGAGAAAGGCTGAGCATCCAAGTCGTTTTCCTATTGAAGCTAATACTTCTTCAACAACAAATACTAATGTCAGTTTAGCCAATGTTGTGTACTGCAAAAATTTGGCTTGCAGAGCTAAATTAAGTGGCCAAAATGCATTTTGCAAAAGGTGTTCATGTTGTATTTGCCGTAACTACGATGACAACAAGGACCCTAGTCTATGGTTGATTTGCAGCTCAGAGCCTCCTTTTCAAGGGGATTCATGTGGGATGTCATGCCACCTTGAGTGTGCCATGAAGCACGGAAAATCTTGTATTACAACTGATAAATCAGACAAGGGCAATAATGGCATCTTTTATTGTGTATCCTGTGGAAAAGCTAATGATCTACTAAGGTAACTCTTTATATTGCCTTCTAACAGCTTCATCTGATCTTGTATTTTATGATTCCACAGTAAGAAAAAAATTATTTTTTTTTCGCATATCATCTATATTTTCACATCCCAATTTTTTCTTTTCTTTCTATTTTTTCTGAAATTATGTGTATTATAGTTTATTTTATAAAACTATTTTTGTCGACGTCAAGGTTTTGGCTACTTAAATTTCATCTTTGGATTAATATGCTGTATTTTGGGGAATAAGTAATGACATCAAATTTATGTTAGTACTCTGGACCATTTATCACCACAGATGCTCAACATGAGCATACTAAAAAGCCTAATTGTAGAGAGTTCAGAATCCTTTTACTCAATTTCCTATTTTTTTTCTTGAATCGCTTATGAGAATGTATATTTGCATCTCGATTCTTCTCTTTCCCAAGGAGATGAATCTGTAAATTAAGGCTTAAAACCATGATTTCAGTTTCAAATTTGTAGAGGAGTTTTGTCCTTGTTTATGGTATTGCATAATTTTACAATCCTAAGCTTGCATTGATGATTGAGCTTGTGGGAGCTGTGGAGAATACCTTCCCTTTGCTATGACCTCAACGAGCTTGTTGTGCCGCTACAAGCTCGTCAGATTGGCTATTAACAATTTTGAAATTTGATGTCTAACATGTGCTAAAAGATAGATGTATTGAGAACTTCAAGTTACTCCTCTTTTTTTCGACAATGGAGCCTTAGTCCATTATATTCAATACTTCCTAAATAAACCATATGACACTGTGGCATGACCAAAGCTTTTGATGCCTGCTTTATTCCTAGCCTTTTAGGTCATACGAGTGCAAATTTGTATTTCATTTTCTGAATTTTTCCTCCTTCCTATATATATTTTGCCAGTTCTTTTTTTTTTAAAGCTTTGATCCAAGTCTTAGAGTTCAAAAGCTATTTTTTACCAATATCTTTGGATTCACCATGTTTTTCTTATCGCACGTAAGTGCGGTATGTCCCAATTATTGGTGTGGTCTATACTTGCTTATCTAATCCACTTATATAATATGATTTGAGTTTGTGAGACGATTGTTGTGTTGTTGTCAAAATGATCGACTAATTGAGGGTAATGGACTGAAAGGGTTAGATTTGTAGCTGGCTATGAGCCCTTGCCTTTTAACCTTTATTGTATCAAAGGGACTCCTAGGACTACTGGAGAAGACCATTCTAAGCAGATATCAGTGCCAACAAGTTGGTTGTGCTACCAAGGTTATTTTCTGTTCATGAAAGTATGGATTCCTGTTTGGTGGGTAGAGTTACCCAGTACTTATGCTGATGGGAGGTAACATCCCGGTGGAATTAGTTGAGGTGTGTCTAAGTTGACCCTGACACCACTGTAAAAAAGAAGAAAGAAGTATGGTCTTCTGTATAGTAAATGAATTTGCTGATGGCAGATATATAGCAATTATTATATCTTGGACACTTCTAGCCTATGCGAAGTCTAGCTGTACTTCATTAGAATAACAAGTTAGACCTCCTAAGGGAATCTAGTTTTGGGTTTGTTACTTGGATTTCAGTTTGTCAGTTTGATAACTGAAATTTCCATGCCCTGAATGTATAATTGTCTGGGACATCTGATGGAATAAATGTATAAACCACTAAAAATAAGACTTGTCACATGTATGAATTATGGGACATGTATATAGATTTACTTCTCTGACAGTGTTTGAGAAGATCTATTTATTCCATCCAAAAAAGAATGATACCATTAATATTTAGGAAATTCTAACAAATTTTTTCTGACGACCGACAATCTTTCCAAAGTTCAAACATCTTTGTAGGTGTTTTACTTATGGAATATTGTGGTTTATAGTTACTCTTTCTCCTCATCCAATCAAATCTAATGATAATATTATGTTGTCCAAACATTCAGTTATTCTGTGATATTTGGCTTATTTTCTAGTTTCTCTGATGTTACATGCATATTGCTTATTCCTTGTAAGCATTCATTGAATCTTCAGTTAGTTCAAAATTGGGAAGCATAGATATAAGTTGCGAGTCTGTCTGTCACTTCCTTTTATGGATCCTATTGAACGATAGTTTTTGTAGATATTTTAATCTCCATAAGCCAGTTTGTAAACAACTCCTATTTTGTTCCAAAAAATCTATGGATGGGAGGGATTGAAGGCCTTGTATAGTTCATGAACACGTACAGACTACAGTTCATGAACACTACATACCAAACTAGTTTTTGTTGTTTCCTCTTTTCCCCTTTTGGTACTAGTGGAGAAAGAGTACCTTGGTTCCAATTTTTATTAAAATAAAGGTGATATTCAATGTTTTTGCGAACGATTGTGGCATTTAATTTATGAGTCATATGATGAAATTATGAGAAAGAATGATAGAGCATAGACTTGGGGACACCACAAGAGTAATAGATAACCAGTTTGGGTGTATGCCCTGTAGATCTACATCCGAGACTACATTTTTGTGGAGGAGATTAATGGAAGTTTATCGTAGACAAAATTTGCACATCGTGTTCATTCACCTAGAAAAATTATATGATAGAGTACAAAGAAAGGTTTTTTGGTGGGTGTCGTTGTGTCGGAGAAGAAAGGACCTATTAAATATATAAAAGACATGTATGAAAGAGTCTTCAATAGCCTGAGAACTATGGTAGGGAATGCAGAGGAGTTCTTGTAATCATGGATTTACACCAGGGATTGTTATTGAGCCCATACTTGTTTACCCTAGCTACGGATGAGCTATCCAACATAATACAAGATGGGGTCTAACCAACATGATACAAGATGAGGTCACTTAACTCATGTACCATCCCTTCCCCTTGCCCCTGGACATGATCCTATTTCGACCACCGTTCACCAAAGCCACCAAAGGAGATGTAAATTAAACAAGATTTAAGCGAAATAAGAATCTACTAAAACTATTGAATCAAACAGAGAGACTAGGACTAATTAACTATAATAAGAACAGAAGAAAAGCAAGAAATAATATACAGAATGAACAGAAGCAACTAGCTCTAGAATATGGGTACACCCAAAATACTAACACTAGAGAAACCACAAGAACTATGAAATATATGGCACTATGGATCAAGAAACGAAGAGTCTGAGGGCAGAGTTAAATCAAGAGCAAAGTGAACAAGGGATAGAGATATGCAATATTACACAATTAACAATGATACACGAAAGATAGATCTAAAGACAATATAGGGAACCAATTTGAAAACTATATCTGAAATATAACTCTAGATATGCATATAGTAATGAAACAAATCTGAAAACCAAAAACTGAAGGCAACCTGATGTGGAACTGGAATAATTTGGGAAGATAGAACCTGGAACTTGAAGAGGATATAGGAGGTACTTCATTCGGGCACTGGGCAGGTAAACAGTCCGTGTTCTGCTGCTGCCCTTGTAACTTGAGACCCAACCCAGAATTATGGAGAAAGAAAACTCTAGAGTCGCTGGAGTAGATGTGCTTTACCAGAGCAGTGGCAGTGATGGACGAGCTGAGGTAGTGACAGAAAACCCTAGAGTCAGGGTCCAAGAAAGTGAAAGAGAAATAGTCACAGGGAGTTTTGGCACCGGTGAAGAAGATGGCCGATGAGTGGTTAGTGCGGCGGTGAGATTTCACTGGAGAAGAAAGATTGTAACGCTGTCCAAGCAAGTTCTTGAATGAGATGAATTCTTGCACCCAAAAATGGAGGCACGTTTTCATGTTATTGCTAATTCAAACGTCATTAGCTTCAACCGATAAAGGAACAAGGTTAAGAAGATAGGAAATTGTGTTTTTTTTTCATGCAGGCAATTTTCTGGGCGAATGAAATGATAGATGAAGATGTCACAAATAGAATCAAAATGGAATAGTTGAAACAAAATAGTGTTACTGGATGTTATATGGTAGAGAGATGCCTACCAAAGTGAAAGGTAAGTTTTTTAGAATAGTTATAAAACCAACAATGCTTTATGAGAGTGATTCTTGGGTCGTGAAAGTTAAACACATTTACAAGAAGAATTTTGAAGAAATACAGATGCTAAGATGAATTTGTGGTCATACTAAATTAGACAAGATTAGAAATGATAATATTACTAGAATGTTTAAGTAGCACACGTCGATGGGAAAATGTCCAAAGGTTTCTTGAAATAATTTGTTCATGTGTTGATCTGCAGTGTAATGCACCGGTCTATATGTGTGCAACCATTGTGAAGATAAGTGTTAAAAGAGGAGGAAAATGCATCAAGGACCTAAAATCCTTGGGAACCCATGCAGACATAGCAAAGTGGGGCACAGTGGATAAAAAATTTAGATAGTCGTTGCCTGTTCTTTTGAGGCGAGGGTTTATCGGAATCACCTCTCTGCCCCACAAATGTAGGGGCAAGGTACTCTCTTCACACCTCACTTGTGGGACTGCATGGGTTATGTTATTGTTGTAGTCAATGCCTATTAGAGTATTAGTTGAAAATATGTTTTAGACATGTTAGCACTTTTACTGCCCTATACTTTATAGTAGTGGTTTAGCATTTCAGAGATTTGTAGGTTCAAAAAATTATGGAGAACTTCTATTACTTTTTATTTGTATTTGCATAATATTGGCATGTCATGAGTTTAAATGTATAACATGATCAATGAGGATTCATATAGCAAACCCCAACTTGTTTGGGACTAAGGTGTACTGCTGTTGTGAAGTTAATTTTCAATTGCATTATTGAATTATAGTGAACTATTTCCACTATTGTCAGGATGCAGCTGACTAGTTTAGTGAGATGGTTGTTGAATCGATAAAGGAAAAATGTCAAAGAACTAATGACATGTACATAAGCTCATTTATTTACTGTGGCCTGTGGGATACATAACTCTATAATTAAAATGCAAGCTATGTTTATTATTTAGGACTAAAGATGTTCTATTTCTCCGATTCTTGCAGTTCCTTGAAAAAATAATATTTTGAAGATTGTAAAAAAAAATAGTATAAGAAAAAATTATAGCATTAAAAATGAAGAAAAAAAAACAATCTACCTCTCACTAGAAATATTTTAGAAGTTCAAATCAAACAACTCAAATATTCATATTAATAAATAAAGTTTTTATAACATCATCCAAGTGCAGACAAATGACTAACATGTTATTAACTAAAATTTAAATAATTTGGTTTTAGGCCACTAAATTTTAGTTAATAACATGTTAATCATTTGTATGCACTTGGTTTGATGATGTTATAAAAACTTTATGTATTAATATGAATACTTGAGTTATTTTATTTGAACTTCTAAAACATAGTTTAGTGAGATGGTTGTAGAATCCATAAAAGAAAAATGTCAGAACTAATGACATGTACATTACCTCTTTTATTTACTGTGAGATACAGACCTCTTTAATTAAAATGCAAGCTATGTTTATTATTTAGGATTAAAGATGTTCTATTTCTCCAATTCTTGCAGTTCCTTGAAAAAACAACTGATTGTAGCAAGAGATACCAGGCGCGTAGACATATTATGCTATAGGCTTTCATTGAGCCAAAAACTTTCTTTTGGTGCCGAAAATTGCCCAAAGCTGTATGAAGTTCTAGATGAAGCAGTGAACAAGCTTGAAGCAGATGTTGGCACTTTGACTGGTTTACCTGTGAAGATGGCTAGAGGTATAGTGAACAGGCTCTCATTTGGCCCTGCTGTTCAGCAACTTTGTGGCTTGGCTGTTGAGTACATAGATGCCCTTCTCTCTGAGAGAGTGTCTGAAATGCCATCTAATGCTAAGGTCAAAGGTAATACTCATTCTAATTTGTGGTTTGTTTGTGCAGTACATAGATACTCTCCTTATTTTTTATTGATTCTGTAGATTTCCCTTTCTCTTCATGTGTTATTGTGATGCCTTTATTGGTTTCTTTGTCTAAGCTTGGTACTCATTTGATTTAAGTCAAGTGAAGTAATCAGCATTTACATGGGCTATATTTTTTAGATTGCGAGGTGATAGAATCAAAGCTTGTCAGATTTGAGGATGTCTTTACCTCATCTGTGACCGTTGTTTTGAGTTCTGAAGGGTCATCTATGGAGAATGTTGTTGGGTACACTTTGTGGCATCGGAAAGCTGTTGAACCGGAATATCCAGTAGACCCAACTCGAATATTGTTTTCCCCAAACACTAGGTTTGTGCTCTCAGATCTGATGCCAGCTACAGATTATGTTCTCAAGATTGTTTCCCTTGATAGCAAGAAAGAACTGGGAATGTTTGAAGTTAAATTCTGCACCAGTAAAGCTGAAAATGAACTATCTAATCTGAACATGAAAAGCTTAGAAGTTGAAAGAAGTCAAAGTCCACCAACAAATTGCAGCAACCTTTCTAATCCTTCTTCAGTGGAGGATGAAACTAATAACATCGTGCTATGCAGCAACGAGGATGATAACAAAGGGGATAATTGTCTTTCTTGTTGTGATAACACTGATAAAGCAATTTCTACAGACTTGTGTTGCACCACGATCGCCTTTGCTAGTAAAAGTCATATAGGAAATGAAGAAGTAATGGTATCTTTAGGTGATGAGGAAGATAGCATTGTAAAAGTAACCTCCTTGCCAAATACTGATGCTGTAAATCTTGAGAACAAGCAATGTTCAGATGTTCAAACAACAGAAGAGACGAGCACTGATAATGGGTCAAATGCACCTCTCCAGACTGTCTTAGAATTTGAAAGAGTTGGTTTTGGTTCTTGTGGAATCAAACTAAATGGAAGATGAATTAATATGAATATTTGGTAGGAAGATAATTAGTACAAAATACAAGTCAAAGATTGTATCTTGGTAGGTGAAAGTTAGGCAAACCATAAAATGGTTTGCTATCTTAACCTTGACAATTTTGACACATAGTGTTGTCATGGATGACATCAATAGGATGAATTTATTCCTATAAATAGGTAGCTCTTAATTTATTTTCATATTATCCTCTCATTTTGCCTTCTCACCTTCAAAGGCATTTGTGTTCTCTCTCTTGTAGTATTTCACTTGTATTCTTTGTAGAGTGAAATAAATATTGGTGCAGTTGTTCTTTGGTGGACGTAGGATCATTTTGATCCGAACCACATTAAATATTGTTGTTCTTCCTTGTTCTTTAGTTTCACGTTTCTGCTAACAATTGGTATCAGAGCCAAGGTTCTGTCTGAGTATGCTCTGTGGTTGCAGCACAGTGTGAACTTCCACATCAGAAAAGGATTACTTTGGTTTTCTGTAGTTCTAAATACATTGTAGTAGAAAAGGAAGAACAAGTAAAAAGAATGAGTTCCATGAAGTTTAAAATTGATAGATTTAGTGGACGCAACAATTTCAATATCTGGAAAATCCAGATGATAGCGTTACTGCGGAGGGAAGGTTCAATCCATGCTATTGACGGAAAGTACCCCGATAAGATATCGGATTCCGACAAGGAAAAGATTGAAGGAGATGCATTGAGTGCAATCCAACTGTCCCTTGCACCTAACGTACTTTGTGAAGTGAGTACAAGTACCGAAGAGACGGCCAAAGAGTTATGGGAAAAGCTGGAAGGGCTTTACCAGGAGCAGTCAGTGACAACAAGGATGTTATTACAACGGCGTCTTCATACATTTAAGATGGATTCAGGTACTTTGTTGCAAGACCATCTAGATGCGTTCAATAAACTTGTGATGGACTTACAAACTGCTGGAATTAAAAAGGACGAGGAGACGCTTGCATGTTCTTTGCTATTTTCATTGACTTCAAAATATCGTGATATTGAGAATTCAATGATGTATAGCAAACAACCTATTAAACTTGAGCAAGTGCGGCAAGCACTAAACTCTTGTGATGTGCGGATGCATTTTGAAGGAGACAAAAGTGACGAAGCTAGTGGACTCTTTGTAAGAGGTCGTACTAGCAAACAGGGAAGGAGCAAATCAAAGTAGATATCAAAGTCTCGTGTGAACAAAAAGAATGCGGAATGTTGGGGCTGTCACAAGAAGGGGCACTTTGAACGAGATTGCCCTATGTCGAAGTCCAAAGAAAAGGCGAGCGCATCCATTGTTGAGCAAGTACATGATAATGATAATGATTATGTACTAACAACATCATGCAATAGTTGAGTCTATGACAACAAATGGGTCTTAGACTCTGGTTGTACTCTGCATATGACATTCCAAAAAGATTGGTTCAGTAGCTATGAAAAAAGTAGAGGAACTGTATTAATGGGCAATAATGCAACTTGTAAAATAATTGGCATTGGTTCAGTTCATGTTCGCTGCCATGATGGAATCGTGAGGACTATTATAGAAGTCCGTCATGTTCCTGATCTAAAGAAGAATTTGATCTCCCTGGGTACTTTAGATAAACAAGGCTATAAGTACATGAGTGAAGGAGGAACTATGAAAGTGACTAAAGGGTCTTTAGTCATGTTGAAGGCCAAGCTGGAGGATGGCCTCTACACACTTGCGGGAAGCACCATTATTGGCTCTATAAATGCATCTACAGTGCAGTTATCTAATGATGACAAGGCAAAATTATGGCACATGAGACTAGGCCATATGAGCGCACGAGGATTGGAGATGTTGAGCAACCGCAACCTTTTAAATGGTGAGAAGATCAGCACACTTGAATTTTGTGAGCACTGCATCTTAGGGAAGCAGAAAAAGGTCAGCTTCAGCACTGGCAAGCACAAGACGGGAGGGGTGCTAGACTACATCCATTCAGATTTATGGGGTCCCTCTAAGCTTCCATCGAAGGGAGGAAAGAGGTATCTTCTCACATTCATTGATGATTTTTCACGAAAGGTTTGGGTGCGTTTCCTGAAGACAAAAGGTGATGCTTTTGAAGCATTTAAAGAGTGGAAGATTTTGGTTGAAAATCAAATGGAGAGGAAAATCAAGTATCTTCGCACGGACAATGGCTTGGAGTTTTGCAGTGAAGAGTTCAATGATTTCTGCAAGGTTCAAGGGATCGCAAGGCATAAGACGGTCAGGCACACACCACAGCAGAATGGAGTTGCCGAGAGAATGAACAGAACTCTTCTTGAGAAGGCTCGTTGTATGCTCTTACAAGCTAAGATGTCCAAAGTATTTTGGGCTGAAGCAGTTCATACTGCTTCTCATATTGTCAATCGGTCTCCAGCATCAGCGATTGACTTTAAGACTCCGAATGAGGTCTGGTCAGGTGAACCCTCTAACTATTCATACTTGCGAATATTTGGGTGTCCAGCTTATTATCATGTTAATGAAGGTAAGCTTGAACCAAGGGCTAAAAAGGCCATATTCGTAGGGTATGTAGATGGAGTAAAAGGGTACAAACTATGGTGTTTGTCTTTACTCAAATTTGTAGTTAGTAGAGATGTTACCTTTGATGAATCCTCTATACTTGATCCTCGTAAAGTTTCTGTGGAGTTATCTAAAAACGAGAACAACGAGCAGGTGGAGCTACCGGTGGAGCTTACCAAGGAACGGGATCAAGAGACTCAAATTGATGAGTCAAAAGATGCAGATCTTAAAGAACTTGCTTCCAATGAACCATACACAATTGCGAAGGGAAGGGACAAAAGGCAGATACGGAAACCGGAACGTCTTATAGAGCAAGAAAATCTGATTGCACATGCGTTCGTAGCTGCAGAAGAAGAGATTAAGGATCTCGAGCCCTCTTCGTATGTTGAAGCAACTTCTTGCAAAGATGCTGCACAATGGCAGTTAGCCATGATGGAAGAGATGGAGTCTCTTCACAAAAATGATACATGGGTCTTAGTTAAAAGGCCAAAGGGGATGAGGACAGTTGGATGCAAATGGGTCTACAGAAAGAAAGAAGGTATTTCAGAAGTGGAAGATGCTAGGTTCAAGGCGAGATTGGTTGCAAAGGGTTTCAGTCAGAAGGAGGGAATTGACTACAATGAGATCTTTTCTACAGTCATGAAACATAGCTCAATTCGCGTGCTACTAGCATTGGTTGCACAATTTGATTTAGAGCTTCAACAGCTTGATGTCAAAACTGCTTTCTTACATGGTGATCTAGAAAAGACAATCTATATGGATCAGCCTGAAGGTTTCCTAGCTGAAGAAAAAGAAGACCATGTATGCCAACTGAAGAAGTCTTTGTATGGTTTGAAGCAATCCCCTAGACAGTGGTACAAGAGGTTTGATGCATTCATGACTACACATGGATTTTCGAGGAGTGCATTTGATAGTTGTGTGTATTACAAGAAGATGTCTGGTAACTCTATGATTTATCTATTGTTGTATGTTGATGATATGCTTATTGCTGCTAACAACATCACAGAGATAAATATTTTGAAGAAACTGTTGAGCAAGGAATTTGACATGAAGGATCTAGAGTTGCAAAGAAAATCCTTGGAATGGAAATTTCAAGAGAAAATGGTGTTGTACATCTTTCTCAGAAGAGGTACATCGGAAAAGTTCTTGGAAGATTCAATATGAATATGAGCAAGCCTGTAAGTACACCGTTAGCTTCTCATTTCAAGCTTTCAGAGTTACAAAAGCCTCAATCTATGGATGAGGTGGAACATATGTCAAAGGTCCTTATGCGAGTGCAGTTGGTAGCATTATGTATGCTATGGTTTGCACACGTCCAGATATTGTCCAATCTGTAAGTGTGGTAAGCAAGTACATGGCAAATCCAGGAAAAAGGCACTGGGAAGCTGTCAAGTGGATATTGAGATATCTCAAAGGAGCTTCTGATGTTGGCCTAACCTTTCGAAAAAGTGAAGGTATTTTAATTCTCGGTTATGTAGATTCTGACTATGCAGGGGATCTTGATCGAAGGAGGTTCACAACTGGATACATCTTTACTCTCGTCGGTAGTACCATTAGTTGGAAATCGACTTTACAGTCGATTGTCGCTTTGTCTACAACAGAGGCAGAATATATGGCAGCAACGGAGGCAGTAAAAGAAGCTATCTGGTTGAAAGGTTTGGTGGCAGAATTGAGTTCAGTTCAGCTTGAATCAATTCTAAAATGTGATAGTCAAAGTGCTATTCATTTGATTAAAAATCAAAGATTTCATGAGCGCACCAAACACATTGATGTCAGATTTCATTTTATTCGAGATGTCGTAGAAAAGGGAGCTATCAAGGTTGAGAAGGTTATCACAAATGATAACGCTGCAGACATGTTGACCAAAATAGTCCCGCTTGCCAAGTTTGCACACTGCAAGGACTTGGCGGGAGTATGCATCAATTGATGCAACTCTAAGAGAACAACTGCTAGGTGGAGCTGGTATGTTCAACAAAGGTTTGATTCTTCTTGTTTCTTACAATGGGATTGCCCAGTAAGCTTAGAAGTTTTGGCCGGAGTTGTTTATACGCATGCTTGGAACACAAACCAAGGTGGAGATTGAAAGAGTTGGTTTTGGTTCTTGTGGAATCAAACTAAATGGAAGATGAATTAATATGAATATTTGGTAGGAAGATAATTAGTACAAAATACAAGTCAAAGATTGTATCTTGGTAGGTGAAAGTTAGGCAAACCATAAAATGGTTTGCTATCTTAACCTTGACAATTTTGACACATAGTGTTGTCATGGATGACATCAATAGGATGAATTTATTCCTATAAATAGGTAGCTCTTAATTCATTTTCATATTATCCTCTCATTTTGCCTTCTCACCTTCAAAGGCATTTGTGTTCTCTCTCTTGTAGTATTTCACTTGTATTCTTTGTAGAGTGAAATAAATATTGGTGCAGTTGTTCTTTGGTGGACGTAGGATCATTTTGATTCGAACCACGTTAAATATTGTTGTTCTTCCTTATTCTTTAGTTTCACGTTTCCGCTAACAGAATTTACACCATTTGTAGGTAGTGTGGAAGCTGGCTTACCTATCACACCCTGCAAGATGGAGAATGTGAAGGGAAGCCTCGGCCGGAAAGGGAAGTCAGAACATTGCAGCAAGGATCTTGATAATGGATCAGGGAAGGACGATGGACCACAAGTTGGCTGCTCTTCGAAGAAGAGAGTTGGAGAATGGCATGAAGAATGTGCTGGAACTGGAGATAAGGATTTTGAGTATTACGTCAAAGTAGTTAGATGGTTAGAGTGTGGTGAGCATATTGACAAGACATTCAGGCAGAAGTTCTTAACCTGGTATAGCTTAAGAGCTACACCACAAGATGTTAGGATTGTCAAGGCATTTGTTGATACCCTAATCGAAGATCCAGCATCACTTGCCGGGCAGCTGGTTGATACTTTCTCTGATGTTATTTCAAGCAAGAGAGCGTCTGTAGTTCCAGCAGGCTTTTGCCTAAAGCTTTGGCATTAAAGGATTTGGAATGTGGATCCTCTATCCTCTGCTTCATGATTTATAGTCGCTGCTTAACGGAACATAATTCTTTTGATTCCCAAATTGTTCCATGTCGATTCATATTTATGATGTAAACGATTAAACCATCTTTAATTATAGGTTTGATTCTACCCAATTCATCCACAGTTCTCTCTGATGTTATGACATTGGAGTTGGAATGAAAGTGATATTGCTGTAAGATAATTTGAAATACAAAATAGAATTTTTTCTTGATTTGTTAAACCAAGAGCTTTTTGATACTCATCCTTAGTTGTACCTTTTAGTGTGAACGTCAAGAACTAGAATGTTTGGAAGAGAAGTAGTTTGCATTCACAGTGGCATATTTTGAAAAAGTTTATAGGTTTCAATAGAAAATCAAGAAAAAGGTTGTTTTGCATAAACCAAAATAGATAAACTGAATTATTCTCTCAATTCCTAATTAGTAGATTTATAATATAAGATCGTTTTTCCAAAAAAAAAAAAAAAGAATAGATTATATATCACATTAAATGAGTGAAAATTGTTTTAACTTCAAAATTTTCACCTTACCACATAATGAGATGGTTAGGACCAAGAAGACGTCTTCGACTTGTTGAGACCACAGGATTAAGACAAGAACTCTCTTTTAATACTCCATATCTCAACAAAAATACAATCACATATAATGAGGGAAAAAATTGCTTTTCATAACAAATTGATATCCAAGCTACCTTCTTGCAACAAATGCAAATTCAACTATTCTAACTTTACAACCCATTTGGAGAAAGGTCTAATGCAAGAAGAAATACACAACTTATATTTGTAGAGTTTCTCCAAAACGAGAATCCCACAATTTTCTGCACTCCTCTCTTGTACTCAGTATTTTATATATATGTCGAATCTCCATAACGAAGCGTAAAAGACAAGTATCCTATACCTTAAAACAACAAAAATGAATCAATGAGAAGATTTTAAAACTTAAAGAAAATCAATGTGAATTTGTTGATATGATAGCTCACCTCCTTTTCTGTCATATCAGGGAATTCAGTTTTGACAACGTCCTCAAACTCGAAACTACAAAAAGAGTAGAGAGAACATTATGGAATGTTAGAAATTTATAAAAATTTCAAGAAAAATATATTTACTTACTAATATGAAGAGAACGAGTAAAGCACGCCTTCTTTCAACCGGCACTTCATTGCGTATTCTGCCTCGGTGAAAACAGCTACTTTAAACATTGTTTGCTTGTAGTTTTTCACTCTCAGGTCGTTTCCCAAATTTTTCCAAGCCACATTAATATTATCTTCCACCGGCCTTTTAAAACTCGACTTACTTCATACTGAAAATTCTTTGCTTCTGTCAAATACTTCCACCTGCAGTTGATTAGCTTTACAAGCATACTTTCACTGCCACGTTTAATATCCAAAACGTTAATAAATTGTCCTCCTTCTCTTTCTACGACCTCAACTTTTGTTGTCCTAATTGGCATCTGTTTTAAGTAAACTTGAATTTCCTCCTTTGACAAGTGCTTTACTTTAACATCTCCAAGTTTCAATAAGTTTGTCTACATGAAATGGAGTCAAACTATATTATTATTATTATTACATGAAATGTACGCATCTTTTCCCAAAACGATGCGTACATATTTTTCCGTCCTCAAATATTCGTTTCTCCTCATATTCTTTTTGCTTTTGCCTTGGCATTGCACTATAGCGCAAAAGGCATGTATCATATACCTTAAAACACAACACAAAATTAACAAGCAAACAAACAAAAACAAAAAAATGGATGGTACTGACAAATAGCAAAAAAGAATTGCTCTAGTACCTCTTGTCTTGACATATCAGGAAAATTATATGTGACATTCTTTTGAGACTTGCGACTGAGAAAAATGAAAAATTAGGAAAACTGTTTTTACTACTATCTATCAATACTTATGAGGGTCAACTAACCTACTTTTTATGTAAATTTGATATAATTACAAGTGAATCTTATGATATTACTTTCACTTAAAACAATATTTTGAAGATGGTACAAAGAAAAAAGAAAAAAGAGTATAGAAAACAATTATAGCATTAAAAATGAAGAGAAAAAAAACAATCCAAATATTTTAAAAGTTAAAATGAAACAACTCAAATATTCATATTAATAAACAAAGTTTTTATAACATCACAAATGTTAGTACTAATTAAATTTAAAATTCTTATAAAATAGTCTAACAAAATGATTACCCACAAATAAATAAATATATATATAGGCCACTAATTTTATTGAGTATTCTTGATTACTCATAATTTTTTTTGTTAGACTATTTTATAAGAATAGTCTAATAAAAATAAATGATTCGTGACAAATATATATAGGCCACTAACTGTGTAACAAAAAAGAATGATTACTCACAAATATATTGCGAATGGATAAAGACCGTGTTTCCACCACCTTTCTAATATTATTGTAATAATTTTTTCTTGCCTGTAGTTGCATAGGAATGAAAACCTTAACATCATCATCCAATTCTTCATATAATAATAAGAGAGGTCTTGACATTGGTAATGTGTTAATTTCACGCTCAACATACTCTTCTGGGGTAAAGTCTTTCCACCGACTTTGAATTAGATTTGGTACATCAATATGACAAGGATTTATAAGGATACATGCTGCTGCAAAGTTCTTAAAACCAGCAACGGGAACTTGTTTATCGATCTTCCGTTCTATAGACTTTCGAATTTTATTTAACTGCATAAATTATTAATAAGTTTTTTAAAATTTACACATTAATATGAAGGGAGGGTTTGAGTAGAGACCTGAACAACACTATATTGTTGCTTGTGCTTGAAATCTTGTCCATTTTTCTTCTTCAAATTTGGATAGAATTTGCGCTTGCGATTGGATCTTTTCCCTTTTTGAAATTTTAAATAATTATTTGAGTCTGGTTTGCCAAATTCATTATTATTATTATTTGGTGGTTTTTGAAGAAATTAAACATTTATTTAGTATCAAGTTAACTATAAATATATAGAAAAAAACACAAGTATATATATTTCTTGAACATGACCTAATCCAATCAAATAAACTTACAATTCATGTTCAACCTTGACAGGATCTCTCTTAACCGCTGTATAACCAAAAGTGTCCATATGATCTTTTATAAACCTAAAATCTCACACAAATTGATACTCTTAGAATATAAATTAATGGCAATAATTAAGAGTCAATAAACATAAATTCATGTGAAAATTATAAACTTACAATTCATGTTCAACCTGTGGTTCTCTCTTAACCGTATGTTCAACCTTGACAGGATCATGTGGCTCTCTCTTAACCGTATGACCAAAAGTGTCCATAGATCTTTTATAAACCTAAAATCCTACAAATTGATACTATCGGCCAAATTAAGACAAAAATAACATATATACCTCTTTCGTACAAAATCTCTCTGCCAAAGTAGAATACAGAATCTAGTGGAACTTGTTAACTTTTATAGGCTCAATGTTTGGCCCAAGAGAAAACAAAAGGGACCCACGTATCCATGTTGACATCATGACAACTTATACATTAAATCATAAATTTTTATGTTAATAATAATAATTAGGTTAAGGAAAATATTTGTTAAAAAAAAATTAAAATTAGAGAGTTAAGCATAATATTAGAAACTACTATGAAAATAAGTATTACAAAACTAAATTTGAAGGGCATTTTATGTAATTATTTCTTTTATTTTTATGTTATAATAATTTTTTAGAAAAATAGTTGAAGTTGAGTGACTTTATAAAGGAAGGGTCAACTATGCCCCTAAACTATTCGAAAAGGTCTAGATATACACTCCATTTAAAGTTTGGTTTACTCATACTAGGGTGTGCATTCGATTTTTCAGTTCGATTTTGTACTATTCGGTTTGGGTTTTCGATTTTCGATTTTGAAGAAGTGTAACCCAATCCGAACCAAAGTAAATTTGGTTTGGTTCAATTTTTCTCTTTTTGATTTGTTTTTTTTCGATTTGGCTATTCGATTATAACTTAATTCATAACTAATTAATAACATAAACAAAGTTATATTTGCATGCTTCAAAAATAAAAATTTCATTTAAATAAAAGTAATAATATTGATTCTCTTAAATACCTTTCCATTATAATCACGAGTAAAACATTAAAACAAAATACTATCAATAATTTCAATGAAACTAATTCTAAACTCTAAAGTACTATCACTAAACACAAATTGCATCAAGGTTGAACCAGCAATTCAACTAATGTCTTCAATTAAGTCTTAAACCTGCAATATGATGAAAAACTTTTTATAAAGAAATAGATAAAAGCAATTACCACACAAATAAAACAAATAAAACTTAACTTACAATATACTCATTTGACTATATGTCAATTATGGATGTATCTTTTCCCTCACTGCTCAAATCTGTAAAGGTTGCTAAAAGATGTCATCAAACAAGTAACATATTAAACTCTTTACAATTAAAAAATATTCAAAAGCTTAAAATTTTACCATCTTCAAGTTGCTCAAGATAATCTAAATCATCCTCTAATCTAACAGGTTGAGATTCAGATCGAAGTCAATCTTGAAGACAAATTATCGCTTGCACCAATTTAGGAGTTAATGAACTTCTGAATGAGTCTAGAACACGACCTCCCGTACTAAATGCGCTTTCTGATGCAATAGTAGAAATTGGTATTGCTAAATCTCGAGCCATATCACCAAGAACAGGAAATCTACTTGAATTAATTTTCCACCAAAGCAAAATATTAAAATTATCACTTTCAATTTCAGTTTTGTTAGCGAAAACGTGAAACTAAAGAACAAGGAAGAACAACAATATTTAACGTGGTTCGGATCAAAATGATCCTATGTCCACCAAAGAACAACTGCACTGATATTTATTTCACTCTACAAAGAATACAAGTGAAATACTACAAGAGAGAGAACACAAATGCCTTAGAAGGTGAGAAGGCAAGTGAGAGGATGATTTGAAAATGAATTAAGAGCTACCTATTTATAGGAATAAATTTATCCTATTGATATCATCCATGACATCACTATGTGTCAAAATTGTCAAGGTTAAGATAGCAAACCATTTTATGGTTTGCCTAACTTTCACCTACCAAGATACAATCTTTGACTTGTATTTTGTACTAATTATCTTCCTACCAAATATTCATATTAATTCATCTTCCATTTAGTTTGATTCCACAAGAACCAAAACCAACTCTTTCAAGTTTCTTCAAAGATATTTTTCCAATTCCGTTTTACTCATACTTCCACCTTCAACTCTATGTTTCTGGTATTCTAGTTGCCATGCATTTCCTCAAATATCAAATGTGTTGCTATCCGACACAATAGGCAATGAAGAATGAGATCTTATTGAGCTTTTCGTTTGATATTCATTAAACAAAGAAACCAGATATGATTTCACTTCTTCTCTTATTTTGCACCCTTGATTAACTCCAAAAAATTATAAATAAATATATAACCTTAAATTCAATAGTTTCGACGATTTTTTTATTTTATACTTTTTCATATTTTCCTATCTTTTATTAATCAATTATTCATTTTTGTGATTTACCAAAAAAATAAAAATTAAACAAATTTGTTGAAACTGTTGAATTTAAGGTTACTATATTTATTTGTGAATTTTTGGCGTAAATTTTATATTTGTTTCATATTCTTTTTTTTATTAATAATTTACTCATTTTCGGGATTTGTCAAAAAAAAAAAAGAATATTGAAATTGTTGAATTTAAGGTTACTATATTTATTTTTGAATTTTTTGCGTTAATTTCATTTTTTTTTCTTCATATTTTTGATTAATCAATTACTCATTTTTAAATTTATCAAAAATAAAAATAAAAATTGAAAAAGTGTTATTTTCATATTTTTCCTATTTTTTATTAATCAATTACTCATTTTCAGAATTTATCGAAAAAATAAAAACTAAACAAAATTATTGAATATGGGTCGGATAGTTTATTTAAAATGGGGTTGATTTATGGGTCGGATTAGATGTTTATTTGTCCGAATTTTTTAGGGGCATAATTGATTTCTTTCCATTTTCATATAAATGACATGACAATTCCATGTGGCATTTAAAGAAATAAAAAATGAGTTGGATATGTCCGAACGCCCATAAGGGCATACCTGGGCCAAAATTTGGACGGCGAGGGTATGAGTGAACCAAACTTTAAACAGAGGGTATATCTAGACCTTTTCGAATAGTTTAGGGGCATATTTGACCCTTTTCCCTTTTATAAAAGGAAATTCATAAGTTGAGTGACTTTATTGATACAAAACAAAGTTGAGTGAGTTTTTGAAATAATTTCACATACTTGATTGACCTTTTAAAATATTTACTCCATAAAATGGATTAGATTATACTAGTGACTAGTGAGAATTGTTTTAACTACAAAATTTTCACCTTACCCCATAATGAGATGCTTAGGACCAACCACACACACTTCTTTGACTTGTTGAAACCACGAGATTAAGACACAAACTCTCGTAAATACTCCATCAACCAAAATATAATCACATAAAATGATACATATTTTGATGGAATAATTGTTTTCCATAACAAATTGATATCCAAGCTACCTTCTTGCAACAATGAAGACATAAACATTCCCTCTTCACACTAAAAACATGAGCAACAAACGAATCGAAACATCAATCGTTGTAGCGGTAGTAAGAGAAGAGAAGATCGCTCTACTACAACAACTACTACAAATGTAAATTCAACTATTCTAACTTTACAAGCCATTTGGAGAACAATATAATGCGCGAAATACAACTTATACTCGTAGAGTTTCTCAAAAACGAGAATCGCACAATTTTCTGCACTCAGCTCTTGTGCTTAGTACTTCATATATATGTCGAACCTCCCTTTGTGCCCTAACGTAGCGTAAAAGATAAGTATCATATACCTTAAAACAACAAGAATGAATCAATGAGAATGTTGAGATCAATCAATTCTAATTATAGGGTTAGTTAGTTAGTTAGCCAGTTCCATTAATTAGTTAGCTTAGCCAGTTTAATTGATTAATTAGCATATCTTAGCTTTGTTTTTGTTATTTTGATTAGTTGTACAAGTTCATTCGCTCATTAGATATTTTGCATCTTCTCTGTATAAATATACGTGACCTCATAATGAAAAAGCAATCAAGTGATTTTCCCCAAATACATTTCTCCGGTCTGCTCTTCTTCATTGCTTCAACGGATGAAGGTTAGCTTGCTTTTATAATCATCTTAACATGGTATTAGAGCGGAGGTATTTCGTCTAGTATTCTTCTGCATTTTATTCTCTAATTTTTGTTGATTTTTCTCATAAGCTTCGAGAATTTGATTTCCATTTCGAAGCTTCGAGAATTCGATTTCTGTTTTAAAGTGTTGTTATCTCTGCTTAATTTGATCTACATATCGATCTGTTATTAATCATATCGATTATTTTCTTCGTGTTCATTTTGTGCTAATTTGCAATTACGATGGAGCTTGATATTGGTTCTCAGTCAACTGTCAACCCTAATAGTGGTGTAGGTGGTGAAGACATTAGTTCACATTATACATGCATTCTTTGGTTAATCCTGGTGCCTCGTTAGTACCAGTATCTTTTGATAAAGTTGGTTATAGATCATGGAAGAGAGGTATTCTTCGAGTTCTCTCTGTTAAGAACAAATTGGGTTTCGTAAATAGGGAATGCAAGAGACCGAATCCAGGGACTCCACAATTTCTTTAGTGGGAACGTGTGATGATATGGTCACATCATGGATCCTCAATTCCTTAGTTAAGGAAATTGCAGACATTGTGGAGTATGTCGTTGATTCATTTGAGATGTGGAGAGAGCTAGAGGGATCGTTATGATCAGATGAACGGAGCAAAACTTTACCAAGTTCAACGAGAAATTAATGACTTGTCACATGGAACATTGGACATCACAACTTACTACACTAGAATGAAGATACTATAAAAGAATTCAGTACATTGCATGTCAAAACTCAACGCACATGCAACTGCACTTGTGGGGCTAAAAAGAGTACGTTCAAAAAGGAACAAGATAGGAGATTGATCCAATTCCTTATGCAATTGAATGAGGTCTACACTGTTGTTCGTAGCGATATCCTTATGCTGAATCAATTGACTGCCCTTGCACAAACTTTCTCATTGTTAGTGCAGGATGAAAAACAAAGAGAAATTAAGCCTAGTGGTCAATTGTTCATGGAATCTGCATCTCTCAATGCAAGTAACTTAGGGAAAAGAATCATGGAGTCGACTTCTCTTAATGGGAACAATTCAGTAGGTACAAGCTCATCTAGACCTTCACATTAGAACTACTCATCAACTTACAATGGGAATATGACTCATATGATGTGTGATTACTGTAAAAGACCTGGGCATACCAGAGAGAAGTGCTACAAATTGCATGGTTATCCTCAAACGTCTAATTATTAGAATTCTAATAAAAATGGATATAGGAATAATAATCAGAACTTCAGGTCTAATAAAAGGAAAGGCCATATGGCTAATGTGCAGGGTTTCTCTTCCAACGTACAATTTACAAAATGTGATGATCACAGGGGAGCACATGTTGAACAAGGTCTTCAGTTGACAGGAGAACAATATGATCAATTTATGGAGTTACCACAACAATTCCAAGCTGAAAAAAATGGGGACAATGTAAATGGTAGCGTGAACTTTGCAGGTATAATACCTTGTACTCTTTTGTTGTTTCGGTAAATCATCCTGCAGGTGTTTCACAAGAAAGTTGACTCTTGGATCCTAGATTCAGGAGCCTTCTATCACATGACCTTTGACATATAATCCTTAACCAATATTACCTATCTTTCTTACCCTTTATTAATAACTTTGCCAAATGGTTATAAAGTAAAAGTTACTCAGCTTGGTAATGTAGTACTTGCATCAAACATTGTTTTGCACAATGTATTATATGTGCCCTACTTTAAGTATAACCTTGTCTCTATCATTGTCTTTCCAAACTATACCTAAAAGTATTATTTCCTTTTTTAGTCTTTATGTATTCTGTAGGCCCCTTCAATGAAAAGACCTCTGGTGATTGATGAAGCTAAGGATAGACTCTACTTTCGTTCAAGTGTTTGAAGAACACCAGTTACTCTGTTTCCTTTTTTGTTTCCTTATGTAATCCCACTCCACTATCTCATAGAGTCTCCACTATAGATAATACTTCTACTTTCAATAAATGTATGAATAACATTCTACTTTCAATAAATGTGTGTCTTCTATTGCACAAAACTCCTTTTCAGATCATAATAGACATACAACTTTTATTTCTTTTATGACTCATGCATGTGATAATGTGAATGTATTGTGGCATAATAGACTAACACATGTACCCTTTGTGAAGATGAAAGAAATGAGATCCATACTCGAGAAATTTTCTGCCAAACATCCTTTTATTTGCAGCATTTGCCCAATGGCAAGGCAAGGCAAAAAAGATTACCTTTTTTCCATAGGACCAATACTCACACCTCTACCAAAATATTTCAATTGTTGCATTTGGATCTTTGGGGTCCTTACAATGTGATGACGCATGACAACTATAGATACTTCATTACCATTGTTGATGACTACATTAGATGTACATGGACCCAATTACTGACTTGTAAAAGCAATATCATGTCAGTCATCAAAACCTTTATTTCCATAATTGAAAATCAATTTCGAACCAATGTACAAACTCTTAGAACTGATAATGGACTTGAGTTTTTTAAAAATAAATGTCATCATTTGTCAATTCTAAGAAAAATCTTTATGAAAAAACTTGCTCTAATACACCACAACAAAATGATGTAGCAGAGAGAAAACATAAATACTTGTTAGAAATTGTCAGGGCACTTTTTTTTCAGTCCAAATAGCCACTGAAATATTGGGGAGGGGGGGGGGGGAGATGTAACAAATGTTCTAATGAGCTTTTGTACCAATCCAACCCTTCCTACTCTCATATGAGAACCTTTGATTGCCTTTGCTATCCTACTTTTCAAAAATCACAAAGAGATAAGTTTCAAGCTAGAACCACACCCCATATATTCGTAGGATATCGATTCGGATCAAAGGGTTACAAGGTCCTTAGTCCGGCTACAAAGAAAGAACATGTCTCTAGGGATGTACTTTTTGAAGAAATTTTTTTCCTTTTGTTGTGATTTCTAATTTATCTTTTTTTCCTTTTGTTGTGATTTCTAATTTATCTTTTTTCCCTTTTGTCTTTCAGTTTGTACTATTTATAGACGCTGTTAATTCTAATGTTGTACCACAAATTATACCCGATGTTGAATATAATGTGGTTGATGCAAGTAATATTCCAATTATTTCACCTAATCGCTCAGTTAACTCACCAGATCACCTAGTTGACTCACATATCACCCCTCATAGGGTTAATTTCCACAATTTCAAGTAGACCTTCTAGATCTCACAAGTTTCCTGCTTATTTACATGATTACATACTACCTAAGACTATGACTGACACACTAAATCAACTGTCCAATACTAACATTTCCCTCAACAATGCCTTTTCTAAACATCACCATATACCACCTGAAGTCTTGGAATGTGAGAGTCAGTCGCTTGTGATAAGCATTAGTAGTGATGATGAGCCATCTTCATATGAGGAAGCTGCTATGAATCCTGCTTGGCAGCAGGCCATGACACAGGAGTTTAAGGCATTATATACCAATCATACTTGAGATCTGGTGAAGCTACCTGGTGGAAAGAAAGTCATAGGAAGCAGGTGGGTGTACAAGGTAAAACATAAGTCTAATGGGACTATTGAAAGTTTCAAGGCAAGACTTGTAATGAAGGGCTACACTCAACAAGATGAAATTGACTATACAGAAACCTTCTCACCAGTGATTAAAATGACAACTATAAGGACTTTGTTGGTCATAGCAGTAAAGAACGGCTAGAACAACTTTCAACTTGATATGAATAATGTATTTATTCATGGTGAGTTACATGAAGAGGCATATTTGGAGGTACCACCTGGTCTGACAGTACACCAACCAGGGATGGTATATAAGTTGAACAAGTCATTATATGGCCTAAAATCCAAAGGTTATACTCACTCATTGAATGATTATTCATTGTTTTATAAGAAGTCTGCAAGTTCCACCATCTTTGTAGATGTATATGTGGATGATGTTGTTCTAACCGATACAAGTGATACTGTGATTGAAGAGTTTTAAACCTTCCTACATGACAAGTTCAAGATAAAAGACTTAGAAAGATAGCACTACTTTCTTAGAATGGAGGTACTTTATAAATATGATGGACTTATTATTTCACAAAGAAAGATTGTTCTTGACATGTTAAGAACTTACAATGTTGTTAACATGAACAACTGCATATCTCCTCTAGATCCTAGAATAAAGCTTCATGCCAAAGAAGGAGATCCTTTGTCAAACCCTCTATTTTACAAAACGCTTATTAGGAAGCTAAATTTCCTAACGTATACAAGAATGGATATTTCCTATAGTGTGCAACATCTTAGATAGTTTATGCAGGATTCTAGAGAACCACACATACAAGCAGCATTCATCTACTAAGGTATCTCAAGACAATTCCTACTCTAGGGATTTTCATGTCACAAGAACAATCATATGATGTTAAGGCCTATTGTTATTCTGATTGGGCTGCATGCCCTGATTCCAGAAAATCAATAAGTGGATACATTATGTTGCTGGGGAGTAGTCTACTCAGTTGCAAAATCCAAGAAGCAAGAGGCCATATCACTGTCTCCAGCAGAGGCAAAGTATAGATCTCTAAGGAAGGTTGCAGGTGAATCGGTTTGGCTAAGCAGATTGATTGTAGAACTTATAGTGCCACTGCCAACTCCCATGTTTGTATATTGTGACAGTCAATCATCCCTTCACGTTGCTAGGAATCCAGTATTTCATGAACGAACCAAACACATTGAAGTTGATTGTCACTTTGTGAGAAATTTACTTCAGGAAGGACTCATCTCCCTTCATCATATAAGTTCAGTAATCAGCTCACAGACATATTGACTAAGACACCGACTGGCATAAGGCATATTGCAACGTTGAACAATTTATCCGTGTTTTCCACACCTCCAACTTGAGAAGGGGTGTGTGTGTGTGTTGAGATCAATCAATTCTAATTATAGGGTTAGTTAGTTAACCACTTCCATTAATTAGTTTACTTAGACAGTTGAATTGATTAATTAGCATATCCTAGCTTTGATTCTGTTATTTTGATTAGATGTATAGGTTCATTAGCACATTAGATATTTTGCATCTTTTCTGTATAAATACACGTGACCTCATAATGAAAAATCAGTGAACTGATTTTCCCCAAATATATTTCTCCCTTCTGTTCTTCTTCACTGCTTCAATGGATGAAGGTTAGTTTGCCTCCATAATCATCTTAACATAATAGATTAAAACACAAAAGAGAAAAATTAAAGAAATCAATGTGAATTTGTTGATAGCTCACCTCCTTTTTGTCATATCAGGAAATTCAGTTTTGGCAACGTCCTAAACTTGCAACTACAAAAAAAGAGAACATTATCGAATGTTGAAATTTATTAAAATGAGAGACGAGCAAAATATATTTACTTACTAATATGAAGAGAAAGAGTGAATCACGCCTTCTTTCAACTGGCACTACATTTCATGTTCGGTCTCGGTGAAAACAACTACTTTTAACATTCTTTGCTTCTGTCAAATCCTTCCACCAGCACAGTTGATTAGCTTTATAAGCATAATTTCATTGCAACGTTTAACATTCATAACATTTATAAATTGTCCTCCTTCTCTTTCTACGACTTCAACTTTTGTTGTCCTTGGCATCTGTATTAAGTAAACTTGAATTTCCTCCTTTGACATAACATCTCTAGGTTGCAATAAGTTTGACTAGAAAAAACAATTACCAAAATCACACTTCTATTTCAAAACAAAAACTACGTTATTATTTTATTACATGGGGCAAAAACAGGCTAGTCCAACAAAACTATTTACATTTTTTGTAAATGTCTTGTACATAACATACAAAAAAAATATATATTTATACAATAATAATACATTTTTTGGAAGCAGCTATACAGTATCATTTTCTTATAAAATTCACTGCAAGTTTGTATATTAAACTTATAAAGAAAATGACATAAATGATCAATTATGCTTCAATTGAAAGAATGAAACTACACTAGACATTTGATAAAATACGACTAATGACCGAAAAAATGAACCCGTTAAAAGATACTAACAAATAGAAAAAAAAAAGAATAGCTCTAGCACCTCTTGTCATATCAGGGAAATTATATGTGACATCCTCTTGAGACTCGTGATTGAGAAAAATGAACAAGTTTAGTTTTCAAAAACTAATTTTTTGATAATTTAGTACTATCTGTCAATACTGATTCGATCTGTCAATACTGATTCAAAGTATGAGGGTCATACATGCCCCGTGCATTGCTCGAATGTTTTAAAATGAATAATTTTTTAATTTAACGATAATTAATATGAATTATTATTTTTACTTATTATAATTTTCTCTTTTTTTTTAACATCGTTTCGAATATGAAGATGCATAAAATCAATTGTATTTTAAACTAATAAAATCTTATCATAATTCTCATGGATTATTAGAATTTTGTCCACGATGTAATTTCTGCATAGATTTTTTAAAGAAAAACCTTTAATGTTGAGATTAAAAGGATAGTTACAAACCACCTTATCTATAAAAAGAAAAGAAAAAGAAAGTGTAATTGAACTAATCTTTACTTATTAATTAATTTATAGATGTTTTAAACATGTTATACTTAATAAAATATTAATTTTAAATGCATTCATTTTTAGAGATAATCTGATTTGCAATTGGACGATAGGCTATGTGCTTGAGAAAATAGGAAAACTAGTTTTACAAATTTAAATATTTTAAAAACAATTAATTATAATGCTTTGTTAGTTAGATACAATCATCTCAAAAATATGACATAATTAAGGTGAATTTATACTTCTTTATTACCAGCAAGTGATATAAAATTCCTTTATGTAAAAAAAAAAAAAAAAAAAAAAAAACGATAACGTATCAATTTGAGAGCATAAAAACTCAACTCAAATAAGTCGTTAAAATAATTGTTTTTACTATCCACACAAAAAAAAAATCCTTTTAAATGAATGAATTAAATTAAAGGCAATAGTTAAGCACGTTTAGAGTACCTATTGAAGTTAATAATTAGATCTAAAGATAATTATAGCGGGTCTAAGTAAATAATAATAACATATCTTAAATTAATTGAAAATGAATTAAAATAATTGTACATTCTTCATTGTCCCCGATTCAACAAGTTTTTTTTTTATTATTAGTTGTTTATAATAAGTACAAAACATAGTTTCGACCACTATAAGAAAACTGTGAATTATATGGAGATTTTTCTGGAGATTAGTATGAAAATTCGTAGAAAACTTATTTTCTTGTAAATTTTCATAATATTTCCCAAGAAAATCCCCATGTAAATCACAGTTTCCTTGTAGTGAACTCTCTTTTAGCCAAAGAGAACAAAAGAAACTGAAGCAATATTTTTATTCTATATGAACAAATAAAAATGGAAGTATAGTATTGAAATATAAGAATACTACAGCTAGCTAGTTTTTCATACTACAACTATCCACGTGTCTAATTAGTTAGGCTATTAAGTGTTAGCTTGAGTTAGTTACAAGTCAATACATACACCTCTATATATAGAGAGAGGAACTGATGTACATTTAGATTGAAGGAAGATATTTTTCTAATACATAATTCAGTTTCCGTTTCATTCCTCTCAATCTCTATCTGATTGTAACCTCCATTAATGGAGTTTTGAGCTTCTTAGTTCAGTTTCTAACATGGTATCACAGCAGCGATATAGGCTGTGCTAGATCTACGATTTAATATTTTTTTTCTTTCACATCAAATTGTTCAAAATTTCAGAATTCTAGATCTGCACCTGCAATTCCAATTTTTTTTCCATATTGAGTTGTTCATAATTTCAGAATGACAACCACGAAGATTGATTACAATCATCCATTATTCATCGATCCCTCGGATACATCAGGATCTGTGATATTTCCTGTTAAACTCACTGGTTCTGACAATTACGGGATATGGAGCAGATCAATGAGGATTGCTCTTTTGGGTAAAAGGAAGTATGGATTCGTAACAGGTGTGTGCTCGAAGGACACATACAAAGAAGAATGGTAGGAGCAGTGGGAGACTTGCAATGCCATCGTATTATCGTGGCTGATGAATACAGTTGCAGAGGAGCTCCTTGGAGGAATTGTATATGCAACGAGTGCTCACAAAGTTTGGGAAGACTTGAAGGAACGCTTTGACAAGGTGAATCGAATTAGAATTTATCAGCTACATAGGGAAATTACGACTCTCGCACAAGGTACTGACTCTGTTTCAACCTACTTTAGCAAATTAAAAAATCTCTGGGATGAGTATGATGCTGTAATTCCTTCTCTATGTTGTGAATGTCCTAAGTCGAAGGATTATGTTGATCACCTATATCAATTAAGGTTGATTCAATTTCTGATTTCTGAGTGGATTGAATGACTCATATGATCAACCTCGTAGACAAATTTTGTTAAAAAGTGTGAGTCCAACCATAAACCAGGCCTATGCTATGATAATTGAGGATGAGATTCAACATTCTGCATATCTAGCCACTGTAAATGATAAAATTGATCCAGTAATCATGCAATCTAGTCGGATTCAGACCTATGCTTAGGGAAATCAAAACTTTAGAGGAAGGAAGTTACAATGTGAGTATTGTCATTTGAATGATCATACTAAGACAATTGCTATAAGTTGATTAGTTATCCCGCTGATTGGAAACACAAGAAGAAGAATGACTATGGTAATGGAAGCTATAGAGGAACCAGATCTCATCAAGCCTATGGCAACACGGGAGGATATGAAGGTTTGGTTGCCAACAATGGACAACAATCATCTACCTCAGCAAACAATGTTATCGGGAAACATAATGATCCAGGTGATATTGCTTCATCTAGTCATGAGGTCAATAATGCATTTGTGGCAAAGGTTCATGGTTTCACTGAAAATGAATACAAGCAGATAATGGGACTGCTCAACAAGGACACAAAAGAGACTCATTGCAACACTACAGGTATTGCTACATGTACTGCTACATGTTCAATGTCTAGTCTTTTTTCTAGAGAGTGGATAGTGGATTCAGGTGCTTCTCATCATGTAGCTGCAAATAGACATCTAATGTCAATGAATCACAGTACCATGAAAAAGGGTGATAAGGTGAATCTACCTACTGGGGCTTCAGTTGATATTTCAAATATTGGAGATGCTTCAATTTTTGAAAATGAAGTAGTGAAGAATGTATTGTTTGTACCAGATTTCAAGTTTAACTTGCTATCAGTATCCAAGATCACCAGGAACTGTCCTGTTTTGTCTCTTTTTACCCTAATTTCTGTGTTTTTCAGGACCTTTACAGTGGCAGGGTGAAGGGGATTGGTAAGGAGGAAGGAGGCTTATACATCTACAGAAATTATAGTGGAGTTTCTAAGAAGAACATACCAAAGGCTACACAAAGGCTGGCAGCTACTGTACCTATTCAGGATTGCAGTTTGTGGCATAAAAGGCTTGGGCACCCCTCTTCTCAAGTCATGAGATGCCTGAATCTACTACAAAGTGTTAAGGATGATGAGTTGTTGAATAATTGCTCTGTTTGCCCTATAGCTAAGCAAACCAGATTGCCCTTTCCAACTAGTATCTCTAGAGCTAGTTTACCTTTTGATGTTGTGCATATGGATTTGTGGGGACCTTATAAGATTCCTACCTTTGATAAGAAACAATATTTTCTAACTGTGGTGGATGATTGTAGTAGGTTTACATGGGTTCATTTGTTACAACTTAAATCTGAAGCAATTGTGGCAATTAAAACTTTTCTAGCTATGATAAAGACTCAATTTGGTGCACATGTCAAGTTGATTAGGTCTGATAATGGTACTGAGTTTTTCAACTCACAATGTACAGATTTGTTTAAACATTTAGGTATAATACATCAAAGTAGTTGTGTTTATACACCATAACAAAATGGGACTGTGGAAAGGAAGCACCGACATATACTTAATGTATCTAGAGCAATTAGATTTGAAGCTAACATGCCAATCATATACTGGGGGAAATGTGTCATGGCAGCTGTTTACCTTTTGAATAGGTTGCCCTCCTCAGCTATCAACGGGAAGACTCCATATGAAATGTTGTATTCTAAGCCTCCATCATTGTCTCATCTGAAAGTAATTGGGTGTCTGTGCTATACTACATGTGTTCCTAAAGGTGATAAGTTTGCAACAAGAGCAAAATCAGCAGTCTTAATGGGATACTCTGCAACTCAGAAAGGTTACTTACTGATGGATCTCACTACTAAACTGTTTTTTGTTAGTAGAGATGTAGTGTTTAAAGAACATGTTTTCCCTTTTGCCTATCCTGATGAAATTCAGAAGCATCCTGTCTCCTCAAATTCGATGTTCCCTGATTGTGATTTATTTGAAGAATGTGTTGATTACTGTGACACTGTAGCCTCTCCAGATTTAAGCATTTCAGACATTGTTGACACTACAATTTTGTCTGATAAGACTGACATGGACACTGTTATTACATCTGAGAACTCTCCTGATGAAGATAGCTTGATTACTCAACCTTCCAGCAGCTCTATTGATTCAACCCCTATCAGACACACTGCTAGAATTACTAAGCAACCAATTTGGATGAAGGATTATGTCGCACCTACTAGAAATCAACCTAGTAAATATCCCATTTCCAATCATGTTTCTTATGATAGGATTACCCCTACCTATCACAGTTACTTGGCTAAATTTTCCAACTTAGTAGAACCTAAATGTTTTAGGGAGGCAGCTAAGGATGACAATTGGATTCAGGCCATGAAACAGGAGATACAAGCCCTTGAAGATAATCACACTTGGGATATAGTTGACCTACCACCGGGAAAGAATGTAGTTGGTTCTAAATGGATTTACAAGATCAAATATCAAGCAAATGGTGATGTGGAAAGATTTAAGGCAAGGTTGGTGGCCAAAGGTTATAGTCAAGAAGAAGGACTTGATTATCATGAAACTTTCTCTCCTGTAGCCAAGATGGTTACTGTGAGATGTGTTATTGCTCTGGCAGTGTCTAAAGGTTGGTTTATGTACCAAATGGATGTCTATAATGCTTTTTTACAAGGTGATCTTTGTGAAGAGGCATACATGAAGATGCCAGAAGGTTTTGAGAAACAAGGGGAGTAGAAGGTTTGTAGATTGCTTAAGTCTTTATATGGTCTCAAACAAGCATCAAGACAATGGAACATTAAACTCACCACAGCCTTGTTAGATGCTGGTTTTTCCCAAAGTGTACATGATTATTCCTTATTCACTTTGAAGAGGAAGGAGGGGATAGTTATCATTTTAGTTTATGTTGATGATCTTCTCATCACAGGAAATAACGCAGAGATGATTGCTGAATCTAAACAAGTGTTACACAAACAATTCAGATTAAAAGACTTGGGGGAACTTAAGTTTTCTTGGGTATTGAAGTTTTAAGATCTAAATCTGGGGTGATTCTGAATCAAAGGAAGTATCTCTTGGAGTTAGTGTCTGATATGGGGCTTAGTGGTGCAAAACCAGCAGCCACTCCTTTGGAGTCCAACTTGAAGTTAACTACTTTGGAATATGATCAAGCCATTGGTCTTACCGGTGATAAGCTTTTAAGTGATATCAGTTCTTATCAAAGACTTATGGGTAAGCTTATGTATGCTACCATTACTAGACCAGACATTAGTTATGCAGTCCAGAGTCTCAGTCAATTCATGCAATCACCAAAACAATCTCACTGGGAAGCTGCTACTAGGGTGGTCAGATATCTTAAAGGTACTATAGGGCAAGGAATATGGCTACAGGCAAAGGTTACGAATGAATTAACATGTTGGTGTGATTCTGATTGGGTTGCATGCCCCAATACAAGGAGGTCAGTTATAGGGTATGTAATCAAATTTGGAGAATCTTTTATCTCCTGGAAATCAAAGAAGCAGCACACAGTTTCGAGGAGTTCTGCTGAGGCAGAATAGAGAAGTATGGCCTCAGCTGTAGCTGAAGTTACTTGGCTGCTAGGATTGTTTAAGGAATTAGAAGTGGATATTCAGTCACCTGTTCCTATTATGAGTGATAGCAAGTCTGCTATGCAGATTGCCGCTAATCCAATCTCCATGAGCGCACTAAAAACATTGAAATAGACTGTCACTTCATTCGTGACAGGATCAAATCCGGCATGATCTACACTGTTTATGTTCCTACTCAAAACCAAGTTGCAGACGTGTTGACGAAGGGACTGGGACATGTTCAAGACCTATATCTTCTAAGCAAGCTGGGAGTGCTCAACATTTTGCACCCTCCATCTTGAGGGGGAGTATTGAAATATAAGAATACTACAGCTAGCTAGTTTTTCATACTACAACTATCCACGTGTCTAATTAGTTAGGCTATTAAGTGTTAGCTTGAGTTAGTTACAAGTCAATACATACACCTTTATATATATAGAGAGAAACTGATGTACATTTAGATTGAAGGAAGATATTTTTCTAATACATAATTCAGTTTCCGTTTCATTCCTCTCAATCTCTATCTGATTGTAACCTCCATTAATGGAGTTTTGAGCTTCTTAGTTCAGTTTCTAACTTATAGCATAACTATCAAGTTATATTGTATGACAATCACATACATTACATCTGCAATAGCCACAATAAGTATAGTGAATGTTTAGAAAATTGAAGCTCTTGCATAAAACAAGCATAGAAATAATGCAAGAGGAAATTGGTAAGCCTTATTAACAACGATTCCAAATTGAACTTTTTCAATAAATCTAAATTTTTTAGACATTATGATAATGATAACTATAAAATTAAAGTAGAATTTATTTTAATTATAAAAATAGACACAATTCCCTGGTGAGTGCATATTTGGGAGTGGTTTTCATTGACCACTCCCAAATATGTAGATTCCATCATCATAATTTACTCTGTTTTGTCAACAACCTTGCAATATGGTCCCATGGAGCCATAGATTTTATTATTCTGTAAAAAAGAATTTTGAGGATGTAACAAAACATCACTCTTGCCTTTTCAATTTTCTTTTAACTCTGTGGATGGATTATGAGGATGGACAAAACCACAAGTGTTTTGGCATATTAATACTTAATATACAATTTTATCTTTTAAAATTTAAATTTAAAATTAATAACTTTCAAAAATCTATCCGGATATTGATTTGGATAACTATCATTTTCAAAAAAAAAAAAAAAAAAAAAAAAAATTCAAAAATGAAATAAAAAAATATTATAAAATTTTCATATCTGAATGTAGAAGTGAAATTGAACATTATATTAATAAAATATTATAAAATTTTCATTTCAATAAAATGTATCACTTTTAATTAAAAAAAAGTTTTAAAAGTTCTAATAATCATGATTTTGAGTACTATGTTTTTCTTCAGAAACCTTGATAAACAAGAATACACCAAAAATATTAATGCAACTAATGTTCTTGATACACATCAATACAAGAAAATTATTAATATAAAAAAGAAAAAAATACATTTATGAAAACTTACCAGTTGAAAAAAAATGGTGTTTGATTGAGAAAAATGAGAAAGAAAGTTTTTAATTATGAAATAACAAGTCATATGCCACCAAAAATTAAATGTCTATATTTGTAGTTGTCTATATTCCTGATATTGCCAAAATATTGAGCATGTTATGTAGATTCCCATAAATTAAATGTCATTTGAGCCTCTGCCATATATAATCAATTGAGAAATGTGTTTTGCATCTGTGAGTCTTGCTTAAAAAAATCATACTAGTTGTATTCTTTCAGCATTAATGATAAACGTTTCCTGCTTTTCCTTGTGGATGTTATGATTTAATTCTTTGGTGTGAATCCTTAATGTAGAAAATTGTTGTTTGTCCAGATTTAGAATCTTCTTAGCAAATGGTTGTTTGTCCAGATCTGTAAATTTAGAAAAAGTGAACCTACGCAAAGTTTGCAAGAAAGTATGCTATACAATTCCCTTCTCAAACTCATCCAGTTTCATTGCCACCCACCCCTAAATAAATTTTCACCACTTAAATGTATTTATTGATTCTAATACGTGCAAAACAACAGATGCTTTAGTTTTGCAATACTTGCTAATAAGTTGATTAACAATGTTGGTATTCCTCTCTCATGTTTATAATTTTATTTGTAGGATAAAATATTGGAGCATCTACCTGAAGATCAAGAACATGCTACCACTTTAGGTGTTCCATTAAAGATATTGGCTCATCCTAATGACGCCATTGGAAAAGTGTATGGAGCTGAACATTCTGGTCGTGTGCATGGTATAGGTGGTAATGTTTGTCCTTCAGCTGCTTTTGGGATGCCTAGACATTCAATTAGTCATGTAAATGTCGGTACTTTCAATAATATGTATCATCAACGTGTTGAAGACCTAGAGAAACATGTAGAAACTTTGGAAGAGAAGCTGACCGGATATGAAGAGACCAAAGAAAAGCTTGATGAGACCAAGGAAAAGCTTGAGAAACTAAGAAACGACTTGCGCAAAATGAGAATCACTTGGCAACTCTTCATAGGTTTTTACAAGCAAAATTTGATAGTGAATTACCTACTTTCAACATAGATTCTTCTTAGTTTATGATGTAGCTTAAACTCTTATCATTTTGATTACATTATCAATACTTTTGCTATCTGTTATGATGAAACTTGGCTTTTGTTTTAATATATGATGAATACTTTTCTTTTGTTTAAATTTATGATATACTTGCCTTTTTTTTGACATCAAAGTAATGATTTGTGCATTTATCAGAGGATTAGCAGCACGTTATTGTAGGGAATCAATTGTATTTGTTTTAAAAAATAATTGTACAAGATCGCCACGGTTCATCTGTGGCTAATCTATAAAATGAATTTGAAAAATATACAAAGTACCTACATTTTACTAGCCACGGTTCCTGTATGGCTAATAAGTAATTATAAATATAATTTATTTTTCAGAAAATTAATTTTACCTACGAATTGAGCGTGGCTAAATGTTAGGGTAACCGTGGCTAAATAAATGTTACCACGAGTGTAAAAACCGAGGCAAATTTACTCGCGACGCCCGTTATGGGCACACTACCAACCGTGCCCAAATGACTGTGGCCAAAGTGTTTTAGCCACGGTTCATATGCCATTTAACCACAATTTTGGGTGTGGCTAATGCGCGTTTTTTGTAGTGCATATTCAAAGCAGAGAAGTTATGATTTATTATTTGATAACTTATCAAATGAGTCTGAATGTTGTTAAGAGTCTCCTACAAATCTGATTCGTTCAGAACTCTTCAGACCCATTAAGAGGTTTTTTTAAAAATAAAACAAATGAACTTAATAGACTGAATCTGAATCATTCAGTTTTAGACTTAAAAATCAAACGTACTTAATGGGTTGAATCTGAATGATTAAGATTCAGACCTCCATTAAGTGCAAACAAATGAGGCCTAAGATGGAGTAACGTATTTTTTTATTTTTATTTGTTGTAAAATTGTATCTTCCCTTTTTTGAGTGTTAACAATTTTTATTTTATTTTCAGATTTTAAATTCATTTTTAATAAGGGAAACTTTCACATATAGCCACTTAAAAATAATTAATTACTCTCCATAGTTATAGTTTGATAATTACAATTTGTAGCTACATGTTAAATGGAGGAGAGAGGAGAGCGAGACTGGGTCTGAAGATAATTGTATATTATACATATGTAATTGTATATATGGAAAGAGAGATTGGGAGAGGAGGAGAGAGGCGAGTGAGACGGGGAGAGAGAGGAGAGAGGCGAGCGAGATCGAGAGAGGAAGGAGAGAGGCGAGCGAGCGAGGGCAAAGGTGGGAGAGATGTGAATTTTATATGTATATAATTGTATATAACTGTATATTATACATATATATTTGTATAAATGTCAAGCGAGATTGGGAGAGGGAGGAGAGAGGCGAGCGAGATGGAGAGAAGGAGGAGAGAGGTGAGCGAGAGAGGGCAGAGAGTGGGAGAGAGGTGAATTGTATATGTATATAGGCTAAAAAATTATATATTATACATATTTATTTTTATATCCTGCCGAATTATACATATACAAACATAACTAATTATACAAACTCGAAGTCAGCCCACGTAATTAATGTATAATGTTAGTCGCCGGTGGTAATTATAGCAAACTATAGCTATGATGAGTAATTTGATAGTATAAGTTTGCTTATCCGCGTAATTGTTCCTTTAATAATTCCATAAATTTTGCATATTTTCTTAAAAGAATTGTAGATTATTTGTTTTTATATAATGCAAATATTAAATAAAATAGGATGGCAATTCTTCTTTTAAAAAAATATTTTTTAAAAAAAAATGAAAGAATTGATTAATAATTTTTTTTTTTTAAAATCTTCAAATGTAATAAATGTTTTTTTTTTAAAATGTAATAAATGATTACTTAACTATTTTTGACAAAAAATGTTATTAGTATTTTATTATGTTAAAAGAAATACAGTTTGTAAAGTTTGTTTCATGTTTGACATTTTTAAATTAAAAAATATATAAAAATGTAAAGTTTAAAAAAAATTGAACTAATTGAATATTCGAAATATTTTTTTATTTAAAATTATTAAATCCTATTTTTTTTTTGTTGACAGTTGGCTTTAACTGAAACTTACATTTTAAAAATAATTTAAAAAGATAGATTTTTGAAGAACAGAAAGATGCAGTTTTTTTAGTAATTGCTGACCTGTGAATTCTTTTTCTTTCAAAAAAAGTTTATTATTTTTTTTATATTGACTTTTTAAATACTGAAATTTTGAGATTAATTGTGGCGCTAATATATGGCGTTTTTCCTCTCCTTGCTACTATGTTTTTCTGTTTTAGATAATTAATTTTCTGTAAAAAAAATTTATCCTTTTTTGTCAGTTATCTATATTTTGGGAATAGCTGTTTTCGTTCCCTTAACTCAAAAATAAAAGTTAACGGCATTTACATAAAGTGTGAAATAATTCCACTAATTTTAGAGCAATTAACAGTCATTACACATGGTGTTTTAAATATAATTTTGTAATTTTTATTTTTAAAAATATTTTTTTTTGGCGCTGACACTTAGGCGCTATTACCTCTCCTATTATAGACGTATAGATATATATAGATATGTAGTTTTACAAAAGAGACTTCTTTTAAAACTAATGAGTATAAATACATATTAATGTATTATGCATAAACAAATTTTTTTATGCAATTTATGTACTATAAAATCTATAAATCCTCACGTAAATAAAAACTCAAATTAAACTAAATAACTATCCATTACTATGACTTAAAAATAAATTTCAATAAAATAGCATAAAAGTAAAATTAATAAGAAAAATGAAATACTATAAAAGATACTTCAAAATGTGATATTGAAAAAAAATGTAAAAAGAATTTCATAAATATTTTGATTTTTATAAGTATTTTTAATATTTAATATTTTTTAAAAAGTTATCCTATTTAAATTAGTTACCTATATATTGTGAACCATCACAATCCATTTGTAACTCACAATTAAATCTATTTGTAAGTCACAATTAAATGATAATATTTAGGAAAAATTAGTAAACTAGTCACAATTCCTAACTTAATTAGTAAAAACATCTACACTTTAATATGTTTATTCAATATGTCAAAATGTCAATATTTAAAAATAATTTGTATTCAAATACTATTATTTGTCTTTCCTTTTATTTCTCAAAACAGTTCAACATTAAATATATTCACTACTCATTTAGACTTCTTCTAGACTTTAATACCATTAAATTTATTTTCATCTTTAGGATTTTCAATTTTTTTTCTCTTTTACCATTTTCACCATTATTTTCTCTCTCATTGTTGAAGAAGAACTAATTATTCAAGTTCATACCAATTTGTTCAGATCTATCAATTAATTCAAGAAATCTCTCAATACATAAATGTATTTTCGAGATCATCATTTATTTTGCGAGATTTCATGAGATTTTGTTTTCGAAATAAAAAATTATGTTGAATTTTGGATTGTATGTATTACAGATTTTTTGTCATTTTTTCGATTTTTATATGAGTTTGTTAACATACTGATCAAATATTTATGCATTTCGAAATTTTAGTATTTGAAACACTATTTTTTATGATTTTATTTTCATATTTGAGATTTGGTAGATTGTAATTTGTGGTAATCTTCATAAACATTCATACATAATATATTGTTTGATTTTTTTGTATATTCATATTTAATAATTTTGAATTTTGCTTATAGGGTTATTAATTCACAAATAAACACAGATTCAGATTTGAATTTGGTGAAAAAATTTGGAAAAAAAGAACATAGCAGACGAAGAAGAAAGAGAGAGCCAAAGAAGAAGATTGCGAAATTGTATTCATATCAGAATAATATTCATATTAATTTTTGTTTGTCAATTATTTTTCTTTTACTCATCATTTGTATTTTTATTAAGAACATTGTATTTCTTTTTTATTTGTAGTAATTCAAATACGTATCTCATATGAATTTGTATTTTAAGCATAGATGTATCATATTTTTTAACAGTCAATTTGTAGTTTTTTAGAATATTATATTCTGATTATATCATTTTCACTATGTATGCTATCTCATATGAGTTTGTATTTCTTAAACATATATGTATCCTATTTTTCAACAGTTAATTTGTATTTTTTTAGAATATTGTTTCCTGATTATATTATATTACTATGTATGCTATCTGTTTTCCAGAATCTTGTGATCTTATTTCTTTCATAATCAATTTATATTTATTTTTTTAGAATATTATATCTTTTCTCAACAGATTTATTATTTCTACCAAGTATGCTATTCCCCCCCCCCCCCCCCCCCCCAAAAAAAAAAAAAAAATCTTGTACCCTTTCATAAATCATATTCACATATATTGAGATACGTGTATATATATTTGGCAATCAAGTAATACAATTTTGATCACCGAAATACAATTTGTAGTTTGAAAGAAAAAAAATAAATTTTAATTTGAATGGTAAAGTGAGCACATAAAATGTAAAAAATATTGGTATACAATTATAATGAAAACATAACAAAGGAAAGTCGATCTAATAGGATGAAAAAGGAATCTTTTTTGAAATTGTAAATGATGAGCATTTTAAGTGATATGTTCCTTTTCTAAAAAATATTATCTCACTTTTTTCATCATACTATTTTTTTTTGTATTTTATATATTATTATACAATATTCTAAATAAAAACTAGAATAAATAGAAATACAAATAAAATACATATTGAAATTAATACGAAATACAAGATTTTCGAAGAAACAAATAAATACACATTAAAAAAATATATGAATACAAATATATTTCTTAAATAACTATAGATTCATTTGGCATACCTATTGGAATAAATACAAACTAATAAAAAAAAGTTAAGATTCTGGAGAAAAAAAAGAACAAAGTTTGAGTTTTATTTGAAAATGTAACTGATGAGAAAATTAAGTGATCTTTACCTTTTTGTTGAAATATTCTCTCCCTTGATTTTCTCCCTTTTGTTAGTAAATAATTGTATTCTTTAAATAAAAACAGATAATAAAAACATAAATAAGATACATAACAAATTAAATTTTTGACATTTTTACTAAATATTGAAAGTGTTGCTAATGAACCCTCCTAAATGTTAAAATATTGATATTTTGAAAAATTTCCCTATTTAAGTAGTTAAAGTAATTTCACTGATTGTAAAACATTTAACTGTCAGTATCCCTATCTAGTTATTTTTTCATAAGTACTATAATTGTATAATTTTTTAAAAATATTATTATTTGTTATGAAAATATTTGTATTGTAGTGAGTGTCTAATTATGTAGAGTCTTTTAGGACATGATTAGGAATCCTACTTGGAAACCAAGTTAGGTTTCCCTATAAATAAAGGGGTTTTCCTTCATTGTAAAGAAGATCTATGAATCTTGAATATACTTCAAAATGAATAAGAAGTCTTTTCTTTTCTCCCTACTTTATTCTTCTTCTAGATTTATATAGTTTCATAACATGTTATCAGCATGAGTCTCTAACCAATTAAGTTTTGGGCGATTGATATGTTCACGTAGCATGTAGCAAAGTCGTAAGCATTAGATATCTGATAAGTGTTATACTAATTATTAGTATAAGAAGATGATATGTAAAATTCTATTCACTTTTGATTTATAACAAATCACAACATATGTTTTCAACATATGTTATTGTGTTTTGACCTTTTGGTATATACATACAATTGTCATGATATTTGCTTTTGTTGTTTTATACGTAATTATTTGCTTTATGATTGTATTATTCATAAGACGAATGAAGACACATTCCGATCTTAGTGACAGAACAATTCATATAATGGATTGACTTTTGATAAAAGAGTGTTGGAGCACAATGTTATAATTACTCTTGGTATGTAAGAGTTGGCTAATTGCAACAATATATACTATTTTTATATTCTTTTGTATAACATAATCGGTATACAGTGACACCTTTTGTTTATGCTTGTTAATACATACTTGATTTGTTGTGCGACTATATTGGTAGCCCATACATGTGTATTGCTATTTAAAAATTAAATAAGCACAATTTAGTGAAAGGTATGTTTTCAATCTTTATATGAGGTATTTGATCTATTAAGTTATATCTATTAACTATTAATGTTGATCATAATAAATCAATAATTTCAATTTTGTGTAATTATAATGTACGATCATATCAATGATCATCAAAAGTGACAAAATTACAATTATTTTGAAGGCTTGAGATTGAGCCTCAATTGTGGGTAAGACGATGGATTTAACTTTTAGCGCACCAAAAGAATAAGACGATGAATTTACGTTCAATCGCACCAAGAGGGTAAGACATTGGGTTTAAAGTCCTGGTGCACCATGATGATAAGATATGGGACTCAAGACCCATCGATTTATGGCGTAAGACACTTTTATATGGATAAGACATTTAATTTGAGTCTTAATGCACCATATTGATGATATAATGATGACTAAAGAAAAACTAATGTATTTTTATGAGATGTCATGAAATTTACTAAATTTGCTCCATTACTTAAAGTGAATGTGATAGTAGTGCATAATATGTCCGAAACAAGACGAGTGATTGAATCATGCACATGAACATGTAATGATGTACTAAAGCTATCATAATTTGATATGCTCACATGTTTGTATTGCCTTCATGAAGAATGAGACTTTTGATAAATGCTAAAAATATAGATCGATTCTCTAAAGGGAATGAGGTGTAAGCCACCATGCTAGGCGTGGAAAAGATTGCGACCTTTGGTCAATGATGTGGTATCACCAAGAATGTCTCGAAGAAGACATGTATTATAGAAAAATTTCATACTTCTTCAGGCTTGTATTGAACAAAAATTAGCACAATTGAGAGTATGTTTGGTATGAAATTGGAAAATGTTTTCCAATTTTCCCATGTTTGGTTGGAACAAAAGTTTTGGAAAATGTTTTCCAAATCAACTCATTTTCCTCAAAATTAAGGAAAATGACTTCCCTTCAAAAATTAAGGAAAACATTTTCCAAAACTCTCCTCCAATTTCAAATTACATTTTTTTTTGGAAAAAACATCAATTTAAAATAATATTTTCAATTTCAAAATTTTATTTTCACCTAATCCCTGACCCTACCGGCCATCCCCCCCCAACCCCACCCCTCCCCAAAAAATTAATTTTGCTTTATAAAAATATTTTCAATTTCAAATTTTTATTTTTAAACTCCTACCCCCCCCCCCAAAAAAAATAATAATAATTAATTTTGTTTTTTAAAAATACTATCAACTTCAAATCTTTATTTTTTCTCTCCTACCTCTTGCCCCACCCACTACCCCCCCCCCACCCCCACCCCCACCATCCCCAAAAAATAATAATTTTGTTTTTAAAAAATATTTTTAATTTCATAAATTATTTTTTACTCTAGTAAAAATAAAAGATGTCTCTCAATAATATTTTCATTCATAAATCAAACACTAAAAATCATTTGTGGAAAATATTTTTTACTCACCAACCAAACATGAGAAAATAAGTCAAAAATCTACTTGTTTTCCAGGAAAATATTTTCCATGGAAAACATTTTCCTCCATACCAAACACACCCTGAGACACAGTCTATAGTAAACAAGAAGTTTACTAATTCCAATACTTTCTTAATTTGACATGATTGTCTGGGACATCATTAGTCTATAATATTTAGATGAATTATGAAAAAATTAAAATGGACATCCATTGAAGAACCTAAATTTTTTTAAAATGGTGAATTTTCTTGTACTGCTTGTTAGCAAGGCAAGTTAATTGTGAGATCATCATAAACGAAAGTTGAGATTGAGTTCCTTGCGTTCTAGAAACGTATATATGAATTTGTGAACCTATTCATCCGCCTAATGAATTGTTTAATTACTTTACGGTCTTAATTTTTGACTTTATACAACTGAAATTATAATTTTTTTGTTTTGCATTATTTGAGGAGATGATCAACGTGTGCATTATTTCCTTTATTTATTTATTTATTTATTTATTTATTAATACGAGTTAGAATTATTCACTTTTTATTTATTAAAAATGCCTTATAAAACATTTAACTATCACTATACCTATTTAGTAGTACTACAATTTTATAATATTTTTTTATCCAAAATTTATAATATATTTTTGTCCACAATCATTTAATTTTTTTTATATTTCATGATTTTTAAGTAGATTTAATCTAAAATAACTATTGATAAAATAAAAGGTTATCAATACAAATTTTATTGATTTAAGGACTGTGTAGTATAGATGCTTGGATAAGAGAGTAATAAAATTATTTTCTTTCTTTTTGTTAACGTATTTATTATTTATATAAAATTTACTAACTGACTTCTTTTATAAAATAAATAACTAATAAGCATAAAAAAGTATTAATTTTTTAAGCATAAATAAATATCGGTTAATATAATTAGTAATTTTAGCCACATGTTTTTAATTAATCTGTTTGTATTTTATTTGTTTCTTTTCTGGTTTTATGTTCTTCCTTTTTTAATTTGTTTAAAATTTAAAAACATAATTATCTCAAGAAATATATTATTTTTCGAAGTAGATATAAGAAGAAAGTCATAAGTTTCTTTAAAACAAAATATTTTAAGTGACGGACTTTAAATTACGGAAACATAGATTCAAGAAATCATGCCAAAAAATATAAACACTATTTGTATGTGTATAACCTTTCCAACAAAATCATCTCCAAATAGTAAGATATTTCTGATTATTTAGAAGTTACAGTTAGGAGTTTTAAATTGTCTTATTAGTATTTATCTCTAAAGTAAAAATATATTTACAGGCGAAATCATGTGTCTATATTAATTTAAATTCAGTATTTAAAATTTCTGTGTTTGTAGATAAATTATGCAAGAGTTAAATGATAATTTATTATTGATCATTTAAAATTATATTTAGTTACGTAGAATTAAATGCGTCTAAATATAAGTATTGACATGTGTCTATATATTTAATTAATTATTAATTAATTAAACTTATATAATAATAATAATAATAATTCATTATTGTTTATTTAAAATTTCGTGTAACTACCATAGAATTAATTGGGTCTAATAAATGGGTCTCATTGTAAGTATTGGAATGTGTCTATATATTAATAATTGATTATTTAAAATTAGTTAAATTTTAAAATTTTAAAAATTTGTAGTGTTGATTTGTGTCATTTTAATTCTAATTATTGACATGCGTCTATATTTATTTATTTAGTTATTGATTACTTATTAATTATCTAAAATTATTTAAATATCTGAAAAATTGTGGTGTTGACATATGTCATTTTTTCTTCTTCTTTTATATAGATAGATTTGATATAAATCTTATATCTATTTTTTAAAAATAGATTTGAAAAGTAATTAATAAAAGTTTGTGATCAAAGAGAATATAATTAGACAAATAAATCGAAGAAAAGGGAGTATTACAAAATAATGCTAAAGAGAAGAAAAGAACATGAGTGACTCAAGTGTGCGGCTTCCCAAAAAAAAAATTAGAAGTGAATCTTATGATATCACTTTCACTTAAAATAATTTTTTGAAGATTGTACAAAAAAAAAAATAGAAAAATATTATAGCATTAAAAATGAAAGAAAAAAAATAGTTTACCTTTCACTAGAAATATTTTAGAAGTTAAAATAAAAAAACACAAATATTCATAATAATAAATAAAGATTTTATAACATTATCCAAGGGAAAATAAATGACTAACATGTTATTAACTAAAATTTAACCCAATAATACTATGCTAGTATTTATGTATATTTCATTTTAATTATTGAATAATTTTGTCATATGTATTTAGTATAACTAATTGTTAATTTATTTGACTAATTATTTTTTATATCTCTTTTTTTAGTTAATTGAATTTACTTGCTTCTATCAGAAATTGTTTATATAAAAAAGTACTTTTATTATTAAGTTAAATAAGAAGAAAGTTTGGGAAGACACTCGGGAAGGGGGTGAAATGGAGTTAAATTTGGTCAAATGACGTTCATTAGTTGATTACTATCTTTTCTGTTCTTGGTAAAATATGTCATGGGTCAATTCGCCGTGCTCAATCAGACCCCTACTAAATGGAGACCCAGCTCAATGCCCAGCAGTGTGCGCAGTAAATGTATACACTCTTCCTATTGATCTACAACCACTCAATTTTACGCTCTCAAAATTTCCTATACAATTTACTTTTTCCTACAACTAGAATGACAATGTTACAAAATAATAAAAATAATAGCTGGATACTTAAAAATTCATATCGAACGAACCCTTGGGGTATTTTTTATCCCCAATTTAGATAGAAATCTGCTTATATATTTTTTTCCGTTGTTTCGCAAGTATATAACAACTAGTAAGTATTGTGATGTTTGAATGTCAAAAAAATTTCTTCAGATTTTCAAGAACGATCAGATCATCGGAATTACCATTCATCTTCTCATCCACAAACACTTCAAAATGATTAGAAGTTGCACCGTTTCCCCAAACAATATACAACTATTGGAGTCATTAATGCGATTCTTATGAGTTTTGTTGACGTAATAAGAAAGATTATATACTAAATGATCCTCCCATGTGTTAAAGCAATCGAAAAATCTTGGGGATTTAACTATTCAATTAATTCCATAATTCAATTTGGAAAACTAGAAGGGGAGTCAATGGGAAAGACAACCAGAAGAGAAATTGGGAAGATGACTGGAAGTCAAAATTGGTCAAAATTTATTAGTGAATTACTCTTTGAGAAAAGGTGAAAAATGGTCCGTCATCTTTTGGCTTAGACACAAATTCATCCTTGTTCTTTTATATAGAACACCAATAGTCTTTGTTATATGCCAAAGTAGTGCATTGTTTGTATGATCACTAACTAGTTAAGTTTTAACGGAAATATAGTTTTTTTTTTTATCATCTTTTATCCTGATAGCATTTTCAACTCACACTTTAACTAAACATAATTCTCCTAGATTATTTTTCCAATTTAAACGCACATATTCACATAATTGTCCATTTGATTTTAAATACCAGGAACCATTTGAAATATTATAAACAACTTGTACAACTTAAAGATAGCTTTATTTTGAAAAATTAAGAGATAATTTTTTATTTCATATTCTTATTATTAAGTACTATTAATTTCTCGGTGAATAGGATGATATGAACGGAGGGAGCAATTAGTTTCCATGGAATTGCTCCTTCTTTAGATGGGCTTTTGTATCTCAACTTTGGTTACAAATACTAACAATAATTTACTTGTTTCTTTATCCAGTTTTCATGACAATAAAGTTCTACAGAGCATATCAAGCAATGGAAAATCAACTTAAAAGGAAATTCGAATTATAGTCACGGTGACGATTATGTGATCATAACGACAAAGAGAAGAAATTTATTAGCGAAAATTTATTGTGTTTTTTCATATCTTTTCTTAGCTATGACTCTCAGCAAATCTACAAGAAAAGTAGTTAAATCTATTTTTTGAACTACGCAAATAACGATCTTCATTTTTTTACTGTGAAATTGTTGTTGTAATATTAGGGGGAAAAGGATTGTTAAAAGTTCAAGGTCAGGTAGTAAAGTGACCAAATGTGCACCAACTTAATAAACAAGAGGGACTATTTGCGCTCCAAGTGAAATATTAAGGATGATTTTAAATCTAAGCACAATAACACCTTTTTATACTATACTTTGTTGGTTATAAATAGAGGGGATTTCTTAATTGAAATTTTTGTTCTTTTGCGTTCATTTTCTTACAAACAAAACAGAGTATGTGTGTGATCTCGTTGTAGACTTTTGAATTCATCAAAATTATTGAAGTTTGAGGCACCAATAATTTATCTACATTATCTTGGGAGGAAACAATATGTGATTTCAAGTATATTGAGGAGATTAAATACTTTAAAGACACACATTAGGTTATGTGGACACTCATAGCTTTATTTCCTTTGATCTTAATTGTTTCTTGTTTACTATTTTTAATATCTAGGAGTTAACAAGGTATTTTTGGTTTAGTTGCAATAATATTTCTACGGAATAAATTAGGTTGTTCTTTCTTATCTTCTCTCACATGGACTTATTATTTCTACTACATACATAAAATAAAATAAAAATTGAACATTTCATATATAAAATTGTGGACAAAATCAATATTATAAAATAAAAAGAAATTTGAGAGAGGACCGAAAGTGCACCATTGTTACAAATGAGAGACTATTATTGCTCTGTGTTAAAACTCAATAATTATTTCATATTTAAAGCTCAACTCAAATTTAAGACCCGTTGAGTGATAGATATTCCCAAAAAAAAAAAGGAAAAAACTTGACGAATCTCTGGCAACTCTTACAACATGTTATGCCTTCTACCACCTTTGTGCCTTTGATCAAAAATCACTTCCCAACCTTCAGGAAAAAAATTATTTTGTGTGAGGCACACATAGTGTCTGTTGTGTGAGGTTCCTTTTGGCTTCCACTTCAATTCAATATTTTATTAATATATTCAATGAATGTGGCGTGGACCTCATATTTTTTTTTAATTTTCAATTAAAGTTTATATTCTCTCTCCTTGGATTTCTTTAGCAGACTTAAAAGGATAAAATGACCCCACAATTTCGTGTGTTAAAAAGTGAGTGGATCCTCATACAACTATTGTTTATTACTGTACCTCGCTCAAAATAAAAAAATTCCACAAAAACACTTGTCAAAAAGAAATGGTGCCCTCATATAACTATTGTTGGTTGTGCCTTAATCATCATAAAATTTGCAACGCTTTTATGGGATGACAAAAATTAATGTAACATTTGTGATTTAATTTAAGGCCATACTTTTAAATATAGTCTTACAAACCACGCTCAAAAGCATGACTTAATGATATCAAAGACGGTGCTTGTTACAACTCATATAACAACACGTCCTGGAGCTATACTTTGAAAGTGTGACCTTTATTTCTTTATTGGCCACACTTATAAAGCGTAGCCTTTGCGTCTTTGCCTATATGCTTGCCATATACACCATACCATCCCTATGACCACAATTTTACAGCGTGGGAATTTTTATTAGGTTATAAAATAAAGTTTTAATATTTCTATTATCAAAAATCCTACCTAAAATATTATATTTTGGTACATATCTAATAGTCATAGTTAATATAAAAAAATATGCATGATCTAATCAAGAACTAAATTAGTTACTAAATAAAAAAATAATACAAATTCAATCATACAATAGAAAAAGAAGATTTAGCCAGTACAACATCTTAATATTAAATCAGGATGACAACTTTATCCAGTACAAAGTTAACAAAGAAAATTATAATCCATAAGAGGATATTACAAACTCCTTTAGGCTTAAATAACTAAAACATGATCTTGAACCTAAAACATGCGATAACTATGCTAGTAAAGATATGTACGGGACCAATTAGGGGTGTGCACTATTTGGATTAAACCGAAAAGTCAAACCAAATCAAATCGAATTCTAATTTGGATTGATTTTTTGGATTCTTGGTTTGATTATGGATTTATAGGAAATTTTCACATATATTCACTTAGAAATAATTAATTACTCTCCATAACTATAGTTTGATAATTACAATTTGTAGCTACATGTCATATGGAGGAGAGAGGAGAGCTAGGCTGGGAGATGGAGGTGAGAGGCGAGAGAGAGGGGGAAAAGAGTGGGAGAAAGGTGAATTGTATATGTAGATTGGTTAGATAATTGTATCTTATCATAAATATTTGTATATATGGCAAGAGATATTGGGAGAGGGAGGGGAGGGACGAGCGAGACTGGAAGAGAGAGGAGAGAGGCGAGCGAGATCGAGAGAGGGAGGAGAGAGGCGAGGGCAAGAGGGCAGAGAGTGGGAGAGAGGTGAATTGTATATGTATATAATTGTATGTAATTGTATAAATGGCAAGCGAGATTGGGAGAGGGAGGAGAGAGGCAAGCGAAATTGAGAGAGGGAGGAGAGAGGCGAGCGAGAGAGGTAGAGAGTGGAGAGAGGTGAATTATATGTGTATAATAGGTTAAAATTTGTATATTATACATATATATTTGTATATCCTGGCGAATTATACATATACAAACATGACTAATTATACAAACTCGAAGTCAGCCCACGTAATTAATGTATAATGTTAGTCGCGAGTGGTAATTATAGCAAACTATAGCTATGATGAGTACTTAAATAGTATAAGTTTGCTTAGCCGCATAATTTTCCCATTATAATTTACTTTGTTTGGCTTTTTAGTTTGGTTTCGGATTTAGAAAAATGAAAACTGAAAAATAAAAAAAATGAATTATATTGTGTGTGTAGAGAGAGATATTATAAATATGGTTTACTACAGTATTTACATAATGTTGTTTTCAGTTGCTTTTTCAGTGTCAAGTAGCGCTAGACAAATAAGTACATGTGAAATAAGAGGGAAAATGTATATGTGGATAGTTATAGAGAGTGGTAAATGCAAGCTTGTCCATTGGGTCAATCCGTGCGATCTCGATCCATTAAGGACGAATAGGTAAGGACCATGTCCAGTAAGGCCCAAACCGGCAGCCAGACCCCTTACTTAGTCTGTCTCCGAATAAGTTTTGCCCACAAGCCGGTAACGCTGGCTCGGTAAGAGAAAAGTACACGGTCCATCGGCCGTAATTTTAAAAAAATTATTTAGATCATTATAAAGTCAAATTCTCATTGAGTCTCTGCATTTATTAATTTCTGTTTTTATAAAATTAGTAGTCACTATAATACGTCAATTATATTAAGTATACCCTTCGGGGTGACCCGGTAGTTTGGGCTTGAAATTCTATGTTGGAGGTCTCAATTTTAAAACCCCTTGCTAGTGAAAGCAATGATTTGCTTTTTGGGTCGATCTCATCGCACCGGACTTGCCTAGTTGTCATGACCTCAAATCGTCGTGATTGGTACCCACACTTACAAGACGGTAGGAGAACCACTACTACTGTCCAACTAAAGTAATTAAACCAATACTAAGACATTTAAATTATGTAAGCAAGTTAAATAACTAAGCTAAGTGTAATTACTAGATAAAGATCTAATAACTAACTAATAATGTGGAAGATACACCAAGAATCTGAAAGAAAGTGTACCAAAACTATAAATATATCCATGTCTAACAAGAGATTACTAACGAACTATCAACTAACTAAAGCAATGTCTAGGTCCGAAAATGGTGGACGTAGGCTAAGGAGAACCCCATGGCAGCCCGAACGAAATGTCTCACCCTTGAATTCATCAACGATCACTGATCTCTTAAGCGAGGTTCGTCAACAGTCATGTGAAGATGTCTTGTACACAACAAAAAAATAAGAGCAAGTGCAGAATCAGTACACAACCATAGTGTACTGGTAGGATCACGCGGCTATCCAACTAGTGTAACACAAACAAGTCAAAAAACATTATAATATCATGCATATATATCAACATATTCAATATCATTATCAAGAATTATCATCACAGTGCACATACTTCATCACATAGTTGGTCCTCTCACGGAATCCAAATCCAAATTGTTAGCATGCCGGAATGTGGCAATCCGATCCAACTGTTAGCATTCTGAAATATGACAATTCGATCAAAGCTATTAGCATGCCGGAACGTGGCAATCCGATTTCGATCACACATTACAAGAACACATCAAGATCACGCATTTAAGTCATGATTTTACTTTCAACATCTATGATCAATATTGCAACATGAATACATATACAAGTATCACAATGAAGATAAAACAAATATATATCACACAATCATAGAATCACAACCATCATCTACCTTGAAACAAGCTTGAAAACCTAAGAAACTTGATCATTCCCTTTACGTATTCGTTCCGCGTGGTCTACAAACAATCAACAATATAGGGGAATCACTAATTAATCAATAATTTCTCGGAATTCTAATAATTTCATGACCCTAGACCAAAATCATAACCCCAACTAGTAAATTTAGGGTTAATTATACCATATAATCAATCAAGAAACCCTTCCACATCTACATGAACCCAATCTAATACATTCTACGGATCGAAAAGTGAATTCGGGGAGTAAAAATCTTACCTTTAGCCTTAATAATTGTGGAAAACAAGTTGAAATTGCCTAAGGGTTGTTCTCCACCTCTAAAAGTCAAAAGTGTCAAATAAGGTAGTTTAGGAATTTTATTTACGACTTAATTTCCCATTGTCCTGCAACAGCGGCATCCATCCCGCTATAGCGACGTCGCTGTAGCGGCACAAATCCCAATACAGCGGCACAAAGTAAACCAATGAGCTCCCCAACTAAAATCAAGATTTTACGACTTTAACACTCGTCTTGTCCGCTTCAGCGGCATCATGCCGCTTCAGCGGCTATTTTGGGAAAGAGAGATTTCTAGGGGAATTCAATTCCCCTCTTTTATAACACACCCGCAACCCAATATGCTCAGAAAATACCCTTAACGCTAGGATCGATTTTCGAAAGTTTATTTATCCAAATTCAATTTCGCTAAGTCGTACTAATTTCTTAATGAGTTATCTACCCTATTATGTAATCAAAATCGTGTTTACTCCACCCGATTTCTATCATATTTCCCTACACCTTGATGACTCCAATTTTCTCCAAATCTGGACAAGGTTGGGAAAATTCTAGTACTAAGAAAAAAGTTTTTCCGATCCCAAGTTTTCCTCGCTGGAATTTGTATAACAATGAAACTCGGTCATTACAATAGATACCAATTTGCCCATCACTCATCTCCGAGTAATCAACTTAGGGAAAGTAGGCTAAAAAGGAACATGGTAGTACCTAAATCGACGAACAATTGGGATACTTGTCTCACCTGTCCTTCTCGGTTTTCCAAGTAGCTTCCTCGGTTGGACGATGCTTCCATTGAACCTTCACGGACTTAATATCTTTGGTCCTCAACTTACGAATGTCATGATCAAGAATAACAATCGGTTCCTCCTCATATTGGAAGTCTTTGTCTAGCACTATTGAGTTCCACTTGATGATATAGTCACTATCACTATGATATTGCTTCAACATAGACACATGAAACACATGATATACCCGTACAAGTTAGGAGGTAATGCCAATTTATACGCCACCGGTCCTACATGTTCAAGAATCTCAAAGGGGACAATATATCGCAGACTCAACTTCCCATCTTACCAAATCTCATCAGTAGAGGTACCTTGGGACTTACCCATTGCAATATTCATTCTAAGCTCCTCTAAATCTCCATCCTCGAATTGTTTGGCCTTGATCTCCTCTATTAACATGGACTTAACTTCAATACTAGCTAACACCCTATCTCTTTCGGAGATGCCTAATTGTATGAACTTAGATTCTAAGGCTTGAATTTCCTCGGCTAGAGGTCTCTTGCTACACTCAAGTAAGCTAAACTACACATACTTACTGTTTTTCTACTCAAAGTGCATGCCACCACATTAGCCTTATCCGGATGGTATTAGATGGTCACATCATAGTCCTTGAGTAACTCCATCCATCTTCGTTGTATCAAATTCAAATCCTTTTGAGTGAAAACATGTTGCAAACTACGGTGATCAGTAAACACCTCACACTTAACGCCATAAAGGTAATGTCGCCAAATCTTAAGAGCAAACACCATCGCTGCTAACTCCAAACCGTGGGTGGGATAATTCATCTCATTTACCTTTAATTGACACGAGACATAAGCTATGACATTCTTATCATGCATCAACATATGATGGGGCTCAGCGTGTTTCGTGTTTTGATGATAGACACGTTTGCAGAAAACGCATATACATACAGATGCAGAAAAAAGAAATCAAACAAACTGTGTCGAAAGCCAAAGTTGAAATGAATGAGGAAGCAAAAGCGTGTCGAAGCAAAAGTCGAAACAAATAAGGAAGCAAAAGTCGAAGCATATAAGGAAATTTTTAAAAGCAAGAAAGTTGTGTATAAAAAGGATTATGCAGTAAAAGACAAATAATGTAATCCTTTTTATATTACAATTGTAACTCTTTTTCCTTAAACGTTGAGGACACAAATTCTCAGAAGATTATAAAAGGACATCAAGGTAGAAGAGAAGAGAAGACTTTTACATCCATTTGAAAAATCAAGAAAGCAAAAGCAATCCAATACGTAAAAGCTTGCGAGTTCGAAAGCAAATTGTTACAGATTTCAAGAAGTTCTTGAGTTAGAAGTTCTTGAGCGAGAAAATTGCTTTGATTCGCAGTTAGAGTCATTATTATAGACTTGTTGTACAAGAAGTGGGTTTGGCTTCTTGTAGAGTCGAGTTTTTGTAAGATTTGTAACAAGATGTGGGTTTGGCCTCTTGGAGAGTAGAGTTAGTCGATTATAGTTAGTCGAGAGTTGTCATTGTGGTGAGGTTATCGGTTATTTAGTTTTAACCGTAAACATCACAATTGAATAATAAAATGAGGTTTTTCCTTCCTTGATTTAGAAAGGTTTTAACTTAAAGTTTTGTGCTCTGTTATAGGCAAACTTACAAGAACCTGGTTCTTGTTCTAGGGTAAGGTTGTTTCAATTGGTATCAGAGAGGGTCTTTCTCGTTACAAGATTCACATCTTGAACAGATTCAATGGCAGCACCACCTACCCCACAAGAGGGAGCATCACAGACACGACCACCATTATTTAATGGAAAATACTATGGATAGTGGAAAAATCGCATGATGGATTATCTTATTAGCGAAAACCCTGATCTATGGGGAGTCATTCTGGACGGACCAACTATACCTATGAAAACTGGAACTGATGGAATCAGCAAGATCCCAAAAGAGAGGAAGGAATGGGACGTTGCAGACAAACTTGCAATCCAGAACAACGCCAAAGCCAAGAAAATCCTGATTTGCGGTATAGGACCAGATGAATACAATCGAATCTCATCGTGTCAAGATGCTAAAGTTATATGGGAAACATTACAAATAGCTCAAGAAGGGACAACACAAGTTAAAAAGTCCAATTGATAACTTAAATAAACAATATGAATTGTATAGAATGGCACAGGGCGAAACTATACAAGACATGCACACCAGGTTCACTTCAATAATTAAATCTTAGGTTTGGAGGGTCTAGGGGTAAAATGGTCTTTTACCAAGCTAAGGGTAGTATCGTAATTACCCTAAATATGTAATTAATTATTTATTTAATAAGGTGGAACGGTATTTTGGGGAGAGAGGGCCAAAAATTGGCTTCTTGAGTGAAGTCTTGCTCCACCCAGGTTCGAACCTAGGTGGAAGCAATGATTTAAATTGTTTTTATTTAAATCGGTAAATTAATATAGTTAATTAATAATTATTAGCTGATTTAAGAAAAAGGAAAATCAGATTTTTAATTAAATTAATAAAGAGTCCTAGTTTGACTAAGTCCTTACCTAAGCCTAAACTACTTTCATGTTTAACTCTCTCACGTCTATCTCACTTCACGATCATTCACTCTTCTCTTTCACGTTCTCTCTGCCTAAAAAACTACAAGAACAGAAAATTGACTAAAGTTCTTTACACTTGAAGAACTCACAACGAAATTATAAACAAAAAACTAATCAAACACGTTAGGCAAAGAGAGGGTTTGTCCGTCGAATTGGTGTTGAGGTTCGCGGTGTTGGACGTGAGTTTGTAGGAGAAACTTTGGGCAGCAGGTCAAGGTTTAAACGTCAAAAAGGTATGGGTTTTCTTACTCTTGGTCCCTTTCCCAAGAGACCCTTAAGATTCAGTCAATTCTAATCCGAAAACTAGAATTGTTCCCCGTTGCATGTCCCTGTCACTAGCTCCCATTGATTCGTAGGTTGGGTATGTTTGCTGGTAGATATTAGGAATGTAATGTGTTTTCGTGATGAATATATTCATGAATGTGTGTTTGGAGTCTTATGAATGACAACCTATGTTTTCCAAAAATATGTGTATGTGTGTGCAATGTTAGCCATGACTTGTTACTCTCGGGTTTAAGGCTCAAAAATGTAATGTTATGGTGGTATTCTTACGTGCGCAAACTTGTGTAAATCTTGATGTTCATATGAAGTGTAATATGGCGGATTTGAGGGATAAACTCTTGGATAAATGAATCCATGAAAAATGCACCTAAAGATGTTCTAAATGAACCATGAAATTTCCCTAAGAACTAACGTGTAACTTGATGAAAAAGATGCTGAAAAACTATAAAATTTCCAGCTACAAGTTGATGAATTTCGGTCAAGTTAAAGTAGTTCAAAATGCTGTGAAAAATGAACTAAAACAATTGAGGTCATGGAGGATCGAACCCATGACCTCACTATGTTAAAAAAATCATAAAAATAAGTAAGTTAAAATAATGTGGTGAGGGGGATTCGAACCGTGATCTTGGCTGGAAAATGAAATTATGAAAATAAGAAATGAGAGGAGTGGGATTCGAACCCATAACCTCTCAGTCAGACTTAAGGAAATTAAAAGAAAATAAATGTTGAGGCGTGTGGGATCGAACCCACGACCTTTAGGCTGATTAAGGGAATTAAAGAGAATAATAAAGTGAGGTTGTGGGGATTCAATCCCACACCCTCATGGTCAACTCGAAAAAAGTCAAGGAAAAAGAAATTAAAATAAAAGGGGTTGTGGGGGTTCGATCCCATAACCCCTAGGCCAAGAAAGAGAGAGTTTAGAGAACATAAATTAAAAGGAAATGAAAGTGTTGGGGCTCGATCTTGGGTCCCCAAGCCGTATGGCTCAAACCAAAATAAATAAAAAAAATAAGTGTTGTCCAAGGGATTCGAAATCGGGTTTCTTTTACCCAAATTCCGTATTGATACATAAGTCATACGTGAATAAATGTTCAAAAATAATGTTGCCTACATAGATCAAAATCAAGATCTTGGCATACTTACAAGATGCATAAGTCTTGTACCACATAATCTTAGGAAGATATGAATCACTTAAACGAACTATGAATGAAGCCTCATGGCTTGTATGTATAGACCCATAAGTCTAGCATACGTTTAAAGTAAGTGAACCTAAGATGTATGTTACGAAATGATGAAACTCTATAAGGGTTAAGTAAGAGTGTGAAACACACTAAATGGCCAAGTTCATTGGCATATGATGAAATGAACATTCACGTAAAAAGGGGTGAGTAATTATGAAGAGCAAATGTGCTAAAGTTAATGAATATGGTGACAACATGATAAGAGGCTAATGTGAAAGATGAGAGTAATCTCAAATGACCCTAAGTAAATGTTACCAAAACGTACTCACCTATGAGAGTGTAAAGCTAATGAAGAGACCAGTCTCGATGAACACTCTAATAAAGGTATTGAGATAATTGTATACTTAATACTAATGATGAGATGAGAAATCATCTATTGATCTATGATGTCCTCATACTAGAAGCCAGCTTCCATGACGTATGAGTTTAATGTAATGGAACTTTATACGAGCACCGATAGGCTAGATATGAGCGGTGATGCCTTCTTTCGGGAAGGGCGGAGGTTCACGTAACTCTCATGAGATGAGACTGTCTGGCATGCCGGGTATGGGTCTCCTTATATCTCCTAGTCTTTGAACCTATACTGCCAATGTAGGGATCTAGCAAGGTTCAATCCCCTATATACGCTAGCATGTTTTGGGTCACTTGGGCCGGTGATTCCTCCTCTTTTCGCTGTGGGGCAGACACTGGATTTCATGATGCTCACATGATCTATGTCGGTTAAAGTTAAAGTTCCCCATGAATGAATGAGGCCAGCCTCAAATGATGCACATAATGAAATGAACGATACCAAAGGTGTTAGGATAGGATAATCAAGAGGTGATCTAGACTCAAGTAATGACACTAGGTTATTCTTGGTCATTAACCCGATGAGAGTCTTAAACTATATCCTAGGTATGGCTAGTGTTTATACTAGCTTATGAATGAATGAAATGAAGTACGTATGAATGAATGCAGCAGACTCTGTGTCTTCTAAAGAAGGCTCCCTAGTTGAGGTCCCATATGTTGAGACCTCATTTTGGGAAGTCTTAATGTTAAGTTCATGATTCCAAGGTCTCATGGCATATGAACGAACGATATGAAAAATATTATGTGCCTTATGCAATGTGTTATGTGCTATGTGTAAGACGTTATGTGCTGTGTGTAATATGATACGCATGATGATGCATGTTACTCTCATGGCATGACTTTCCTAATCCAATTTGGCAAGTCCACTGACTTTCCTAATCCAAATTTAGCAGGTCCACTAACCTTCCTAATCCAAATTTAGCAAGTCTACTGACTTGAATTTCCATAAATCATGTTGTTAGGAAAGAGCTATTCTTACTCATGCATGTCCTTGGTGTGTGCTTGCATATACCCATACTTAGTACAAGTGTGTACTAATCCCATAGAACTCTATATTTTTAGGTGCAGGCACAGGTTGACGTTAGAGCTAACAGTACGACGTTACAGCTATTCGGACGTGGAGCTTTCATCCAGATTTGTAGACCTTCATGCTTTCGAGGATGTCTACTGTTATTATCTAGCTTAGATGTAGGCTTTAGCTAGTGGAGCATGTTCCACTAGTGTTTCTTTCCCATTTTATTTCAGACATTGTATTGATGCTATTTTAGAAAGTATACACTTAATGCAGTATTGAATTATTTCTTTCAGTTGATGATCTTAATGTTAGATGGTTGATTGTGAACGTTTATGAGTTTAAGTAGAATGTCTTATATGAATGTCAAGTAACAAAAAGTTCAAATTTTCCGCTAAAATTAACCTAGATAAAGTAACGATGACGTATGTAGGCTTGTATGCGACCTCTGAGAGGTCAACGATGCCGGTCTCGTCTGGGGTCTAGACTCCGCTCTTGACATGGTGTCAACCCCTCACACCTAAAAGAGGGCATCCTACTTGAAAAGGTGGGACATATATATCATAATAACATCTAGGTAGATCCACTAGCTAGGTTTCCTATGGGGGCACATAGTAAAGGAACTAGGAGGTTGTTACTAGAAACCCTCTTTATGCTAATTAGCATTGTAGTTTCAACCTAATGCAAGAACATAGTGTGAACCTCCCTGCCGTGTTGAAGGAACAACTCTCATTATCAAGTTCACTTCGTGCTAAGCTATATTTCCTTTTTAAAGAGCATTTAGGTCTTTCTTAAACATCAGTTCATAAGATAGGCCATAAGGGATTAACCCTTTATATAACATGTACACATCTCATAGGTTATATGATGAGAATGCCATTTCATCAAAACCAACATCGTTTGAGATCATTAATTCATAACATAGTCATAAGATGTACATGAGAATTACCTTCAACTCTTTATATTAATACACCAATCATCATCTCACAATAATCAAATTAATAGCAGGATCATACATTCATAACTTCATCATTCATACTTCAATTACCCAACATTACCAAAGATAAGACAACAATAACATAATAGCATGTTCATGACCTTTAAGGTCTTAGTAATGGCCTTCAAGAAAACCCATTTAAGACTTCATCCCAAACTCATGATATATACCCATCAAACCCATTATCATCCTCATACAATAATCAATTATAAAAGAACACACTTAACTAATTCACTTTTAGCCATCAATTAAAATAATTCAAGAGTTAGGATTAGGAGAAGATGGACATTCATTGGTTCTTAAAGAATTAGATGAAAACCCAAAAAATACATACAGTCCATGAAGTAATAACATAATTAACACCAATCTAACAATGGATACATTCATCACCTTCAACAATTCATTGAAAAAGATCCAAGATTTATGAAATTGAACATGGGGTCCAAGGGAAATTCAAGTAAAACACAAAAATTAACATTCATTATACACTTTAAAATTTTTAAGTAATCATAATTCATTATAATTGATCCACATTTAAGTTTTGAAAGAAGACCCATGTGTAGAGAAAAATCCATTGATTTTGGGAGATTTGAAATCATTGTTGAATGGACCTCTTAGGGAAAGGAAACCCAAGATTTAAAGAATCCATACCTTAATGAAGACTTTAGCCACGAATTTGAGTTTAAAACTTGGAGGCTTCACCTTCTTCTTGAAGCATCAATGATCTTTAATGGAGGTTGGGTAGAGAGAGAATTTTAGAGAGAGGTGAGAGAAATTGTGTTTTCAATTTGGGGATTTGATTGGGATGGGTAAAAGTGATGAAGAACTGACCTAATCAATATATAACCATCCCCTAAAATACCCTAAACACCCCTCACTTAGTTGGACCTTTTTAAAAAGTCAAATTTGTCTTCAATTTTTGAAGTTCTCCTCAAGGAACAAGTCCGCATCGCGGGGCTATTTCCACAAGATTTCTGAAATTAAATTTTGTGACAGTAGAGTTTGAGACACGTCCGCGACGCAGACCAACACTTTGGCCCATAGTGAACCTAGTCTGCGACACGAATTTGTTTCTGCCATTCACAATTACTTGCTGCCTTTGGGGAGCTTTTTCGCCAATGGTTCGGTCCTCCTCAAGGACCACTAGGGTGGTCTTTCGGGGGTCGCACCAAGATGTTTCGACCCTAAAAATATCATTTTACCTATTTAAAGTATTTCTACAAGTTTTAGCCTTCACACGACACTCCCAAACCCTCACAAGACCTAAGGATATCTGCTAGTTCAATTTCACTATTTTCTGGACGTCATGGTCGTCCCTTGATGTTTAGGCTCTAATAATTGTATTTCATTATATACATTATTATAGGTCCGGAAACACCATTTAACCATTATTCTTTGGGTGAGGCTCTAATCTAGGTCATTAAATTTCTGAGGTGTAACAATATCCACCCCCTTGGGGAACATTCGTCCTCGAATGACGTTTTACACATCTTTTAGGAATTTATGACTCAAAAACTAGCACCCCAACCAACACATGTATGTAATGATAACTCAATATAAAGAAGGCAACATCAACTCCATTGTCAGAACAACAATGCATTACAATGAGGTAGAAACTATATCAACTACCAATTATGCACACATTTCATCCTTTCACATTATGCAAGGAAGAATTTCCTTCTCCTTCTCATATAAAGCAACAAATTCAAGAAGGATCCAATACATCATTTCATCACTTCAAACTGGAGAAATTCCTTAACAAGAAATATCACATAAGGTCAATTATTCTATATAGTCATGTGCTAACAAGTATGAATGACATAATTCAAGACACACATGAAACATGAATTTTTCATGAGAACATGCATAATTAAGGGAAATCATGAAAGTTGAAAAAAACTTATGACCCTTTATAAACAAAAACTAGGACAGATTACTAACCTCAACCTTGACTAGAGGAGGAATGAAAAATATGAGGATATCAGGACACCATATCGGCTCAGCCTCCCAAGCAGCATTTTCCACAAGATGATTCTTCCAAAGAACCTGTACTGAAGCCCCTTCTTTATTCCTCAACTTCTTCACTTGTCGGTCTAAAATCTCAACCGGGACGTCTTCATAAGAAAGGTTAGTATCAAATTCTAAACCTTCTAGAGGAAGGATAGGTATCAGATCTCCTAAGCACTTTTTGAGCATTGATACATGGAACACCGAATGCACCGGAGCCAACTCAATAGGTAATTACAACTCATAGTCAACACTTCCGTGCGTTTCACAACCTCATATGGCCCTACATACCGTGGACTAAGTTTCCCCTTCTTCCCAATCCTCATCACCTCTTTCATTGGTGATATCTTTAAATAAACCATGTCACATATCGTAAGCTCACGGTCCCTTTTTCTATTGTCAACATAAGATTTTTGCCAACTTTAGGCCGTTTTCAAATGATCCCTTATGAGGCGGACTTTATCCACAACCTCATACATTGCTTCTGGACATATTAGAGAAAACTCACCTACCTTAAACCACCCAATATGAGATCTACATCTCCTCTCATAAAGGGCCTCAAAGGGTGCCATGGCAATACTTGAGTGATAGCTATAATTGTAGGCAAATTCAATCAAATGTATATGGTCATCCCAATTACCCTTTAAGTCAATTACACATGCCCTCAAATTATCTTCCAAGGTTTGGATGGTTCGCTCTGCCAAACCATCTGTTTGTCGATGAAAAGCAGTGCTAGGTTTCACCTTGTCACCAAGACCACTTTGGAATGCTTTTCAAAAATGAGAAGTAAATTGAGTAACCCTATCCGAAATGATAGACAAGGACACTCTATTCACTCTCACAATCTTCTTCAGATACAACTTAGCATATTCTTCCGCCGAATAAGTAGTTTTGACGGGAATAAAATGGGCTGATTTGGTCAATCTATCAACAATAACCCAAATGGAATGATATCGCCTTCGCGTAAGAGGCAAACGCACAACGAAATCCATATTGACATATACCCACTTCAAAGTGAGGATAGCTATATCTTGACTCAACCCTCATGTTCTTTGATGTTCGGGCTTAACTTCTTCACAATTAGGACATTTGGCCACAAATTTTGCTATATCCATCTTCAAACCATTCAACTAATAGATATCTTGTAGATGGCGATATATTTTGGTGGCACCCAATGAATGGAATATCAGAAACCATGAGCCTCTTCCAAAATTTGTCTTCATAAGTTATCCACATCCGGCACACACAACCTCCCTTGGTACCTATATACCCCATCCCCCCTTTAAAGAAAGACTCGTTTGATTTACTAAGTACCGATACCTTCACTCTATCAATAAAGGATCAAGATGTTGCTTCGGTTTCACCTCAACCACTAAATACGACTTGGAGTTATAATGAACCACGAAACCCTTTTTTGGAGAATCTTCAAGTTGAACACCCAACCACACAAATCTATGCACATATTTCACTAAATCTTTCTTACCATTATCAACATGAACAACACTACCCATAGAAATAATACTCAAAGCATCCGTAACCACATTGGCGTTCCCGAGGTGGTATAGAACACTTATATCATTGTCTTTCAAAAGGTCTAGCCACCTTCTTTGTTGGAGATTTAACTCCTTTTGAGTGAAAACATATTGGAGACACTTATGATCGGTGAACACATCTACATGCACTCCATATAAATAGTGTCTCCATTCTTCAAAGCAAACACCACGGCCTCTAGTTCAAGGTCATGAGTCGGATAGTTCTTCTCGTGCACCTTGAGTTGTCTAGAGGCATATGCTATCACCTAACCATGTTGCATGAGAAAACAACCAAAACCTACTCGAGAAGAATCCTAATACACAACAAAACCTTTGGTACCCTCCGGTAAGGTCAACACCGGAGGTGACGTAAGATTACATTTAAATTCTTGAAAACTATTTTCACAAGCTCCCGACCACTAAAACATAACTTTCTTTTGAGTTCGGGTTGTCAAAGGTAAAGCAATAGATGATAAACCATCTACAAACCTACTATAATACTCGGCTAAACCCAAGAAACTTCGAATGTCAGGGGTACTTAGGGGTCTAGGCCAATTCTTTATTGCTTCGGTCTTCTTCGTATCGACCTCTATACCCTCACTTAAAACAATGTGACCCAGAAAAGCCACCGATCTAGCCAAAATTTACACTTACTATATTTAGAAAAAACTTGATGATCCTTGAGGATATTCAATAATATCCTCAAATGATCCATATTCTAATCCTCACTTTTGGAATATACCAAGATATCATCAATAACGATAATTACATATGTGTTACACCCTCAAAATGAGCTACGTGAATCTATATCCTAACATGAGTGTCATGAGCTTATAAGGTCTTAAAATGACTAAAAATAGTGTTAAGAGCTAGTATAAAAATTTTGGAAGTGTTTGGAGGACAAACGTCCAAGACGTTCGGAAACTAGTCGAAGTTGAACTAGTGTGTCGTAGTGTTTTGTAGTGATGTTTTGGGGGATGGTTTGAAGGTGAAATTAAGTACCTAGAATTCTTAGGCTTAGCAAGACATACAAAGGGTCGAAATGTGTGAGAACGATGCCCCGGGGACCATCAAAAAGGTCCCCGAGGAGGACCCAAACATGGGCCAGAGAAGTTGCCAAGCTGCCAAGAATTGGCATGCTGCTGCGCTACGCGCAACTGTCACTCAGTAGGCAAAAGTTTTGCCTTGCAACAAAGGGATGTCATGAACCATTATGTCCAGGAATTTATGAAAAATAAGATTTGGAAGTGCCTACGTGACACACAGTAAAGTTCCAGATTTTGTTGCGTCGTTTTAAGTCAAATTTGAGTTGGTTAATTAGTCCAAAAAGTTCAGGGGTCTCTTGGTAACTTTAGGGATTAATTATGGGCGGTCATTGTAGCTATTTGAATAGTATTTAAGAAGAACAATATCTAATAAGACCCTAGACTCCAAATCAAAAACCTTTCTCTCCCAAAATTTTCCCAAAACCACCATTGAAGAAGAAGAAAAATTGCAGCAGCTTTAGGATGAATTGATCGAGGTTTGAAGCTGGGTTTAAGGATATAATATAAGGTATGTGAATCTTATTCATTCATGGAATCTTCCATCCATGAAGCCTCCTTGTTTCCCTACAATTTAGAATCCAAAGAACCCTATTCAATAGAGGGTTGTGATTGCATTATGGGTAAGGCTTGATTGTGATCCCAATCTAGTGGGTAGCATTCAATTATGTTCTTATGATGATTATGTAACGTTATTATGAGTTTTAATGGGGAATTTTAGTAATTTATAATGAAGGTTATCTTGTGATTTAGGTCATTAGAAGCAAGTTTGAAGGTTTAGATAGATCTTCTTAATTAAATTGTCTTGCATGATTATTGATAATAATAGGGTCATTGATATGTGAACTGAATTGGACTTTATTGATTAATATTGGTCTTGATGGAATTCAACCTTAAAGATGAACTATCGATATATTCAACTATTAAAGAAGAATGTGAAAAGAAAACTAAGGCTAGAAGATCCTATAATCTACCTATGAATGAAGATATAATGAATTGATAATAATGAACCTTAGGATGGTTGTGTTGGATATAAATTTAGGATTATTGAATGAAAGTGATAGATTTACTTGAGCATGGGGAGATTGTCTAGGACATCCCTCCATGAGATAAAAAGTTAAGCAAGGCTTGACAAGAAAACCTTTGAGTATATGCTTGACTCCAAGTGGATATGCAAAGTGAGACGGATAGTCTAGCAAGGGTCACGACTCCAAGTAGAAAGGAGAGCCACACCTAGTAGTTGTGATGACTATCCACTTAGGTCTCATGAGGCGGGAGTCCTTCACGTATTAGAGTCAAGGTATCCTAGTAAAGATCTTGATATCCTATGAACTTACACATGCTTGAGAAGCATGTCATAGTGTTCAAAGCAATAGATGAACTTAGGCATGCCCAAGGGGTATCTCGTATTGTTCATAATGTGTGAATAGACTTAGACATGCCCTAGGGGTATCTCGTAGTGTTCATGATTAAGGGATCAAGACATACCTTAAAAAGTATCTTGTAGGATCCATATGATTAAGGAACTTAGGCATACTTAAAGAAGTATCTCGTAGTGTTCAAAAGATAAAGATAGGGGATAGACTTCAAGGCATGAAGAAATAAAGAAACGATCCAAAAGTAGTACCTTGCATGAATGGTTGTATGGGACATCATGAGTGTATTGCACAAGGTATAACCTAGGGTCACTAATGATGAAGATATTGAAGATAGGATTGGACTAGAAGTTGCCTTTCCTAGTATAGTAGACTAAGGATGAGAGAATCTTAGTAAATGAAGTTAAGTAATAAAGAAGCTATGAAGGGTGAACATGTTAAGAATGGCTTTCAAGATGGGCTTAGTATGTAAGGTAGTTTGGGCTTCCTTATGTACATTGCACAAGCATGTTTTGAGATGACTATAAGCGTATAGTACTCTTTATTACGAAGAACTTCGGTCTTAATTATGATAGTGGATTACGATCAAGAATGACCAAAGAGAGGTACTTAGCTGTGGTAGTAGTATGAGATGCTACCTTAGCCTTGAACAAGTATACTTGGAGGTATCTTGTGGTGTAGTTCACTAGAGTAAGAAGGACAAGTAAGTATGTAATTAAGTAAGTATGAATTTTTATATGATTTATGATGCTTTATTATGTTATGATATTCATTATATGCTTATAACTTTATATTTTATGATTGTGTCTATTGTTGACAAACCCTTTGAGATATTTTATGTTGGTATGTAGTTTCCATACTTAGTACTTATCGTACTAACGCATATTGCCTTCATGTTGTCCATGTAGGGTCTTGAGAAGGTTGAGTTGCTTGAAGGGTAGAATTTCAAGGTTACCAAGAAGAGAAGAAGTGGTGAGTCATCATAGCTTCGAGGACAAAGCTTTATGTTCGTTTATGTCTTTCTTTATGTTTTAGAGTTTATGTGGGATGTGTACCAATGCTTTCCATTCATGTCAAAGTTAGATGGTTTTTGAGACAAACTTATTAGAGATGCTTCTGCATTTATGAAATACCTTTTGTTTTATGTTTAAAGACAGTTTTTAAATTCCCTCTATTAATGTATGATGTTATATAATGAAGTCAAGAGGCTTGTACAAAACCTTCGAGAGGCCGAGTACACCATGTTGCGATCTGAGGGTTGCCCTAACTTCTAGGGTGTACTTGCAGGTCGTGACAAGCTTGGTTTCTGAGCAAAAGGTTATGAAATGGGTCTTAGGATTTCTCAAAAAACACGTCTAGTAGAGTCTTATTCATCGGTGTGAGTCGCGACACACCTACGAGTAGGAGGCTGGGATGCTTACGAATGTTCCACTTCTTCATTCTTCAAGTCGTTCCATTGAGTTTGGCTTTAGTAGGACCTTCTCTAAAGTTTGCCTATGAATTTCGTAGGTTATGGATAAAACTAGGGATAATTCTAGAAAGGAAGGAGATGGCAATGGGAAGCAAGATATTACTCCCTAAGTTCAAGAGCAAGTGCCTCCCCAAGTGCAAGAACAAGTTCCTCCTCAAGTTCCTAATGACCCATCAATAGGGAATGCCATGTTTGAGGAATTTAGGGCTTCTATGACTTTGTTGGCTCGAGCCTTAACGTCATAAGCTAATAGAGGAAAGGTGGATCCAGCTAATCCTATAGGAGGAATGGGTGTTACAAGAGTAAGGGAGTTCTTGAGAATGAATCCACCGGAGTTCTATGGCTCCAAAGTTAGTAAGGATCCGAATGGGTTTATTGATGAGGTGTATAAGGTGCTTGCAATCATGGGAGTATCTTCCATTGAAAAGGTGGAGTTGGATTCCTATCAATTGAAAGATGTTGCACAAATTTGGTATGAACAATGGAAAGATTGTAGACCAATACGGGCGGGTCCTATAGAGTGGGAGATTTTTAAGTTGGCTTTCCTTGATAGGTTCTTTCCTAGGGAATTGAGAGAGGCTAAGATGGAGGAGTTTATAAACCTCAAGCAAGGTGATTTGATTATAAAGGAGTATACTTTGAAGTTCACTCTTTTGTCTAAGTATGCTCCAACCTTGGTAACAAACCCTAAAGACTTGATAAATAGGTTCACGACGGGAGTGTCCGACTTTGAAGAAGAATAGTGTCGAACAGCCATGCTTGTGGATGACATGGACATCTCACGGATTATGTTGTTTGCGCAACAAATAGAAGAGTCAATACTAAGGAAGAAGAAGGCTAAAGAAACTCTTCCATGTTTGAGAATGATAAGTCTTTCCATTCTAAGTCAGTGGTATAAGATAGGTCTAGAACTAAACCAGGATATTCCGACAATGATTCTTCCAACAACTCCAAGGTTGATAAGGATAAGGGGAGTGGTTCTTCCAGATCTACTTTCCCCAAGTGTGGAAGGATTTATCATGGTAAGTGCCTAGCCAGCACATATTGTAACACCTTGTAGCCAAAACAGACCAAAAATCATTTTTTCAGAAAAATCTGCAGGTGCAAACGACGTGACCATTGATGGACCGTAGCTTGACCCACGGTCCGTCCTGCAAAATCGTCGATGGGATACGAGACTCCCAAAAACTCAGCCGGGAAAAATTGACTAAGTCTTGATCAACGGACGGACCTACGATCCGTAGTTCGTGATCGTCGATCGACACCCCTTCAGCCACTCTCTAACAAGGACCACGGGTGACCAGCAAGGTCCGTAAGTGGACCCACGGTCCGTAGGTCTGACCGTAGGTGGGAAGCAGACAGTTATGGGGGAAATGTAGTTGGGTGAACTTCAAATGTCCATAAATTATAGCACAAATTAATTAGGTGTCCCACGACATACCAAAAGATAGATCATTGAATTAGCTTTCCATTGCCACTAACCTTACTAAAAGCAGAGCTTTGAGTAAAAATTTATGCCCGTTTTAGTAAAGTCCTGTCAAACAGGCCCAATCTACGGACAAAATAACGGACCGTCGATTGAACGACGGGTCATTGTTTGGTCCGACAACAACTTACCCAGGGGTATTTTGGTCTTTTTCCACTTCGTTTAAATTCTAAGATACGTCATTTTGACCCTAAATAATCAAATTTTAGTCAGTTTAAGCCTAGAAACATAACTAACACTTACCTATGTCAAATCATAAATCAAAAGTTAGAAATTTAGAAGCAAGCAAGAAGAAAAAAGGTCAAGAACCCTAGTCAAGAACGCAACAAGGTTCAAGCAGTTCCAGCCCCGAAACCTAATTATTTTTCCGTGAAGTTCATCACCAGGTATGTGGGATTTCGCTAGTGGGTTCCTTTCACCCATTGGGTCACTAGTTTTCTGTCAGTTCTTGATTCTTTTATCATGATTAAACCTAGGGTTTCTAGAACATTGATAAATATATGTTCCAAATAGGATTCTAAAGTTATTATACAGTTTATCGCATGAATTTCACAACCCTAGCTTTGTATTTCTTTAGTTCTTGAATTACACATGCTAGGTCAGATATTTCAGTTATGCAGTTATACATGCTTCAGTTTTGAATGCATCATTATCAGATTAAATGTTGCATTCCCGGTTTGCATGTTCAGTTTTAAGCTATCCAGTATTTACAAAAAATTCAGACATAATCAGTCAACTAAATAAATCTATGGGAGTAGCATAATACAGAGTTGGACTAGGGTTCAGCGTACCCAATAGTCCCAGAAATACTAGCAAAGTAGGTTGTAAGTCCCCTCTGTGGGCATCAATTTAGTGATCACGCCAGCATGCCTTTATACCTTTTGCAGCATATATTGGGTCCTCTAGATGGGGCATATACATAGGACTCCACATTTAGCTCATGTGGTTTAATTATCGGTTATTAGTAGCTCTCATAGTTCAGTCAGACTATTTTGCATTGACCATTTATCAGTATATTCAATATTCAGTTTCAGCATGTTATAAATTGATCATTGCATCCAGTTAGTTCAGAATTCAGTAGATCATGTTCAGATTTCTATACTTGCTTTTGTGCTTGTTCAGTTATGTTTTATTTCAGTTTTTCTCTATCCTACATGCTCAGTACCTTCAAGTACTGACGCATACGTGCGCTACATCTTCTCGTGATGTAAGTTCAGGTTAAGCATCCACATCACGCATAGATCGATTTTTGATCTCCAGTTCAGCAGATTAAGTGGTGAGTCCTCATTCTCCGAGGACACAGTCATGAGTTTCATTTCAGTCTTTTAGTCATTTACTTTCACCTTTTGCTAGATTTAGCTGGGGCCTGTCCCAATTGTTTTAGTCAGTTTAGAGGCTTTATTCAGATATAGTTAGATTCAACTTAGTATTGAGTTAATATTTCCTTTCTATTAAGCTCATTGTTTTCAAATATCTCAATTATAGAATATGGTTATTCCCTAACTTTTCAGTTTAAATTATGATTTAGCTTCCGCACTTAGTTTATTATCTTTAGTATGCTCATGATCATGCCAGCAGGGTTACCTTGGGATCACTTGTGGTCCTAGGTTTAGTGTCTGCGTCTCGGGGGTAGCTCGGGGCGTGACAAACTTGGTATCAGAGCACTAGGTTTAAGTGTCATAGGATGTCTGAAAAGCCGCACTAAGTAAAGTCCTTTTCATGGGTGTGAAGTGCACCACATCTAATGAGAGGGAGGCTATGAAGTGTTTTAGGAAAACTTCACTTTCTTGTTACTCTTATTGTGCGTAAGGTATGTTTTTATTCAATTCTAACTTGACATTCTACGTTTGAGATCATGCCTCCTCGTAGAGCTAATGCTAGGGATGCAAACGCAGCTCCTCCAGTCCCAGATCAAGAAGTCTCCAATGCGTAGTTCAGGAATGCCATACAGATGTTGGCTAAGAGTATGACCCACCAAAACAATCAGGTTCAAGCTCCTGTGAATGAAAATTGTGGATCAGCAGCCGCAAGGGTCCGTGACTTTGGTAGGATAAATTTGCCTGAGTTCTTAGGATCGCAGACTAATGAGGATCCTCAGAATTTCTTAGATGAAATAAAGAAGATCTTTGAGGTAATGCAAGTCACTGGGAATGATCGGGTTGAGTTAGCATCATACCAATTGAATGATGTCGCTCATATCTGGTACACTCAGTAGAAGGAAAATAGGGATATAGATGCAGCTCCTATCACTTCGGATTGTTTTAGTGAGACTTTTCTCGACAGGTTTTTCACAATAGAGTTGAGAGAAGCAAACGCCCAGGAATTCATGAGCTTGAGGCAGGGAAACATGATTGTCCAATAGTATGGGCTGAAGTTTAACCAACTCTCCAGGTATGCTTCTCACATGGTTGCTGACTCCAGGGCTCACATGAATAAGTTCTTGTATGGAGTGAAAGATTTGGTTAAGACAGATTTCAGAAATGCTATGTTTCTAGGAGATATGAACATCTTTAGGCTTATGACTCATGATCAGCAGGTTGAGGGTGATTAGCTTAGGTAACAGGACAAGGAGAATAAGAAGGCTAGGACTGGGAACTATGACTATTCTCAGCAGAAATCGGGTGGTGCAAATTGCTCGCAGAGTCAGCAAAAGTTTTCATCTCCATCCCCTTCATCAGCTAGTGTTCCATCCTCCAAGAACAGGTATGACCAGAAGGTTAGAGCACCAGGCTCTAAGTCTCAAGGAAGTGTTTTAGGCACAAAGAATTACCCCACTTGCCCTAAGTGTGGTAGGAACCATCCGGGCGAGTGTCTCGCAGGAAAAGAAGGATACTTTGGGTGCGGTCAGCCTGGTCACAGGTTGAGGGATTGTCCCTCTAAATAGGGTCAAAGAGGTGGAAATGGTAGAACTCAATCTACAACTTCATCAGCACTAGCAAGTCTCCCGACTGAGCAGGGTAACTTATCTGATACAGGTGGCGGTCAGCGCCAGAATAGGTTGTATGCTCTTCAGGCTCACCAGGATCAGGAAGGTTCTCCGGATGTAGTCACTGGTACGTTACGAGTCTTTGACCTTGATGTTTATGCATTGTTAGATCCAGGAGCTACTCTTTCTTTTGTAACTCCTTACATAGCAGTACAATTCACTGTCAGTCCAGAAACTCTCTCAGAACCTTTCTCAGTCTCTACTCCAGTTGGTGCCCAGTTATAGCTAGACGGGTATACATAAATTTCCCTCTCATAGTCTCTTAGAAAGTCACCTCAGCAGATCTTGTAGATTTAGAAATGGTAGACTTCGATTTCATTCTAGGCATGAATTGGTTACATTCATGTTATGCCTCAGTCGATTGTAGAACAAGGATTGTTCGTTTTCAGTTTCCAGACAAACCAATCTTAGAATGGAAGGGTAGTAGCTTAGTGCCTATAGGTCAATTGATTTCTTACCTTAAGGCCAGAAAGATGATCTCTAAGGTTTATCTCTATCATCTAGTTTGGGTTAAGGATTCTATCTCTGAAACCCCAACTCTTGAGTAAGTTCCAGTAGTTAGTGAGTTTCCACAAGTATTTCCAGAAGATCTTCCTGGAGTTCCTCCCGAAAGGGAAATCAACTTTGGAATTGATCTCCTTCCAGATACCCAACCTATTTCTATTCCTCCTTACAGAATGGCTCCAACAGAGCTTAAGGAATTGAAGGAGCAGTTGAAAGACCTTCTAGATAAGGGCTTCATCAGACCTAGTATTTCTCCATGGGGTGCACCAGTGTTGTTCGTAAAGAAGACAGATCGTTCTATCAGAATGTGCATTGACTATAGACAGTTGAACAAGGTCACAATCAAGAATAAGTATCCCATCCCCAGGATTGATGACTTGTTTGACCAAGTTCAGGGTGCTAGCCATTTGTCAAAGATAAACCTCAGATCGGGTTATCATCAGCTCAGAGTCAAAGATAGTGACATTCCAAAAACAACCTTCAGAACTCGGTATGGTCATTATGAATTTGTAGTTATGTCATTTGGACTAACCAATGCTCCTGCAACTTTTATGGATTTGATGAACAGAGTGTTTAAACAGTACTTGGACTTGTTCGTGATCGTTTTCATTGATGATATCCTTATTTACTCTAGGAATGAGGAAGAACATGCGAGTCATTTGAGAATTGTTCTACAGACTCTCAAGGATCGCCAGTTATTTGCTAAGTTTAGCAAATGTGAGTTCTGGTTGCAAGTCGTTGTTTTCCTTAGTAACATTGTGTCTAGAGAAGGGAACCGAGTGGATTCACAAAAGATAGAAGAAGTGAAACAATGGCCCAAACCTACCTCTGCTATAGATATCAGAAGTTTCTTATGTCTAGCGGGTTATTACAGAAGGTTCGTGGAAGGATTTTCATCCATAGCCTCACCATTGACTAGGCTGACTTAGAAGATGGTCAAGTTTCAATAGTCAGATGATTGTTAGAACAGTTTTGCAAAATTGAAAACTAGATTGACTACGACTACTGTTTTGACTGCAACAGAGGGTTCAGATGGTTATGTAATCTATTGCGACGCATCCAGAGTTGGCCTTGGTTGTGTGTTGATACAATGAGATAAGGTTAAAGCTTATGCTTCTAGACAGCTTAAGGTACATGAGAAGAACTATCCAACTCATGACCTCGAGCTTGTAGCAGTGGTGTTTGCACTCAAGATCTGGAGACACTACTTATATGGTGTTCATGTAGATGTGTTCACTGACCATAAGAGCCTTCATTATGTGTTCACCCAGAAAGACTTAAATCTTCGCTAGAGGAGATGCCTAGAATTCCTTAAGGATTATGATATCAGCGTGCATTACCATCCTGGTAAGGCGTATGTAGTAGATGACACTCTTAGTAGACTATCTATGGGTAGTGTAGCCCATGTGGAGAAAGAAAGGAAGGATCTAGTGAAGAATGTTCACACGCTTGCTCTCTTAGTAGTTCGCCTTATGAGCATATCAGACAGTGGTGTAATGGTTCAGAATGGGGCAGAGTCTTCTTTGGTAGTGGAGGTAAAGGAAAAGCAAGACAGTGACCCAATTTTGCTTGAACTTAAGGGTGCAGTCCATAATCAGAGAGTCGAGGATTTCTCCCAAGGGGGAGATGGTGTACTTCGCTACTAGGGTAGATTGATTGTTCCTAATGTGGGCAAGTTGAGACAGCATATTCTTGCAGAAGCCCATAACTCCAGGTATTCTATTCATCCAGGTGCCACTAAGATGTACTGCGACTTGCGGGAAGTCTATTGGTGGAATGGAATGAATAGGAATATAGCAGATTTAGTGATTAAGTGCCCTAATTGTAAGCAAGTCAAGGTAGAACATCAGAAACCAGGAGGTATGACTCAAGAAATCGACATTCCTACTTGGAAGTGGGAAGTGATCAATATGGATTTCATCAGAGGGTTACCTCGCACTTGCAGACAGCATGACTCCACTTGGGTGATAGTTGATAGGATGACTAAGTCTTCTCGCTTCTTGGTATTCAAAACTACAGATTCGGCAGAGGAATATGCCAAGCTTTACAATAATGAAATTGTGAGGTTGCATGGGGTTCCTTTGTCTATCATCTCAGATAGAGGTCCTCAGTTTACCTCTCATTTCTTGAAGTCGTTTCAGAAGGGTGTTGGTACTCAAGTTAACCTTAGCATAGCATTTCATCCACAGACGGATGGACAGGCAGAGCGTACCATTTAGACCCTAGAGAATATGTTGAGATCTTGTGTGATCGATTTCAAAGATAGTTGGGATGATCACCTTTCTCTGATTGTGTTTGCCTACAACAATAGCTACCATTCCAGCATTCAGATGGGCCCTTATGAGGATTTGTATGGGCGTAGATGTAGATCTCCTGTTTGCTGGTTTGATGTAGGTGAAACGGCTTTGATAGGGCCAGATTCAGTCCTTGATGCTATGGAGAAAGTGCAACTCATTAGAGATAGACTTAAGACAGCCCAGAGTCGTCACAAATCTTATGCAGATGTAAGGAGAAAGGATCTAGAGTTCCAAGTTTATGATTGGGTTTTTCTGAAAGTGTCACCTATGAAAGGGTTGATGAGATTTGGAAAGAAAGGGAAGCGCAGTCCTGCATATGTAGTCCCTTACAAGATATTGAAAAGGGTTGGCAAGGTGGCATATTAGTTAGAGTTACCAGCAGACTTAGCAGCAGTGCATCCGGTCTTCCACATTTCACACTTGAAGAAGTGTGTGGGTGACCCAACCTCTATAGTGCCATTAGAGAGTGTGGCAGTGAAAGATAGTCTTTCTAATGAGGATGTACTAGTTTAGATTCTTGATCGTCAAGTCAGAAGGTTGAGAAACAAAAAAGTCGCTTCAGTCAAGGTTTTGTGGAGGAGTCAGTCCGTAGAGGGAGCTACTTGGGAAGCAGAAGCAGCCATGAAAGCCAAGTATCCTCACCTCTTTCTTTCCGATTCCTCTCTAGCTCCAGGTAATAGTTTCTCTTCATCTTTCCAGTCATTCATGCGTAATAAATTCAGTCTTAGAATCATGTTCCCTCAGTTTGTACTTACATTTTCAATGTATTTGCAAGTTCTAGGAACTCAATTAATTCAGAAACTCAGTTCACACTGTTTAGTAGTAGGGTTTGCAGCTCTCTCTCTCTATTTCTGCTAGTTTAGTCTTCATTCGAGGACGAATGTTCCCAAGGGGGAGATAATGTAACACCCGTAGCCAAACAGACCAAAAATCATTTTTTCAGAAAAATCTGCAGGTGCAACCGACGTGACCATCGATGGACCGTAGCCTGGCCCACGGTCCGTCCTTCACAACTGTCGATGGGATCAGAGACTCCCACAAACTCAGCCGGGAAAAATTGGCTAAGTCTTGATCGACGGATGGGCCTACGGTCCGTAGTTCGTGACCGTCGATCGATACCCCTTCAGCCACTCTCTGACAAGGGCAATGGGTGACCAGCACGGTCCGTACGCCTAACGGTAGGAGGGAACTAGTAGACAATTAAGGGGGAAATGTAGTTGGGTAAACTTCAAATGTCCATAAATTATAGCAAAAAATGAATTAGGTGTCCCACGACATACCAAAAGATAGATAATTGAATTAGCTTTCCATAGCCACTGACCTTGCTAAAACAAGAGCTCCGAGTAAATATTTATACCCATTTTAGTAAAGTCTTGTCGAACAAGCCCAATCTACGGACCAAACGACGGACCGTCGATTGAACGACGAACCGTCTGTCCAGGTCATTGTTTGGTCCGACAGCAACTTACCCAGGGGTCTTTTGGTCATTTTCAACTTCGTTTAAACTCTAAGATACGTCATTTTTACCCTAAATCATCAAATTTTAGTTAGTTTACGCCTACACACATAACTATAACTTACCTAAGTCAAATCATAAATCAAAAGTTAGAAATTTAGAAGCAAGAAAGGAGAAAAAAGGTCAAGAACCCTAGTCAAGAATGCAACAAGGTTCCAGCAGTTCCAGCCCCAAAACCTAAGTATTTTTCTCTGAAGTTCATCACTAGGTATGTGGTATTTCACTAGTGGGTTCCTTTCACCCATTGGGTCCCTAGTTTTCAGTCAATTTTTCATTCTTTTATCATGATTAAACCTAGGGTTTCTAGAACATTGATAAATATATGTTCCAAATAGGATTGTAATGTTATTATTAAGTTTATCACATGAATTTCACAACCCTAGCTTTGTATTTTTTTAGTTCATGAACTACACATTCAAGGTCAGATATTTCAGTTATGCAGTTATACATGCTTCAGTTTTGAATGCATCATTATAAGATTAAATGTTGCATTCCCAGTTTGCATGTTCAGTTTTGAGCTATCCAGTATTTACAAAAAATTCAGACATAATCAGTTAACTAAATAAATCAATTGGAGTAGCATAATACCGAGTTGGACTGGGGTTCAGCGTACCCAATAGTCCCAGAACTACTAGCCAAGTAGGTTGTAAGTCCCCTATGTGGGTATTAGTTTAGTGATCACGCCAGCATGCCTTTATACCTTTGGCAGGGTATATTGGGTCCTCTCTATGGGGCGTATACATCGGACTCCACATTTAGCTCATATGGTTTTATTATCGGTTATTAGTAGCTCCCATAGTTCAGTCAGACTCTATTGCATTGACCATTTATCAGTATATTCAATATTCAGTTTCAGCATGTTATAAATTGGTCATTGCATCCAGTTAGTTCAGAATTCAGTAGATCATGTTCAGATTTCTATACTTGCTTTTATGCTTGTTCAGTTATGTTTAATTTCAGTTTTTCTCTATCCTACATGCTCAGTACCTTCAAGTACTAACGCATACGTGCGCTACATCTTCTCGTGATGTAGGTTCAGGTTCAGCATCAAGATCACGCATAGATCGATTTCTGATCTCCACTTCAGCAGATTTAGTGGTGAGTCCTCATTCTCCGAGGACACAGTCATGAGTTTCATTTCAGTCTTATACTCATTTAGTTTCACGTTTTGCTAGATTTAGTTGGGGCTTGTCCCTGTATTTCTAGTCATTATAGAGGCTATATTCAAACATAGTTAGATTCAGCTAGTATTGAGTTAATGTTTCTTTTGTATTAAACTCATTGTTTTCAAATATCTTAGTTATAGAATATGGGTATTCCCCAACTTTTTAGTTTAAATTATGATTTAGCTTCCGAACTTAGTTTATTATCTTTAGTATGCTCATCATCATGCCAGCAGAGTTAGCTTGGGGTCACTTGTGGTCCTAGGTTTCGTGTCCGCGTCTCGGCTGTAGCGCGGCGCGTGACACAGATGGTTGCTTTGGGTGTGGAAGGATGGGCATAGAGTGAGAGATTGTCCAGATCTTAAGTATAAGGGAAGGGAATAAAAGCAAGCTTCTCCTATTAATGAGGAAAACATTCCTAAAGCAAGAGCTAGGTTCTATGCACTCAAATCCAAGGATGATCCAAAGTGATCTTCTTATGTCCCTTTCCGGTATGTGATTCTTTAATGATATATTAAAATTTCCAGAATTTCTTATGATTATGATTTGCTTTACTGAATTTGATGCTATTAATGATGATGAGTTAATGTTAGAAAGACATGTGTAGCTTATTCCCATGTTGGGGATAAGGAATAGTTTTTATAAAATCTCTATATAATTATGTGTAGTTATACTTTGGAATTGAATTGTTTCCTTGATTTGGGTATGTGAATTTAGGTAGAATGCATATACGATGGGCTTATATTTAAGAATTGGTCCTATAGAGAAGTGTTTAGTAAAGTGTCATTCGAGGACGAATATTCCCAAGAGGGGGAGTATTGTTACACCCAAAAAATGAGCTAGGTGAATCTAGAGCTTAACATGAGTGTCATTAGATTATAAGGTCTTAAAATTACTAAACATAGTGTTAAGAGCAAGTATAAAAAGTTTGGAAGTGTGTGGAGGTCAAACGTCCAAGAACGTCCAAGACGTTCGGAAACTAGTCGAAATTGAACTAGTGTGTCATAGTGTTTTGTAGTGACGTTTTGGGGGATTGTTTGAAGGTGAAATTCAGTACCATGAATTCCTACGTGTACCCTGACATACAAAGGGTTTAAACGTCCGAGAACGACGCCCCGGGGACCATCAAAAGGGTCCCCGAGGAGGACCCAAACATTGACCAACGAAGCTGCCAAGAAGCCAAGAATTGGCATGCTGTTGTGCGACGCGTATCTGTCATGCAGTAGGAAAAAGTTTTATGTTGCGATGCGGGGATTTCACGAACCATTATGACCAAGAATTTTTGAAAAATAAGATTTAGAAGTGCTTGTGCGACGCGCTGTAAAGTTCCAGATTTCATTGCATCATTTTTAAGTCAAATTTAAGTTGTTTAAGTTGTTCAATAAGTTCAGAGGTCTTTGGGGAACTTTAGGGATTAATTATGGGCGGTTATTGTAGGTATTTCAAGAGTATTTAAGCAGCATAATATCCAATCAGACCCTAGACTCCAAGTCAAAAATCTTTCTCTCCCAAAATTCTCCCAATACCACCATTGAAGAAGAAGAATGATTGCAGCATCTTTAGGACGAATTGATAGAGGTTTGAAGCTGGGTTTAAGGCTCTAATCTAAGGTATGTGAAGTTTATTCATTCATGGATTCTTCTATCCATGAAGCCCCCCTAGTTTCCCTACAATTGAGAATCCAAAGAACCCTATTCAAAAGAGGGTTGTGATTGCATTGTGGGTAAGGCTTGATTGTGATCCCAATCTAGTGGGTAGCATTCAATTATGTTCTTATGATGATTGTGTGATGTTATTATGAGGTTTTCATGGGGAATTGTAGTAATTTATAATGAAGGTGATCATGATGATTTAGGCCATTAGAGGCAAGTTTGAATGTTTAGATAGATCTTCTTAATTCAGTTGTCTTGCGTGCTTATTGATCATAATAGGGTCATTGATATGTGAACTGAATTAGACTTGATTGATTAATATTGGTCTTGATGGAATTTAACCTTAAAGATGAACTATGGATACATTCAACTAGTAAAGAAGAATGTGAAAAGAAAACTAAGGCTAGAAGATTCTATAAACTACATATGAATGAAGATATAATAATTGTTAATAATGAACCTTAGGATGGTTATGTTGGATGTAGATTTAGGATAATCGAACACTACGGAAAATGTCATGACTTAAACTAGAGCCTTATATATTAAATAATGTTTCAAATGATGTTTCCAGACCTATATTAATGTAATAAACTCATTTGGAAAAGGTTAGAGCCAAAACGACAAAGAAAGACCTTGACGTCCGAAGACTAGCTAATTTGAAGTAGTTGACGACCCTATGTTTGGAGATGGCTTATGGGTGTCAAATGAAGTCCAAAACTTGTAATGATACCTTGGATAGGTAGTATGTAGTACAAAGGCTCCGAACGTCTGGTAACGACACCCCAAGGACCACCTGAAGGGTCCTTGAGGGAGGACCAAAACATGCGTAGGTAGGCTGCCTGGCAGCCTGCAAGCACGCAAGATGTGAAGGTGTGGTTCGCGACGCGCAAGGAACACGAGGTGTTCTCCCTCAAGATTTGATAGAAAGCCTCACGACGCGAGGCTGACACGCACCTCACTGCTTCAACTCAAAATTAAATAAAAACGACGAGATTTTGCCCCGCGACGCGCACCTACTTCCCTGAATCGTAAAAGTCGTATTTTAGGTAATTTAACTTGTTAAAAGGACCCATTTAAGTGGAGGGTATTTTGGGTAATTCATAGGAAGACTATATATTTATATTAGGTCAGTTTTAGACCACTTTTACAAGTCCCAATTCAGATCAAACGAAATTTCTGTCATCTCTCAAGAACACTCTCTTTTCCAAACTCCACTGAAGAACAAGAAAAGCTTAAGGAAGAAGACGAAGGTTACAATGTTTCCAATAAGATTTAGTTGATTCTTCATCAATAAGGTATGAGTTTTTCACTCTTGGGACTTCTTTCCCAGGAGGTCCATTCAAAGATAAGTTTCAAGACATTCAATTCTAGGGTTTTTACTCTACAAAACGGGTTTTCTTCATAATTCCAGATTTATGATTTTTGATGAAAAGAAATTGTTTTCTATGGTTAATTATGCATGAATTGTTGATTCTTTGACTTGTAATGATAGATTTTTGTGTGAATATGTTATTATCAATTTGATGGTTTCGAATTTGTTATACCCACTACTTGATGACACATAAACGTAAGGATTGGAAATTGAGACTAGAATGAACTCTCAAATGACCGTTTCCCTTATCCTAAATTATGCATTGATCTTGTGTATGATTTGATGAGTTGTTATTGATTATGATATTGAGTATTTCACTAAGTATGGTTATGAATATTGTAAGATGAATAAGGTTCTTGGAAGCAAGTAGGAAGTCTTCTAAAGTTGTGATTACTCTAAAATGTTTATGTTAGCCTATAAGTCATGATTCTATGTTATGAAAGTATGTATGATATTTCTATATGTTTATGTTGGGCTATGAACATGTTATTTGTGAGATTATGATAAGAATACGAAAATGCAAGTTTTGATACTCTCTTGTATGTTTTACACAAGATGATTATGCTATGTAAATCTCACAAACGAAAGGGTTATGATGAAAGGAAATTCTCATCTAATCCTAAAAGAGCTCATGATCATGTTATACAGGGAGTTAATCTCCTATGACCTACGATAAGTTTATGATAAAATACAACTTAAAGGTTATTTAATAAAGTAACTTAAGCTAAGCACCGATGAACTATATTTGAGAGGTGTCCCTTCCCTAGTTGGAAGGTAGGTTCATAATGACTCTCATGAGATTGAGGCTGACATGTAATGTGGAGCTATGGGTCTCTAATACATCTCCTAGTTCTTTAACTATGTTGCCACCATAGGATACTAGCTAGTGGATCCACCCAGAAAGCTATGTCATGTTTGGTTCTACTTTGGCTGGTAGACCACCTTCTTTCGGTGTGGGGTTTTATGACACCGGTTTTCATGCTTATCTCACATGGTCTATGTAGGTTAATTCGAATGTTCCCTCATGTAAAATGAAAGAAAAGTAAATGAACATTGACTAGGGTGACTTGAGGAGTCTACTTAGTATAGGTAGGGGTATGGGACTCTACCTAGACATTCAAAAAGTATACTCTAAAGGAAGTCCTAGGAGATTGTTCTCATGTATTATGATAACTTGAAAGATATATGTTTATGATATGATGTTACTATTATATGAATGTTGGTCATTATGATGAATATGTTATTTGGTTATATTGCTATATGAAGTGATGACTACTTATGTTACAAGTTACATGAAGCAAAGCTTTACTTATGGTCTCCTATCTTATCTACTTGGTTATGTGGGGTTATGGGGCTTCACATGACCATTGCACTTGTAGGTTGGGGATGGGATCATTGGTAAGTGTTTTGTACATTATGTTTATATGATCTATTGAATATGAAATGTTAACATGACTCTATGAGAATATGTCTTTGATTATGATCATGATTTAAGTGATGGAATCCTTAACTTGTATATGTTATATGGTATGTGCATTGAAGACTTTCATATGACTTAGCATATTTTCTAATAAGATGATAAATGATCCTTTTTCAAGCAGGTCCTTAAGTGTTATGTGCATATACCCATACTTAGTACATATGGCATACTAACCCCATTACTTTATATTACAACAACTGTCGTTTTCGGCCATTGAAGTTTAAGCATGTCGATTTGAAAAAGCTTGGAACTATTTATCCAAGTATTGGTAGGTCCTCATGTTTGGGACACTATCATTTATATTCCAGCCTATGAAGACTTAGTAGTTTTAAGAATATTCTAGTTCAATTTATGTTCTTTGGATTCTTTTGTATTAAGGACTATATGTCATATTGACTATCTATTGGCTAAGTCCTGATTTGCACTCTTTAGATGGTTTTATATATGTGAGACAATTTTTAGATTATCGTATGTCCTTATGAATGCTAAGTATGAAGTCTAAGTATACTTCAAATAGTACATAAAAGTTTTAATTTTCCGCAATTTTACTGATCACATGTTATGACGAATGCTAAGGGCTTGTCTGAGTCCTCTGAGAGGACGACGACGCCGGTCTATGTCCGGGGTGTGCTCTCCGGGCGTGGCAATAATTGAATGAAAGTGATAAATTCACTTGAGCATAGGGATATTGTCTAGGAAATCCCTCCATGAGAGAAAAGGTTAAGCAAGGATTGACAAGAAAACCTTGGAGTATATGCTTGACTCCAAGTGGATATGCAAAGTGAGACGGATAGTCTAGCAAGGGTCACGACTCCAAGTAGAAAGGAGAGCAACACCTAGTAGTTGTGATGACTATTCGCTTAGGTCTCATGAGGCGGGAGTCCTTCACGTAGTAGAGTCAAGGTATCCTAGTAGATATCTCGATATCCTATGAACTTAGATGTGCTTGAGAAGCATATCGTACTGTTCAAAGCAATAGATGAACTTAGACAAGCCCAAGGGGTATCTCGTAGGTTCATAATGTATGAATTAACTTAGACATTCCCAAAGGGTATCTCGTAGTGTTCATGATTAGGGATCAAGACATACCTTAAAAAGTATCTCGTAGGATCCATATGATTACGGAACTTAGACATACTTAAAGAATTATCTCATAGTGTTCAAAAGATAAAGATAGGGGCTAGACTCAAAGGTAAGAAGAAATAAAGAAAGGATCCAAAAGTATTACCTTGCATGAATGGTGGTATGGGACATCATGAGTGCATTGCACAAAGTATAACCTAGGGTCACTAATGAAGAAGATATTGAAGATAGGATTGAACTAGAAGTTTCCTTTCCTAGTATAGTACACTAAGGATGAGAGAATCTTAGTAAATGAAGTTAAGTAATAAAGAAGCTATAGAGGGTGAACATGTTAAGAATGGCTTTCAACATGGGCTTAGTATGTAGGGTAGTATGGGCTTCCTTATGTACATTGGAGGAGCATGTTTTGACATGACCATACGGGTATATTACTCTTTAGTATTAACAACTTAGGTCTTAATTATGATAGTGGATTACGATCAAGAAAGACCAAAGAGAGGTACATTGCTTTGGTAGTAGTATGCGATGCTACCTTAGCCTTGCACCAGTATACTTGGAGGTATCTTGTGGTGTAGTTCACTTGAGTAAGAATGACAATTAAGTAAGTAAGTAAGTATGAATTTTTATATGATTTATGATGCTTTACTATGTTATGATATTCATGATATGCTTATGTCTTTATCTCTTATGAGTATGTCTATTGTTGACTAAACCCTTTGAGATATTTTATGTTGGTATGCAGTTTCCATACTTAGTACTTATCGTACTAACACATATTGCATACATGTTGTCCATGTAGGGCCTTGAGAAGATTGATTTTCTTGAAGAGTAGAGTTTCAAGGTTTCCTCGAAGAGAAGAAGTGGTGAGTCCTCATAGCTTCGAGGATGAACCTTTTTGTTCGTTTATGTCTTTCTTTATGTCTTAGAGTTTATGTGGGCTGCGTCCCAATGCTTTTCATTCATGTAAAAGTTAGTTGGTTTTTGAGACAATGTTATTAGAGATGCTTCCGCGTTTATGAAATACCTTTTGGTTTATGTTTAAATAAAGTCTTTGAATTCCTTCCATTTACGTATGATGATATGTAATGAAGTCAAGAGTCTTGTACAAGACCTCCGAGAGGTCGAGTACGCCATGTTGCGATCCGAGGGTTGCCCTAACTTCTAGGGTGTACTTGTGGGTCGTGGCAACCTTGGTATCAGAGCATAATGTAATGAAAATGGTCTTAGGATGTCTCAAAAACCACGTCTAGTCGAGTCTTATTCATCGGTGTGAGTCGTGACACACCTACAAGTAGGAGGCTATGGGATACTTAGGAAAGTTCCACTTCTTCATTCTTCAAGTCATGCAATTGATTTTAGCTTTAGTAGGAACTTTTCTAAAGTTTGCCTGTGAATTTTGTAGGTTATGTCTAACACTAGGGCTAATGCTAGAAGGGAAGGAGATGGCAATAGGGAGCAAGAGATTCCTCCCGAAGTTCAAGAGCAAGTGCCTCCCCAAGTGCAAGAACAAGTTCCTCCTCAATTTCCTAATGACCCACCAATAGGGAATGCCATATTTGAGGAATTTAGGGCTTCTATGACTTTGTTGGCTCAAGCCTTAACCACACAAGCTAATAGAAAAGAGGTGGCTCTGGCTAATCCTATAGGAGGAATTGGTGCTACTAGAGTAAGGGAGTTCTTGAGAATGAATCCACAGGAGTTCTATGTCTCTAAAGTTGGTGAGGATCCGAATGGGTTTATTGATGAGGTGTATAAGGTTCTTTCAATTAGGGGAGTGTCTTCCATTGAAAAGGCGGAGTTGGATGCCTATCAATTGAAAGATGTTGCACAAATTTTGTATGAACAATGGAAAGATTGTGGACCATTAGGGGCGGGTCCTATAGAGTGGGAGATTTTTAAGTTGGCTTTCCATAATAGGTTCTTTCCTGGGGAATTGAGAGAGTCTATGATGCAGCAGTTTATAAACCTCAATCAAGGTAATTTGAATGTAAAGGAGTATGCTTCGAAGTTCACTCTTTTGTCTAAGTATGCTCCAAGCTTGATAACAAACCCTAGAGACTTGATGAATAGGTTTATGACGGGAGTGTCCGACTTAGTAGAAGAAGAGTGTCGAACATCCATGCTTGTGGATGACATGGACATCTCAAGGCTTATGGTGTTTTCCCAAAAAATAGAAGAGTCAAAACTAAGGAAGGAGAATGATAGAGAAAAGAAGAGATCCAGGTTTGAGAATGATAAGTCTTTCCATTTTAAGTTAGAGGGACAAGATAGGCCTAGAACTAAACCAAGATATTTCGGCCATGATTCTTCCAACACCTCTAAGTTTTATAAGGATAAGGGGAGTGGTTTTTCCAGATCTAGTTGCCCCAAGTGTGGAAGAAGTCACCATGGTAAGTGCCTAGCCGGCACGAATGGTTGCTTTGGGTGTGGGAAGGATGGGCATAGAGTGAGAGATTTTCCAAATCTTAAGTCTAAGGGAAGGGAAGAAAAGAAAGTTGCTCCTAGTAATGAGGAACACATTCCTAAAGCAAGAGCTAGGTTCTATGCACTGAAATCCAAGGATGATCAGAAGTGATCTCCTTATGTCCCTTTCCGTTATGTGCTTCTTTAATGATTTATTATAATTTCCAGAATTTCTTATGATTATGATTTGCTTTACTGAATTTTCTGCAATTAATGATGATGAGTTAATTTTAGAAGGACATGTGTAGCTTATTCCCATGTTGGGGATAAGGAATCATTTTTATAAAATATCTATATAATTATATGTAGTTTTGTTTAGCTTGGAATTGAATTGTCTCCTTGATTTGGGTATGTGCATTTAGGTAGAACGCATATACGATGGGCTGCTAATCTAGAGTTGGTCCTGTAGAGAAGTGTTTAGTAAAGTGTCATTCGAGGACGAATGTTCCCAAGTGGGGGAGTATTGTTACACCCTCAAAATGAGCTAGGTGAATCTAAAGTCTTGCATGAGTGTCATGAGCTTATAAGGTCTTAAAATGACTAAATATAGTGTTAAGAGCCAGTAAAAAAAAGTTTGGAAGTGTTTGGAAGTAAAACGTCCAAGAACTTCCAAGACGTTCGGAAACTAGTCGAAGTTGAATTAGTGTGTCGTAGTGTCTTGTAGTGATGTTTTGGGGGATAGTTTTAAGGTGAAATTCAGTAACAAGAATTCCTACGCATATCCTGACATACAAAGGGTTGAAAAGTCTGAGAACGACGCCTCAGAGACCATCAAAAGGGTCCCGGAGGAGGACCCAAACATGTGCCAGCGAAGCTGCCAAGCAGCCAAGAATTGGACTGCTGCTGCGCGACGCGCAGCTGTCACGCAGTAGGAGAAAGTTTTGTGTTGCGACGCGGGGATGTCACAAACTATTCTGTCTACGAATTTTTGAAAAATAAGATTTGGAAGTGCCTCCGCGATACGCAGTAAAGTTCCACATTTCGTTGCGCCGTTTTTAAGTTAAATTTGAGTTGGTTAAATTGTCCAATAAGTTCAGGGGTCTTTATTGAACTTTAGGGATTAATTATGGGAGGTTATTGTAGGTATTTGAAGAGCATTTAAGCAGCACAATATCCAATAAGATCCTAGACTCCAAATCAAAAACCTTTCTCTCCCATAATTCTCCCAAAACCACCATTGAAGACGAACAAAAATTGCAGCAGCTTTAGGACGAATTGATCAAGGTTTGAAGGTGGGTTTAAGGCTCTAATCTAATGTACGACTTTTCTAGGTATTTTAGGATGATTGAGAAATTAGGATTTCTCGAAATTACGTTTTGTCTCACCTATCCTGCTGCAGCTCCACCTCGTTAGCGGCACCTAGTCTGCTTTAGCGGGATAGGGTCCATATTTTTTGTGGACTTTTCCCTTCCCAAATAATTACATGTTGGGTCATAACAAAAATAATCATGATTTACAGCTACAATGGCACATGGACAAGGCAAGGAGTGATGTTTGAAAGAATGTGCACAAATGTAAAATGAAGTGTAAACTATATATTGTTTATTGCTAATCGCGAAAGCCGGTACAATCTCACCCAAAATGATAGTGCATAACAATTATGTCTATTGAATCAGATTAACGAACTCCATTGGAAAAGGAGAGCCACAGAATGAGAAGGGAGACATTGTTGATTGTCTTCAAAAGTGACAGTGCAAGGAGATAAGTTCAATGCTTGAAAGAGAACGAAGGTGGTACTCGTCTATGCATCAAATGAGAAAGTCTAACTCAAATAAATTTATCAACTGAGGTTCAAACCCTGAAGCCTAGAGCATGGAAAGGCGAGCTATATCACATGAGGTAATTCGCCATATGAGCTCGTTGATCCCGACTAATGTTGCTGAATCAGATGAACATTGGGTTTGTGGTAAAATTTTGGACTAAAAATAGACCAAAGGAGAGAAAATTTTGAGAGTCCCATTTTAGGAATTTTATTCCATAGTCGAGAGTTTTGAAATATATATAGAGAAAACACTGCATATTTGTGAAGAACACATTCTAGCTTTCGGGGTTTCTAAATTTGTCTCTTGAATTGATAAATTGAATTTAAATCCAATGTGGTTTTACTTGCTATTGTTTAATTTCATGTTACTCATGGATTCTTTCATGAAAGATATATTTTTTATACTTTTGTTATGGGTGGCTAAAACCTCAAGATTTAAGGGTGAAATTGTGGGGTTGGGTGTTAATTCATGTAGTGTGTATTGGATTATTCTTTTTTTTGCTGCTGTTCATACATGAATTTGAATGGAGTTATTTATGTATTAAGGTTTCAATAATAATTCCTACATCCGATCTCTAGTATATGGTGGTAAGAGATTAATTGGAGTGGATAATTAGTCTATAAATAATAAAAATTTAGGTTTGATCTATGTAACTTATTTTAAAATAAATGTTATGGGACATATATGTTTAACCTATTTCTGCATCTAAAGAAAGAAAAGAGTAAGACATTGGGTTGTTTAGTTTGACATTTAGATGAGACTAAAAAGAGATTTTATGCATTTATGCTTTGTGACTGAAAGATGATTTGCGTCATTGAAGATGACCTAGTCTATTCATGAATGATAATCACTATAGATTAGCACAATTATCCCTATATGACATCGATTTCCAACACACACATCCATAATTTCTTCAGCACTCTTGAATTCTCTCAAGTTTTAATTTAATTGTGATAATTGAGAACGAAAGTTTTCAATTAAATTGGTGAAATGATCCACCCAAATGGTCTTTCTATAAGAAGTAAGCAATTTTAAATTTCATGTTTCTTGGTAGATATCCTCTACTATATACAATTCCCTGTGGGATTCAACCTCGACGCATTGTTGGATTTTTATTGGCAATGACCGATATCCCTGTAATTTGTTTTAAGAACGAAACATGAGTTTCAATCCTACGATGACATCTTGAGTGTGGGACTTCACTATTCCCCTAGAGATTTATGTCTCTATAGTTGAATAAGATCCTCAAGAGTTCATTGATGAAATGTATACGTTTTGATGGTCATGGGAGTGACTCCGGTAGAAAGAATTGGATCCTTATCAAAATAGGGGTTTTGCTCAAGTTTGGGTCAACAAATAAATGGAAGCGAGAATGGTTGATGCAGGTCCTTTTGATTAGGAAAAAATTATGGTTGCTTTCCTCGATAGGTTCTTTCCCTTTGAGATGAGGGAGTCAAGTGTACTTAAATTCATCAAACTTCATCAAGGAAATATGAGTGTGAAGAAGTACACTTTTAAGTTCACATAATTGTCTAAACATGCTCCTAGGGAAAGGATTAGTAAGTTTGTTTCGGGAGTGTACGAAATGGTGGTTAAGGAATGTCATATGCCATGCTTATTAGTATATGGAAATTTCTTGTCTTATGGTTCATTCTCAATAATAACATTCAACTATCCCTTTTATAATTCAAAGTTTAGGAGGTCGATTAAATGTATAAACCCAACAATGAGTTGGGGTCGATCACACAAGGAGTGATACAATGAAGAATTCCATTATGAAGTGTAGAAGTGCTCTAATATTTTGTAGAAGTAAGAGAATATGCAACATAAAGTTAAAACAATGAGTTTTAGTTATCAACAATAAATGGTGAATTTAGTAACCAATTTTTACAAGAAACGAATAGCATTTATTTTGATCAAGTATATAAAGATGGCCTTAGGGGTGTCTGAGCAATAGACTACACATTTCGCCCAATGGGTAATTAACAATTGCTTGCAGTTTTTTACTCTCAATGTGTAGGATAAGGTGTAGCTATATAATACCATTTTTTAATTGGTCATTATCCTTCAAGTGAGTTCTTTCAAACTTCAAGAAGGTTAGCATTACGAAACAACCCAATTCCTTAACACAACCAACTTTACGAAGCTAGACAGTAAAGACGTATAACAGTATGATTATCAATCATTTACTCGACAGTAAACCACTTTTGCAAACGAGCATCTAGTGCTGAATTAGAACTAAATTTAAAAGTTTAGTTCATTAATTAAAACATGAATAAACAATTGAACCCGTTTCAAAACAATGGTAGAACTAGCAATTAATCAATACCAGTAAGCTAATAAGCAGCCGATTACATAGTCACATACATAAGGAAAGGGTTTTAGCCACACATAATGAAAAGCAAGAAATAATTACCAAAATGATGTTCCATTGAATTGACAAAATCTCAAAGGCTGAACGCCAAAATTAAGACTAAAACCTTAAGTCCTTAGTATCTAGGCTCAAAAACCTCTATAAGATTGTTCAATATTGTCAAATTATGTAAAACTCTCTCCAAAACTATGTTGAATATGTTTTGTCTCTCCGAAAATAAATTTATGCATTTTTCGAAAATTTGCCAAAGTTTCAATACATGGGCTCACTCGGCGAAGTTAGCCGGGATCATCAAATGACTTATCGATCTATTGACAAGTGCCTTTTATCATATTTTTGCTTTACTTCTAAACTCAATTGCGATGTAAATTTAGGCGAACTAATTCATGCTCTCTGTTCCAATCGCCGCAATGCTGAAATGTCTTTTTAGTCGCCAAGTTTGTTTGGTTCATGGGCACTTTCGCTAGAAAGTTTGCTTGGCTGTAGGATTTCACGGTTACTCGCTAAGTAGTTTTTGTGAGCTCAAACTTTACTTCTATTATTCTTTTCCAACTTTATCACTCTTTTTCTCAACGTAATGTCGTCGCCTTCTTCTTAAGCATTCATTGCTGCAAGTAAACACTTCGACATCTAGTACAAACATAAAAAATGCAAAGAGGACACTAGTTCATTCAAGAAAAAGACCTAAATAAGTCAAAATTCTCAACTCATCACTCCACAAATCTATGAGGAGAAACTTATGTGAAAGTCTATGGAGACAAAGAGGGCCAAGACTGGTTATGGCGACTTTTCAAATTTGAGGTCCGATGCACATTCTGTTTTTGATTACAAAAAAAATGATGTTTAGATCAAGGTTACTCTAATTCTCAAGTACCAAAGTTCAACAAAAATAAGGTTTCGAACCCTAAGCCTCAACAAGGAAATATCTTTTATCTCTACTTGTGCTAACTTTTAAAAGAAGCATTCGGGTAAATGCATAGTCGGTACATATAATGTCTTTACTTGTTGAAATAGTGGTCATAAGATAAGGGATTTTCTGTAACTTGATACTAATTGAAGATATTTTAGGCAAGTTTTTCCTATTGGTTCCTATGGAAGTACTCCAAAAAAAATCTATTTTATGTACTTCAAACTCAACATGATCAAGAGGGTTCTCCCGATGTGGTTACAGGTATTTTGAAAGTATTTCATATAGATGTTTATGATTTGCCTAACCTTATGCTACCTTGTATTTTGTGACTCCTTGAGTGGCTATGAGATTTTATGTTTCTTCACATATGTTTATAGACCCTTTCTCGCTTGATTCCTATTGGTGAATCTAATGTAACAAAGAGAGTCTATATAAATTATCCCGTCTTCTTATTTCATAGAGAGAATTATGGTTATCATGTAGATTTTATATGTTGGATTTTCTTGTTATTCTTGGTATTGATTAGCTCCATTCTTGTTATTCTTTATTTGATTATAAAACCTGAGGTGTCAAGTTTCAGTTTCTGAATGAGCACGTCCTAAAATGGATTGGGGGAATTCTATACCTAAGGGTCAATTTGTTTCTTGCCATAAAGCTAGTAAAATAATTTCTAAAGTTTTAATATGTCACCTTGTTTGGGTAAGGATACAGATTCTGAAACCCATATTCTATAGTCAGTCACCGTTGTAAATAAGTTTCTAGAAGTCTCTCGCAGTGATCTACTCGATCTTCCTCCTGAAAGGGAAATAGACTTTAGTATTGAACTTCTCCCATACACTGAAGCTATCTCTATTCCTCCTTACCTTATGGCTCCAACAGAACTTAAGGACTTAAAGGATTAATTGAGAGATTTGCTGGATAAGGGTTTCATATGACCAAGTATCTCCCAACATGGTATTCTCTTTTTGTTTGTTCGTAAGAAAAATGATTCACTTCACATGTGTATTCTCAACCGGAAATTCAACACGGTAACATTAAAAATAAGTATCCTCTCCTAAGGATTGATAATTTATTTTACCCTCTCAAATGAGATATTTACTTCTCAAAGATTGACCTTCGATCAGGTTATCAATTATTGAGTTTGAAAGAAAGTGACATTCTGAAGAGGTATTGAACTCCGTATGGTCTTTAAGAGTTTTTGGTAATGTCATTTGGTTTGAGTAATGCTGTGTCCACATTGATCAACTTAATGAACAAAGCACTTAGACTATATCTGCATATGTTTGAGATTATGTTAATCGTTGACATTTTGATTTACTCACTAAGTGAGGATGAGCATATCAATCATTTGAGAATTGTGTTACAAGTTCTCAAGGAAGGATAAATTTTTAGTAACTATGAGTTTCTGTTGCGATACGTGGCTTTTGTGGGTAGCGATATTTCTGGTAAGGGTATTAAGGTAGATACGTAGAAGACAAAAGAAGTTAAGAATTGATATAGACCTTTATCCCCTTAAGATTTTTGAAGCTTTTTGTGCTTTGCTTGATATAAACGATGGCTTGTGGAAGGGTTTTCTTCAATTGCTTTTCTATTGATTACATTGCCACAAAAGAAGGTCAAGTTCTTATGGTCAAAAGCTTGTGAGAAGAGTTTCCAAGAGTTGAAGGATAGGATCACTTCACCTCCTATTTTGACTTCAGCGGAAGGATCAAATGGTTTAGTTGTTTATTTTGAGGCTTCACGTTTTTGTCTTTCGTATGTTTTGATGCAACATGGTAAAGTAATTGCTTATGTTTCAAGGCAATTTATGTTTCACAAAAAGAAGTATATCCTACCCATGATTTGGAATTGGCGGTGTTTGTTTTTGCCTTAAAGGTTTGGAGGCATTATCTCTAGATTTGGTGTCCATGTTTATGTCTTTACCAAGCACAAAGGTTTGTATTCAAGCAAAAAGACCTAAATAGTTGGCAAAATCGATTGCTAGAACTCTTGAAAGACTATGACATGAGAATCCTTTATTACCCGCGTAGAGCTAAGATTGTAGGCGATGCCTTAAGTCAATTATAGATGAGTATTGTTGCACCTGTCGAGATTGGCAACAAAGAATCGTTTCATGATGTTCGTAGAACTTATCTGCTAGGTATTCATTTGGTATATTATGAAAAGGTTTGTATTTTTGTTAAAAATTCTTCAACTTCGTGTTATATATTTGATGTGAAATCCAAGAAAAGTCTTGATCCAATTTTGGTTTAGTTAAAGGAAACAATGGTTAAAAAGTCCATTGAGGCTTTCTCCCGAAGGGAAGATGTTGTGCTTTGATATCAAAGTCGTTCGTGTATTCTCAATTTTGATGATTTGAGAGAAAAAATACTATATTTATGCTATAGTTCGAGGTATTCTATTCATCCGCAAACCACCAAGATATACCGTTACTTGTGGGAGGCCTATTAGTGCAATAGATTGAAAAAAAGATATTAAACTATTTGTGGATAACTGTCCCAATTGACAACAAGTGAAACATCATCATCGAAAGTAGAGGGGTTGTCCCACGATATTACTATTCCTACATAAAAGTTGTAAGACTTGAAAATTGACTTTATTGTTTGTTTCTTTCACCGGTGGCAACATGACTCAATTTGGGTTATGGTTGATAGAGTGACGAAATCCACTCATTTCATATTTGTCAAAGTTTCTTATTCGGCGGATGATTTTGCTAAGTTGTATCTAAAGTAAATAGTTAAGTTACATGGAGTTCCCCTTTCATATCTCCAATTGCGGTAAAAAAGTTACTGCTTGATTTGGGAAATCTTCCAAAAAGGTTCTTGGCACTCGTGTCAAGCTTAGTATGACCATTCATTATCAAACCTATGGTCAAGAAGAGCGTTATATCCAAGCTTTGGAATATGTGTTGAAATATTTTTACTTAAATGGTAATGGGGATGATCAGTTGCCTATGATTAAGTTTGTAGATAATGATAAGTTTCATGCAAGAATTGGTATAACTCTATTTAAGGCTCTACGTGTATGAGGTGTAGATGTCCGATAGGTTTGAATTTTTTTTTTTGATACGTTTGTAGTTGATTCATGACGCTATAGAAAAAGTTTAGGTTAGAAGAGAAAGGTTGAAAATAGTTTAAAGTTGAACAAAATCCGATGACAATGCTAGAATAAGTGATCTTGAGTTTGATGTTATTATTGAGTTTACTTGAAAATTTCACTTATAAAGGTTGTAAGGAGGTTTGCTAAGAAAGGGAAGCCTAGTCCCCTTATGTAGGTCTTTATCAAGTGTTGAGGCAGATAGGCATTGTGGCTTATGAAATAAATTTGCCCTTCAAATTACCACCGGTGCATTCGGTATTCCATATATCCTTATTGAAAAAGTGTATTGTAGATACAATCTATATTGTACCATTAAAGAATTTAGGTATAGAAGAAAGAAATTTTTATGAGGAAGTTTTGGTTGAGATTTTTGACCATGAAATGGTTGAGTGGTGCTACTTGGAGGCAGAGGCCGATATGATATCCCAATATACTCATATCTTACCCTTTATTCCCACTCTATCTTGATGTATTTAGCTCCATATCATTCTTTCATTCAGATTCATGTGTCTTAGTCAATCTAATGTTTCTACATGTATGCATGCATGTATTATGAATTGATTTTTTTAGTATGTTTTAGCTTGGAATAGATTTTCTTCCTTAGCTATGTGAATTTAAGAAATTTCATTCATATTGGGTTGCTAGATCTTATTCCCTTGCTCTTTTCATGCAAGCTTGATCCCATTGAAATATTAATGTTCACAAGGAGGGAGATATCATAACACTAGGAATTTGAAAAAAGGTAAGGCACATTGAACGTGCGGTGCGCAGACCCTAAACAAACCTTGAACCTTTCACAGTGGCCTAAATGAATCGTGGAGAGGGCTAGATTGTCCGTTCAAGGGAACTCAATTCTTTTGTCCCCCTTGTTCACGACCCTCTTCATGGAATGTGAATGGGTAATTAGTCTATGAATGCTACCATGTATGTTTCTCGTCATCTTTTATGTCAAGACTCTTTTAGTATTTTCCCTTTGCATCTACTACCTGATCTATGTCATTTATAACTAATACTCTAAGCCCTATATAATTATTTTAAGTCCTACAACTGTCCATTCTGAACACATGCTTTTTTATAGTAAAGTCCCTCCATGTTACTCCCCAAAGATCTCTTTAAAGATAAATAATAAGAAGATAGGGTTTCACTTCAAGATATCCAATTCACAATTGCTTTTGGTACTTGATCACTATGGTATGTTAGTATTCACCTATGGTGTCCTTTCCTCCATAGAGTTCCCAAGATCTTGTAATTTACTAGTTAAGTTCTCAATTTAAAGTTACGGTTTTATTCAATATTTATGTGTTCCATTCAATTATGATTTTATTGATTAATTTCTATCATCTAATGCATGAACCAAATCGATCCCCTTCTGTTTTTATATGAAAAAAGGATTACAGAGTACGCAGATTAAACTCTTGTGTTAGATTAACTAACTACCAATCGTTATGACATGCTTATGACTGTGCTATGAAATTTCGTGCTTCTAACCTAACTCAAGCCAAATAAACTTATTTAGTGATCACAGTTAACCACTTTTGGTCCCAAATCTTTGGGGTCTCTTTGGGATGGGTGATGTGTATGATCGTTTGTAGAGGTTCAACCCTCAACGTGGTAATGTAACAACCCTAAAAATTAAGATAAGAAATACTTAATGTGTCAAGAATGCCTATGGTTAGACCAAGGTTCACACGGATTGATGCGCGTAGAACCAGACCTCGGAACCCTTGCTACAGCCAAGCCAACTAACTTGGGGAGTTAGTTGAGCTTAGAAAGGTTGGGTCCAGCCATTTAGGGCTCTCGAATACGAAGATTTACTCGTAGGAGTCTTTACCGAACTTAAAAAGAGGAAATCTTAAGTTTGAAGGGTCTAGGGGTAAAATGGTCTTTTTTCTGGCTTAGGGTAGTATCGTAATTACCCTAAATATATAACTAATTATTAATTAATAAGGTGGAGGGGCATTTTGGGGAGAGAGAGAGCTGAAATTGACCTCTTGAAGTGAAGTCTTGCTCCACCCGGGTTCGAACCTAGGTGGAAGCAATGAATTAATGTGATTTTTATTTAAGCTATTGAATTAATGTAATTAACTAATAAATATTATTCATTATCTAATTTAAAATAAAATAAAAATCAGATTTTTATTAAATAAACAAAACCCTATTGACTAAGTCCTAAAACTAGACTCCTATAACTCCAACTCTCTCTCACGTTTATCTTTCCACTCTCATGCTCAATCTCTCTTCTTCTTTCACACGAAAATTCTCTGCCAAAATAAGATAAAAAATCAGAAAAATAAACCAAGTTCTTCACACTTGAAGAACTCACACGAAATCATAAGAAAACAAATGTTAATCGCACACTAGGATAAGGGAGGTTGTCATTTGAGTGGAGTTGACATTGAGGAGGCTTAGACGTGTTCTTGGGTGAAGGTTTTGGGCAGAAAGTCAAGGGTTTAACGTCAAAAAGGTATGGGTTTTCTTCTCTCTTGGTCCCTTTCCCAAGAGACCCCTTAAGGTTCATGTTATTCATTCGAAAACTAGGATTGTTTCCCCATTTGCATGCCCCTGTCACTAGCTCCCAATGAATCATAGGTTGGGTATGATTGCTGGTAGATTTAGGTATATGCTATGTTTTTGTGATGAATATGATTATGTTTGTGTACTTGAAATCGTATGAAAGACAACCATGTATTCGAAATTTTGTGCAAGTGTGTGCGTGTGCAAAAATGTTACTGTAAATTATGTCTCGGGTTAAGTCTTCAAATTTGATATTGTTTTGGTTGTCATTTTACGTGAATAAACCTATGTAAGTCGTGATGTTCATTAAAATGGAAGTGGGGCTGATTTGAGTATCAATATTTTGGCTAAACGAATCTATGAATATGCACCCCAAAAAGTGTTAAATGATCTATGAATTTCCCTAAGTTTTCAAGTGAAAATGTTGGTGAAAATAAGCTAAGAAAATGACTAAATTTCCAGCAAACTTACAAGTTTAGTTTAGGCTAAATGTAGAGGAATAAATCTGGAAATTTAATTGATTATAAAGGGATGAGGCCACCAGGATTCGAACCTGTGACCTCACCCGTGTGATTCCTTAAACTCGCAATAAAAGAAATGGGGTCAGGGGGAATCGAAATGGGGTATACTGGTTGAAAATGTAGAGTACCAAAATTAATAAAATAAAATGGGAGGCGTGGAAATCGAACTCACAACCTCCAGGCAGCGAGTGAAGTGAAGAAAAATAAAAGAAAGGAAATGTGAGGCGTGGGAATCAAACCCACGACCTCAAGGTTGTGAAGGAGAGTAAAGGAGAAAGGGAAAATAAAAGAAAATAAAGTGAGGTTGTGGGGGCTCGATCCCACAACCTCACTGCCAACGCATAGATAAGTCAACATTTAAATAAAAATAAAATAAGGAGGTTGTGGGGGTTCGAACCCACAACCTCTCAGTCCCAAGCGAATAAAAGAAAAATAAAGAGAGGCTATGGGGGTTTGATCCCACAACCTCATGGTTAATGCGAAGTAGACAAGGAAAATAAATAGGAAAATAAAAAAGGGCTGTGGGGGTTCGAACCCACAACCCCTCGGCCAAGGGAGAGAGTTTCTAAGAAAAAGGAACTAAAAAGAAATGTTGATGTTAGGGCTCGATCTAGGGTCCCAATGTCATGAGGACTAAAAATAAAATCAAGGAAAAATGTAAGTGTTGTCCAAGGGATTCGAACTTGGGTTCCCTTGCCCAAATTTCCATATTGATACATAAGTCATACGTGAATTAAATATTCAAGAATAATACCACCTACTTAGATCGAAATCGAGATCTTGGCATACATACAAGATATATAAGTCTTGTACTACATAATCTTAGGAAGATATGAGTCACTTAACGAACTATGAATGAAGCCTCATAGCTTGTATGTATAGACCCATAAGTCTAGCATACGTTTAAAAATAAGTGAACCGAAGATGTGTGTAATGAAATTAAGTAACCCTAGGAGGGTTAAGTACGAGTGTAAAACACACTATATGGCCAAGTGCATTGGCATACGATGAAATGATTATTATGTAATGAAATGATGAAACCCTAGAAGGGTTAAGTAAGAGTGTGAAACACACAAATGTCCAAGTGCATTGGCATATGATGAAATGAACATTCACGTAAAATGGGGTGAGTAATTATGAAGAGCAATTGTGCTAATGTTAATGAATGTGGTGACAACATGATATGAGGCTAATGTAAAAGATGAGAACAATCTCAAATGAGCCTAAGTAAATGTTACCAAAACGTACTCACCTATGAGAGTGTAAAGTTAATGAAGAGACCAGTCTTTATGAACACTCTAATGAAAGTATTGAGATTAACACACTTAATACTAATGATGAGATGAGAAATCATCTATTGAGCTATGATGTCTTCATACTAGTAGCCAACTTCCATGACGTATGAGTTGAATGTAATGGAACTTTATATTGAGCACGAATAGACTAGCTATGTGCGGTGATGCCTTCTTTCGGGAAGGGCGGAGGTTCACGTAACTCTCATGAGATGAGACTGTCCGGCTTGCCGGGTATGGGTCTCCTTATATCTCCTAGTCTTCGAACCTATACTGCCAATATAGGGATCTCGCTGGGTCCAATTCCCATGTATGCTAGCATGTTTTGGGTCACTTTGGCCGGTGATTCCACCTCTTTTCGGTGTGGGGGAGACACTGGAGTTCATGATGCTTACATGATCTATGTCGGTTAAAGTTAAAGTTCCCAATGAATAAATGAGGCCATCCTCAAAAGATGCACATAATGAACTGAATGATACCAAAGGTGTTAGGATAGGACAATTAAGAGGTGAGCTAGACTCAAGTAATGACACTAGGTTATTCTTGATCATTGCACAGCAAGCCCGATGATAGTCTTAAACTACATCCTAGGTATAGCTGGTGTTACACTAGCCTATGAACGAAATGAAATGAAGTACATATAAATGAATGAAGCAGACTCTGTGTTTGCTAATGAAGACTCCCTAGTTGAGGTCCCATATGTTGAGCCCTCATTTTGGAAAGTCTTAATGTCAAGTCCATGATTCCAAGGTCTCATGGCATATGAATGAATGTTATAAAAGATGTTATGTGCTATATGCTATATGATATGTGTTATGTGTAAGATGTTATGTGTTGTGTGCAATATGATAAGTATGATGATGTATGTTACTCTCATGGCATGACTTTCCTAATCCAAATTTGGAAAGCTCACTGACTTTCCTAATCCAAATTTGGAAAGTTCACTAACTTTCCTAATCCCAATTTGGCAAGTCCACTGACTTGACTTTCCATAATCATGTTGTTAGGAAAGAGCTATTCTTCCTCATGCATGTCCTTGGTGTGTGCTTGCATATACCCATACTTAATACAAGTGTGTACTAATCCCATACAACTCTATATTTTTAGGTGCAGGCACAGGTGGACGCTAGAGCTTACAGGTCGATGTTGCAGCTATCCGGACGTGGAGTTTTCATCTAAACTTGGTAGGCCCTTATGCTTTCGAGGATGTCTACTGTTACTATCTAGCTTAGATATAGGTTTTAGCTAGTCGAGTATGTTTCACTAGTGTTTCTTTCCATTTTTATTTCAGACATTGTATTGGTGCCATTTTGGCAATTATACATTTAATGCAGTATTGAACTATTTCTTTTAGTTGATAATCTTAATGCTAGATGGTTGATGGTAAACATTATGAATGTAAGTAGAATGACCTTTATGCATGTTAAGAAACCAAAACTTTCAAATTTTCCGCTAAAATTAACCTAGATGAACGTAAGTAGGCTTGCCTGCGACCTTTGAGAGGTTAACGACACCAGTATCGTTTGGGGTCTACACTCCGATCTTGACAAAGTTGGTATCAGAGCCCTAGGTTGAATTCCGAGAATAATGAGTGCACATCAACCACATTGAGTAGTTTCTAAGTCATGGTAGTGAAGTGCACCACTATCCTGAATTAGAGACTACATGATGCGTCGGAAAATTTCGCTTTTTCTGATCTTATCGCGCTTTTCCTAATGTATAATTTGTTGGTGTTATGAGCGTGTCTACATCAATCTTTGTTGTTTTCAGAGAATGAATACTAGGAGAACCACTGGTCAGAGGAGAGGAGGTGCAGCTGCTGGGGGCAATCAGGTTCCACCCTAAGCTCTAGCTGAAGGAGTGGCTATGCCGGCTAACCTAGCTGGGTTGACTGATGTTGTCAAGACTAGAATCTAGACCCCAGACGAGACCGGCGTCGTTGACCTCTCAGAGGTCGCAGACAAGCCTACTTACGTCATTCTTACTTTACATAGGTTAATTTTAGCGAAAAATTTGAAACTTTTTGTTTCTAAACATTACTTACTAAACATTTCTAATATATTCGTAATTCGTTCAACATCAACCATCTAAACATTAAGAGATAATCAAATGAAAGAAACAGTTCAATAACATAATTGTATAATTGCCAAAATGGCACCCATACATAGTCGGAATAAAATAAGAAAGAAACGCTAGTGGAACATGCTCCACTAGCTCAACTCCTAAACTAAGCTAGAACATAAACAGCAGCATCCTCGAAAGCATGAGGACCTACCAAAACCGGATGAATGCTGGACGTCCGGATAACTACAACGATGATCCTGTAACTCTACCGTCCACCTGTGCTTGCACCTAAAATAGTAGAGTTTGTATAGGGTTAGTACACACTTGTACTAAGTATAGGTATATGCAAGCACACACCAAGAACATGCATGAGAAGGAATAGCTCTTTCCTAACAACATGATTTTTGGAAGTCAAGTCAGTGGACTTGCCAAATTGAGATTAGGAAAGTTAGTGAACTTTCCAAATTTGGATTAGGAAAGTCATGCCATGAGAGTAACATGCATCATCATACTTATCATATTGCACACATCACATAACATATTACACATATCACATATCATATTGCATATAGCACATAACATCTTTCATATCATTCATTCATATACCATGAGACCTTGGAATCATGGACTTAACATTAAGACTTTCCAAAATGAGGGCTCAACATATGGGACCTCAACTAGGGAGTCTTCATTAACAAACACAGAGTGTGCTTCGTTCATTCATACGTACTCCATTTCATTTCATTCATAGACTAGTATAAACACCAGTTATACCTAGGATGTAGTTTAAGACTTTCATTAGGTTCGTTGTGTAATGACCAAGAATGACCTAATGTCATTACTTGAACCTAACTCACCTTTTGATTATCCTATCCTAACACCTTTGATATCATTCATTTCATTATGTGCATCATTTGAGGCTGGTCTCATTCATTCATTGGGAACTTTAACTTTAACCGACGTAGATCATGTGAGCATCATGAAATCCAGTGTCTCCCCCACACCGAAAAGAGGTGGGATCACCGGCCAAAGTGATCCAATAACATGCTAGCGTACATGGGAATTTAACCCCGCCAGATCCTTATATTGGCAGTATAGGTTCGAACACTAGGAGATATAAGGAGACCCACACCCGGCAAGCCGAACAGTCTCATCTCATGAGAGTTACGTGAACCTCCGCCCTTCTCGAAAGAAGGCATCACCGCTCATAGCTAGTCTATAGGTGCTCAGTATAAAGTTCCATTACATTCATCTCATACGTCATGGAAGCTGGCTTCTAGTATGAGGACATCATAGCTTATTAGATGATTTCTCATCTCATCCTTTGTATTGAGTGTGTCAAGCTCAATACTCTTATTAGAGTGTTCATGGAGACTTGTCTCTTCATTATCTTACACCCTCATAGGTGGTTACGTGTTGGTAACATTTACTTAGGCTCATTTGAGATTACTCTCATCATTTACATTAGCCTCATATCATGTTGTCACCACATTCATTATCATTAGCACCTTTGCTTTTTTTCATAGTTACTCACCTCTTATTATGTGAATGTTCATCTCATTATATGCCAATGCACTTGGCCATTTAGTGTATTTACACTCATACTTAACCCTTCTAGGGTTCATCATTTCATTTCATACATCTTAGGTTCACTTATTTTTGAACGTATGTTAGACTTATGAGTCTATACACACAAGCCATGAGGATTCGCTCATAGTTCGTTAAGTAATGCTTACATTCCTAAGATTATATAGTACAAGACTTATGTATCTTGCAATTATGCCAAGATCTTGAATTTGATCTAAGTAGGTGGCATTTATTCTTGTACATTTTGTTCACGTATGATTTATGTATCAATACGGATGTTTGGACAAGGAATCCCAAGTCTTGAATCAATTGGATATCATTTACATTTTTAATCAATTTTATTCTAATATTCATAACTTTTTAATTCTAAGTCAAATCACAATATTTACTGTGAAGGCTTACTTTTCTATTTTAAATTTCTCTTACATTGGCCGATGGGTTGTGGGTTCAAGCCCCCACAACCCCATTTTCGTTTTTCTTTTATTTATTTCGGCTCATGTAAGGCTTTGGGACCCGAGGTCGAGTCCCCTCAGCCACACTAAATTATCCTTTAATTTCCCTTCCCTTCCCTTCGCTTAAGGCCGAGAGGTTGTGGACCCACAACCTCTTTATTTCATTCTCCCTTTTAAGAGTTGACTGATTGAGTTGACTGTGAGGTTGTGGGGTCGAATCCCCACAGCCTCATTTCATTTTGATTTTTATCTCCCTCATCTGCATAGAGGTCGTGGGTTCGATTCCCACGCCTCTCATAATTTTTTCTTTATTTTTTCTTTTCCTTGGTTTCTAACCGAGAGGGTGTGGGTTCGAATCCCACCCCTCTCATTTCTTATTTTCTTTTTCTTCACACTTATTTCCCAGCCAAGACAGGTTCGAATCCCCCTCACCATACAAACTTTTTCTTCTTTAATTTTTTTGGGGATTTTAAAGGGGTGAGGTCTCGGGTTCGACCCCCAATGACCTCACCTATTTTTCTTTATTTTTCTTAACCTTCTAATCAACTTAAATTTGGCAGAGATATATCAACATAATGCTGGACATTTAAGGCAACTTCATTACTCATTTTTATCTCCATTTGTTCGTGAATTTATAGAGCAACACATAGTTCATTTGGTGCATTCTTTAATACATTTTTTTTTCACGAATTCTTAACCAAGATGTTTACTCCTCAATTCAGCCACACTTCATGTCACATGAACATCACATTTTACTTCAAAGAGTGTACATAAAACAACAAACAAAACATTAACAAAATCAAGCCTCTAGGCCGAGACTCAAACATGCCATACATATTTTTTTTTCTTAATTCGAACACACACATGGTTGTCTTTTCATGAATTAACGTACATCCAATACATTAACATTTAGCACAAACATCACATAATCCTAAGTCTACCAGCATTCATACCAACCTACATTCATTGGGAGCTAATGACAGGGACATGCAACAGGGGAAACAACCTTAGTTTTTGAGCCGAATATACTTAGTCCTAGGGGTCTCTTGGGAAAGGGACCAAGAGTAAGAAGACCCATATCTTTGTGTTCTTGTTAAATGTTCAGAATGCTGCCCAAGAACTCCTCCACAAATCAGTCCACACACCCAAAGTCACACCTTAACCGACTAGTGTAGTACGTTTTGCTTAACGTTACCGGATTGTTTTCTCTTTTGTGTTTCTATCTTTCAAGTTCTTGATGAACTTTTGCCTTTACTTGGTTTTTCTTTTGCTGATTGTTTTATCAGTTTGCAGCCATGAAAAAGAGAGTGAAAGAGAGAGAGAAATCGTGCAAGAGAGAGTGGGGGAAATGGGAGATAGAAGTCTAGTAGAAGTAGAACTTTGTGGGTATGAATTAGTCAACTTAATAATTAATCAAAATTAATAAAAATCTGATTTCTTTTTCCTAAATCAGCTAATATTAATTATTTATTAAAAACTAAGTTAACACATTAAAATAAAAGCAAGTTAAATCTTGCTTCTAGTGGGGCTCGAACCCGAGTGACCCCATTTACGAGAAATGGGTCAATTCGGGTTGCCCCACCCGAAATACATTAAATAAATTTATTAATTAATTAATTAATAATTCCTCAGGGTAATTACAATATTACCCTTGGCTTGAAAAAGACCATTTTACCCTTGGACTCTCAAAACATAAGATTTCTTCTTTTTAGTCCGGTAAAAACTCTTTCAATTAAATCTTCATTTTCGCGAGCCTCACATGGTTGGTTCCAACCTTTCCAAGCTCAATTAACTCCCCAAGTTAGTTGGCTTGGTCGTAGTAAGGGTTCTGAGGTCTGGTTCTTCGCGTATCAATACGTGTGGACCTTGGTCTAATCGTATGCATTCTTGAAAAACCTAAGTCTTGATCCTATTCATTTTTAGGGTTGTTACATTATCCCCCCCTTAGGAACTTTCGTCCCCGAATGACACTACTACTTCATGTTGTAATGCCAGTCAGGTTGTAATAAAAGCACTATACACAGTCAATCAATAGCAACAAAGTACGGGGAGGTAAGGAAGCATAGGTTTAAAAGTATAAAGTCTAACCTCAAGAGCTGAACAGGTTAGGGTAGCGGGCCCTCATGTCGGCCTCAGCATCCCACGTAGCACCCTCAACAAGATGATTTATCCACAAGTCTTCATCAACCCCCAAACCTTCAACAGGTAAGATTGATGCTGGATCACCTAGGCACTTCTTCAACATAGATACATGAAAAACTGGATGGACAGAAGCTAACTCTGCGGGCAATACCAACTCATAGGCCACCTCACCCACACACTGTAGGATCTCATATGGCCCAACATATCTCGGACTCAGCTTCCCTTTCTTACCAAATCTCATCACCCCTTTCATCGGTGATATTTTTAAGTAAACCTGGTCACCAACATCAAACTCTAAGGGTCACTTTCTGTTATCAGCATATGACTTCTGCCGACTGTACACAATGGTCAACCTGTCCCTAATCATTCTGACCTTCTCTAAGGCCTCATGAATGATATCCGGCCCCAAAATGGATGACTCTCCAACCTCGAACCACCCAACTGGAGATCTACACCTCCTACCATACAATGCCTCAAACGGTGCCATCCCAATGCTGGAGTGATAGCTATTATTATATGAGAACTCTATCAAAGGCAGATGGTCATCCCAGTTACCTCTGAAGTCAATCACACACGCCCTCAACATATCCTCCAATGTCTGTATGGTGCACTCTGCCTGCCCATCTGTCTGAGGGTGAAAGGCAGTGCTAAGCTTCACCTGCGTGCCCAAGCTCTTCTGGAAAGATCTCCATAAATGAGAAGTAAACTGAGCTCCTCTGTTTGAAATAATAGACAAGGGAATCCCATGCCATCTAACAATCTCATCAATGTAGAGCCTCGCATAATCCTCGGCTCTGTAGATAGACTTTACAGGGATAAAGTGGGCAGAATTAGTCAATCTGTCCACAATAACCCATATAGAGTCATGCTGCCTCCTAGTCCTCGGAAGCCCAACCACGAAGTCCATAGTAATGGCCTCCCATTTCCAAGTCGAAACCTCAAAAATCTGCGTCAGACCACCAGGCTTAAGATGCTCTGCCTTAACCTGCTGACAATTAGGACACTTGGCCACATATTCTGCAATGTCCTTCTTCATGCCATCCCACCAATAAATCTGCTTGAGATCATGAGACATATTGGTGGAACCTGGATATATAGAATATCTGGAACCATGGGCCTCTGCAACAATCCTGGTCTGCAAATCATCCACATCTGGCACACACAGCCTGTCCTGATACCTAAGTATGCCATCACCTCCCAAAGCGAAAGACTCATTCATCTTCATCAGCACTGAGTCCTTCAGCTCAATCAACGCGGGATCTAGATGCTGACCCTGCTTGACTTCAACTACCAAGGATGATTCAGAACTAGGATGAACTGAAACATCCCCACTAGTGGAGTCAACCAAATGCACACCATGTCTGGCCAGTCTGTGTACATCTTTTACTAGCTCCTTCTTCTCATCCTCAACGTGAGCTGTACTTCCCATGCTCATACTGCTCAAAGCATCAGCTACAACATTAGCATTACCTGGATGATAGTGCACATTCATGTCATAATCCTTCAACAGCTCCAACCATCTCCGCTGACGTAGATTCAACTCCCTCTGTGTGAGCACGTACTGGAGACTTTTATGGTCTGTGAACATATCTACATGCACTCCATACAGATAATGCCTCCACAGCTTCAGTGCAAATACCATAGCTGCCAACTCCAGGTCATGAGTGGGATAATTCTTCTCATGAACCTTGAGTTGTCTAGATGCATAGGCTATCACCTTACCAACCTGTATAAGAACACAACCCAAACCAACCCTAGATGCATCACAATAAACAGTGTAATTCTCACCACACTTAGGCAAAGTAAGCACCGGGGCTGAAGTGAGTCTGTCCTTGAGCTCCTGGAAACTCTTCTCATAAGTCTCCGTCCATTCAAACTTGGCCTTCTTCTTAGTCAAAGCTGTCAATGGGGAAGCAATGGAAGAAAAGCCCTCCACAAACCTACGGTAGTAATCAGCCAATCCCAAAAAGCTACGGATGTCAGTAGGAGTAAGAGGCTTTGGCCAGTTCTTCACATCCTCAATCTTCCTGGGATCCACCTCTACGCCCTGATCGGACACAACATGACCCAGGAAGGTCACTGATCCCAGCCAGAATTCACATTTGCTGAATTTGGCATACAACTGATGCTGTCTAAGTACCTGCAAGGTTAGTCTCAAATGCTGTTCATGCTTTTCCTTGGTCTTAGAGTAGATGAGAATGTCATCAATAAATACTATGTCGAAAGAGTCAAGGTATTCACAGAAGACCCTGTTCATGAGATCCATAAATGCAGCAGGTGCATTCGTGAGACCAAATGACATGACTAAGAACTCATACTGACCATAGCGGGTACGAAAGGTTGTCTTTGGGATATCTCCATCCCTAACCCTAAGCTGATGATACCCTGAACGAAGATCGATCTTAGAGAAGAAACTAGACCCTTGGAGTTGGTCAAACAGATCATCTATTCTGGGGAGTGGATACTTATTCTTTATAGTGACTTTGTTGAGCTGCCGATAATCGATACACATTCTAAGGGTTCCATCTTTCTTCTTTACAAACAACACTGGAGCGCCGCAAGGGGATATGCTCGGCTGAATGAAACCCTTGTCAGTGAGATCTTTTAACTGCAGCTTCAACTCTTTGAGTTAAGCTGGAGCCATTCTGTAAGGAGGGATTGAAATTGGTTTAGTATCGGGTTCTAAATCGATACCAAAGTCAATCTCTCGAAGGGGAGAGACTCTAGGTAAATCATCAGGGAACACATCTAAGAACTCATTCACTACAGGTACTGAGTCTATGGAAGGAATGTCATGATCTAAATCATTAACACTCACAAGATGACACAATAACCCCTTGGACATCATTTTATTGGCCTTAAGGTTAGAAATCAAGGGGTTAGGACAACTCGAATTGTACCCCTCCCAGACTAACTCTTCTTCATTAGGAAAGCGAAATCTCACCACTCTACTACGACAGTCTAAGCAAGCATAACAACTGTGAATCTAATCCATGCCAATAATAATATCAAAATCATGCATGGGCAACTCAACCAGGTTTGCACACATAGTTTTACCGCTCACAACTATTGGGTAATCTTTGTATACTCTATCAGTTCTTACATTCTCTCCCAAAGGTGTACTAACTACTATAGGATCATGTAGAACTTCAGGCAATACCTCAAAAGTAAGAGCAAGCAGAGGAGTTACAAAGGAAAGTGTAGACCCTGGATCAAGTAAAGCATAAACAGAAGTTGAGAATACTTGCAGCATACCTGTGACCATATCAGCGGACTTCTCCTGCTTTTCTCTGCTCTTCAGGGAATTGAACCTGTTCCTCTTAGGAGGCTCGGCTGCTGCTGCACCCTGTGTGTTAGGCCTAGGCTGAATATTACCTCCAGCCTGACCTCTATTCTGTGGGCAGTCTTTGACCATGTGTCCACTCTTACCACAACCAAAGCAGGCATTAGTGCCCTGTCTGCACTCTTCACTGTGAGCTCGGCCACACTTAGCACAATTCTTCTTAGTACGCTGCATCTCACCTCCATTTCCCTTCTTGGGCTCAGGTCTGCCTCCTTTAGGTGTAGTACTCCTCTGAGGATTAGAATTCCCAGAACTCTGTTGCCCCTTTTTGAACCTTGGCTGCTCACGGACGCTAAAGTTATTCCTGTGGCCTCCATGACTGGGTCCTGCCTGATCTTGAGGCCTGGGCCTCCTAGCATCACGAACACCTCTTTTTTTGCGGCTGTCCTCTACCTGCTGGACATGCACCATCAACCTGGAAAGATCCATATTGTCATGGAGCATAGCAGATCGACACTCCTCCTCCAGGTCTCCATTGATTCCTGTGAGGAACCTGCTCATCTCATCCCTGCTGTTAGAAACCAAGGAAGTAGCATACTTGGGAGATTTCAACAAGGTTCAGTATTATTCTTATTCTTGCTATTAAATACTTAGGGAAAAACAACATACCTTGACAGCTTAACAAACTTCAGGGAATACTCCCTGACTGTCATGGAGCCTTGTTTGAGGTTGATGAATTCCTCAACCTTGGCCTCCCTCATCTCCCTGGGAAAGAATCTTTCTAGAAATGATGTCTTGAACAGCTCCCATGTGACTAGTACTCCAACTAAGACACGGCTATCTTGCCACATCTTGTACCAAGTCTGTGCAACATCCTTGAGCTGATAAGAAGCCAGCTCAGCCTTCTCAACATCAGTGGCCCCCATAGCTGCCAGAATCTTATGCACCTCATCTACAAACTCTTGAGGATCCTCCGATGTGTTAGCCCCTGTGAAAATGGGAGGATTCATCCTCGTGAAATCCCTCAGTCTGTCAGCGATGCTACGGACCGGTGGGTTCTCCCTCTGAACATCCTGTCTGTTGACCTGGGCAGTCATAGCCTGGGACTGCATAGTAATGACCTGTGCCATTTGGGCCAAAGATGCCCGCACCTCAGCATCAGTCAACCCAGCTGGGTTAACTGGTATGGCCACTCCTTCAGCTGGAGCCTGGGGTAGATCCTGATTACCCCTAGAAGCTGCTCCTCCTCTCCTCTGACCAAATCTCTCCTAGTGTTCATTCTCTGGAAAAACAAAAAGGATTGATGTTAGACACGTTCGTAACACCAAGAATTCAGACATTCAGAAAAGTACGATAAGATCAGAAGAAGGGAAACTTTCCTACGCATCATGCAGTCTCTAATCCAGGATAGTGGTGCACTTCACTACCATGACTTAGAAACTACTCAATGTGGTTGATGTGAACTTATTATTTTCGTAATTTAACCTAGTGCTCTGATACCAACTTTGTCACGACTGGAATCTAGACCCCAGACAAGACCGGCGTCGTTGACCTCTCAAAGGTCGCAGACAAGCCTACTTACGTCATTCTTACTTTACATAGGTTAATTTTAGCGGAAAATTTGAAACTTTTTGTTTCTAAACATTACTTACTAAACATTTCTAATACATTCGTAATTCGTTCAACATCAACCATCTAATTATTAAGAGATAATCAAATGAAAGGAATAGTTCAATAACATAATTGTATAACTGCCAAAATGGCACCCATACATAGTCCGAATAAAATAAGAAAGAAATGCTAGTGGAACATGCTCCACTAGCTCAACTCCTAAACTAAGCTAGAACATAAATAGTAGCATCCTCGAAAGCATGAGGACCTACAAAAACCGGATGAATGCTGGACGTCCGGATAACTGCAACGATGATCCTGTAACTCTACCGTCCACCTATGCCTGCACCTATAATAGTATAGTTTGTATAGGGTTAGTACACACTTGTACTAAGTATGGGTATATGCAAGCACACACCAAGGACATGCATGATATGCCAATGCACTTGGCCATTTATTGTATTTACACTCATACTTAACCCTTCTAGGGTTCATCATTTTATTTCATACATCTTAGGTTCACTTATTTTTGAACGTATGTTAGACTTATGAGTCTATACACACAAGCCATGAGGCTTCGTTCGTAGATCGTTAAGTAATGCTTACATTCCTAAGATTATGTAGTACAAGACTTATGTATCTTGCAATTATGCCAAGATCTTGAATTAGATCTAAGTAGGTGGCATTTATTCTTGTATGTTTTGTTCACGTATGATTTATGTATCAGTACGAAAGTTTGGACAAGGAATCCCAAGTCTTGAATCAATTGGATATCATTTACATTTTTAATCGATTTTATTCTAATATTCATAACTTTTTAATTCTAAGTCAAATCACAATATTTACTTTGAAGGCTTACTTTTCTATTTTAAATTTCTCTTACATTGGCAGATGGGTTGTGGGTTCAAGCCCCCACAACCCCATTTTCGTTTTTCTTTTATTTATTTTGGCTTATGTGAGGCTTTGGGACCCGAGGTCGAGTCCCCTCAGCCACACTAAATTATCCTTTAATTTCCCTTCCCTTCCATTCGCTTAAGGCCGAGAGGTTTGGGTTCGAACCCCCACAACCTCTTTATTTCATTCTCCCTTTTAAGAGTTGACTGATTGAGTTGACTGTGAGGTTGTGGGGTCGAATCCCCACAACCTCATTTCATTTTGATTTTTATCTCCCTCATCCGCATAGAGGTCGTGGGTTCGATTCCCACGCCTCTCATAATTTTTTCTTTATTTTTCCTTTTCCTTGGTTTCTAACCGAGAGGGTGTGGGTTCGAATCCCACCCCTTTCATTTCTTATTTTCTTTTTCTTCACACTTTTCCCAGCCAAGACAGGTTCGAATCCCCCTCACCATACAAACTTTTTCTTCTTTAATTTTTTTGGGGATTTTAAAGGGGTGAGGTCTCGGGTTCGACCCCCAATGACCTCACCTATTTTTCTTTATTTTTCTTAACCTTCTAATCAACTTAAATTTGGCAGAGATATATCAACATAATGCTGGACATTTAAGGCAACTTCATTACTCATTTTTATCTCCATTTGTTCATGAATTTATAGAGCAACACATAGTTCATTTGGTGCATTCTTTAATACATTTTTTTTCACGAATTCTTAACCAAGATGTTTACTCCTCAATTCAGCCACACTTCATGTCACATGAACATCACATTTTACTTCAATTAGTGTACATAAAACAACAAACAAAATATTAACAAAATCAAGCCTCAAGGCCGAGACTCAAACATGCCATACACGTTTTTTTTTCTTAATTCGAACACACACATGGTTGTCTTTTCATGAATTAAGGTACATCCAATACATTAACATTTAGCACAAACATCAAATAATCCTAAGTCTACCAGCATTCATACCAACCTACATTCGTTGGGAGCTAATGACAGGGACATGCAACGGGGGAAACAACCTTAGTTTTTGAGCCGAATATACTGAGTCCTAGGGGTCTCTTCGGAAAGGGACCAAGAGTAAGAAGACCCATACTTTGTTTTCTTGTTAAATGTTCAGAATGCTGCCCAAGAACTCCTCCACAAATCAGTCCACACACCCAAAGTCACACCTTACCCGACTAGTGTAGTACGTTTTGCTTAACGTTACCGGATTGTTTTCTCTTTTGTGTTTCTATGTTTCAAGTTCTTGATGAACTTTTGCCTTTACTTGGTTTTTCTTTTGCTGATTGTTTTATCAGTTTGCAGCCAAGAAAAAGAGAGTGAAAAAGAGAGAGAAATAGTGCAAGAGAGAGTGGGGGAAATGGGAGATAGAAGTCTAGTAGAAGTAGGACTTTGTGGGTATGAAGTAGTCAACTTAATAATTAATCAAAATTAATAAAAATCTGATTTCTTTTTCCTAAATCAGCTAATATTAATTATTTATTAAAAACTAAGTTAACACATTAAAATAAAAGCAAGTTAAATCTTGCTTCTAGTGGGGCTCGAACCCGAGTGACCCCATTTACGAGAAATGGGTCAATTCGGGTTGCCCCACCCGAAATACCTTAAATTAATTAATTAATTAATTATTAATAATTCCTCAGGGTAATTACAATATTACCCTTGGCTGGGAAAAGACCATTTTACCCTTGGACTCTCAAAACTTAAGATTTCTTCTTTTTAGTCCGGTAAAAACTCTTTCAATTAAATCTTCGTTTTTGCGAGCCTCACATGGTTGGTTCCAACCTTTCCAAGCTCAATCAACTCCCCAAGTTAGTTGGCTTGGTCGTAGTATGGGTTCTGAGGTCTGGTTCTTCGCGTATCAATACGTGTGGACCTTGGTCTAAGCGCATGCATTCTTGAAAAACCTAAGTCTTGATCCTATTCATTTTTAGGGTTGTTACAGATGTCGAGGTGCGGGCATCTCTGGCCTAGATGGCACAGGCCATCACTATGCAGGCCCAGGCTATGACTGCCCAGGTCAACCGGTAGGATGTTTAGAGGGAGAGCCCACTGGTTCGTAGCATGGCTGACAGGCTGAGAGACTTCACGAGGATGAATCCTCCTATTTTCACAGGGTCTAAGAATTCAGAGGACCCCAGGAGTTTGTGGATGAGGTGAATAAGATTTTGGTGGCTCTGGGGGCCACAGATATTGAGAAGGTTGAGCTGGCTTCCTATCAGTTCAAGGATATTGCACAGACTTAGTGCAAGATGTGGCAGGATAGCCAAGCTTTGGGCAGAGTTACGTCACTTGGGAGCTATTTAAGACAGTCTTCCTGGAGAGATTCTTTCCCAGAGAGATGAGGGAGGCAAAGGTTGAGGAGTTTATCAACCTTAAGCAGGGATCTGTGACAGTCAGGGAATATTCCTTGAAGTTTGTTAAACTATCCAGGTATGCTATTTTAACAGTAAGGATGAGATGAGTACTTAAGTTTGTTAAATTATCCAGGTATGCTACTTCCCTTGTATCTAACAGCAGGGATGAGATGAGCAGGTTCCTCACATGAATCAACGGAGATCTGGAGGAGGAGTGTCGGTCTGCGATACTCCATGATAACATGGACCTCTCCAGGTTGATGGTGCATGTCCAGCAGGTAGAGGACAGACGCAAAAAGTGGGGCATTCGTGATGCTAGGAGGCCTAAGCCTCAAGATCAGGCAGGTCCTAGCCATGGAGGCCACAGAAACAATTTTGGAATCCGTGAGCAGCCCAGGTTCAAGAAGGGGCAGCAGAGTTCTGGGAACTCTAATTCTCAGAGGAGTACAACACCTAGAGGAGGCAGACCTGAGCCCAAGAAGTGTAATGGAGGTGAGATGCAGCATCCCAAAAAGAACGGTGCTAAGTGTGGTCGTGCTCACAATGGAGAGTGCAGACAGGGCACTAATGCCTGCTTTGGTTGCGGTAAGAGTGGGCACATAGTTAGAGACTGCCCACAGAACAGAGGTCAGGCTGGAGGTAATGCTCAGCCTAGGCCTAATCCACAGGGTGAAGCAGCAGCCGAGCCTTCTAAGAGGAACAAATCCTATGCCCTGAAGGGTAGGGAGGAGCAGGAGAAGTCCGCTGATGTGGTCACAGGTATGCTGCAAGTATTCTCAACTTCTACTTATGCTTTACTTGATCCAGGGTCTACGCTTTCCTTTGTAACTCCTTTGCTTGCTCTCACTTTTGAGATATTGCCTGAAGTTCTGCATGATCCTATAGTGGTTAGTACACCTTCAGGAGAAAATTTAAGAACTGATAGAGTATAAAAGGATTGCTCAATAGTTGTAAGTGGTAAGACTATGTGTGTAGAGTTGGTTGAGTTACCCATGCATGATTTGGATGTTATTCTTGGCATGGACTGGCTTCACAGTTGTTATGCTTGTTTCGATTGTCGTAGTAGAGTGGTGAGATTTTGTTTCCCTGATGAAGAGGAGCTAGTCTGGGAGGGGTACAACTCGAGTCGTCCAAATCCCTTGATTTCGAACCTTAAGGACAATAAAATGATGTCTAAGGGGTTATTGTGTCATCTTGTGAGTGTTAATGATTTAGATCATGACATTCCTTCCATAGACTCAGTGCCTGTAGTGAATGAGTTCCTAGATGTATTTCGTGATGATCTGCCTGGAGTCCCTCCCCCTCGAGAGATTGACTTTGGTATCGACTTAGAACCCGATACTAAACCAATTTCAATTCCTCCCTACAGGATGGCTCCAGCTGAACTCAAGGAGTTGAAGCTGCAGTTAAAAGATCTCACTGATAAGGGTTTCATTCAGCTAATGTTATCCCCTTGGGGCGCTCCAGTTTTGTTTGTGAAAAAGAAGAATGGAACCCTTAGAATGTGTATCGATTATCGGCAGCTCAACAAAGTCACTATAAAGAATAAGTATCCACTTCCCAAAATAGATGATTTGTTCGATCAGCTCCAAGGGTCTAGTTTCGTCTCTAAGATTGATCTTCGTTCCGGGTATCATCAGCTTAGGGTTAGGGATGGAGACATCCCAAAGACAACCTTTCGTACCCGTTATGGTCATTATGAGTTCTTAGTCATGTCATTTGGTCTCACTAATGCACCAGCTGCATTTATGGACCTCATGAACTGAGTCTTCCGTGAATACCTTGATTCTTTCATCATAGTATTCATTGATGACATCATCATCTACTCTAGGACCAACGAAGAGCAAGAACAGTATTTGAGACTAACCTTGCAGGTACTTAGACAACATCAACTGTATGTCAAATTCAACAAGTGTGATTTCTGGCTTAGATCAGTGACCTTCCTGGGTCATGTTGTGTCCGATCAGGGCGTGGAGGTGGATCCCAGGAAGACTGAGGCTGTGAAGAACTGGCCAAAGCCTCTTACTCCCACTGAAATCCGTAGGTTTCTGGGATTGGGTGGTTACTACCGCAGGTTTGTGGAGGGCTTTTCTTCCATTGCTGCCCCACTGACAACTTTGACTAAGAATAAGGCCAAGTTTGAATGGACGAAGACTTGTGAGTAGAGTTTCCAGGAGCTCAAGGACAGACTCACTTCAGCCTCGGTGCTTACTTTGCCTAAGTGTGGTGAGAATTACATTGTTTACTGTGATGCATCTAGGGTTGGTTTGGGTTGTGTTCTTATGCAGGTTGGTAAGGTGATAGCCTATGCCTCCAGATAGCTCAAGGTTCATGAGAAGAATTATCCCACTCATGACCTGGAGTTGGCAGCTGTGGTGTTTGCACTAAAGCTGTGGAGGCACTACTTGTATGGAGTGCATGTGGATATGTTCACAGACCACAAGAGTCTCTAGTACGTGTTCACACAGAGGGAGTTGAATCTACGTCAGCAGAGATGGTTGGAGCTGTTGAAAGACTATGACATGAATGTTCACTACCATCCAGGTAAGGCTAATATTTTAGCTGATGCTTTGAGCAGGATGAGCATGGGACGTACAACCCAAGTTGAGGATGAGAAGAAGGAGTTGGCGAATGATGTACACAGACTGTCCAGACTGGGTGTGCGATTGGTTGACTCTACTAGTGGGGGTGTTTCAGTTCATCCTAGTTCTGAATCATCCTTGGTAGTTGAAGTCAAGCAGGGTCAGCATCTCGATCATGTGTTGATGGAGCTGAAGGACTCAATATTGATAAAGATGAATGAGTCTTTCGCTTTGGGAGGTAATGGCATACCTAGGTATCACGACAGACTATGTGTACCAGATGTGGATGATTTGCAGACCAGGATTGTTGCAGAGGCCTATGGTTCCAGATATTCCATACATCAAGGTTCCACCAAGATGTATCATGATCTTAAGCAAATTTATTGGTGAGATGGCATGAAGAAGGACATTGCAGAATATGTGGCCAAGTGTCCTAATTGTCAGCAGGTTAAGGCAGAACATCTTAAGCCTGGCGGTCTTACTCATATTATTGAGGTTCCAACTTGGAAGTGGGAGGCCATTAATATGGACTTCGTGGTTGGTCTTCTGAGGACTAGGAGACAGCATGACTCCATATGGGTTATTGTGGATAGGATAACTAAGTCTGCCCACTTTATCCCTGTGAAGTCTACTTACAGAGCCGAGGATTATGCGAGACTCTACATTGATGAGATTGTGAGATGGCATGGGATTCCTTTGTCTATCATTTCAGATAGAGGAGCTCAGTTTACTTCACATTTCTGGAGATCTTTCCAGAAGAGCTTAGGCACACAAGTAAAGCTTAGTACTGCCTTTCATCCTCAAACTGATGGGCAGGCAGAGCGCACAATTCAGACATTGGAGGACATGTTGAGAGCGTGTGTGATTGACTTCAGGGGTAGCTGGGATGACCATCTGCCTTTGATAGAGTTCTCATATAATAATAGCTATCACTCCAGCATTGGGATGGCACCATTTGAGGCACTGTATGGTAGGAGGTGTAGATCTCTAGTTGGGTGGTTCGAGGTTGGAGAGTCATCCATTTTGGGTCCAGAGATCATTCATGAGGCCTTAGAGAAGGTCAGAGTGATTAGGGACAGGTTGGCTACTGCTTACAGTTGGCAGAAGTCATATGCAGATAACAGAAAACGGCCCTTAGAGTTTGATATTGGTGACCAGGTCTATCTGAAGATATCACCTATGAAGGGGTGATGAGGTTTGGCAGGAAGGGGAAGTTGAGTCCGAGGTATTTTGGGCTATACGAGATCCTACAGCGTGTGGGTGAGGTGGCCTATGAGTTGGCACTGCCTGCGGAGCTAGCTTTTGTCCATCCAGTCTTTCATGTATCCATGTTAAAAAAGTGCCTAGGTGATCCAGCATCGATTCTACCTGTGGAAGTTTTGGGGGTCGATGAAAACTTGTCCTATGAGGAGGTACCTGTTGAGATCTTAGACAGACAGATCAAGCGGCTGAGGAACAAGGAGATTGGCACAGTGAAGGTGTGTGGAGAAATCATCTTGTTGAGGGTGCTACGTGGGAGGCTGAGGCCGATATGAGATCCCGCTACCCTCATCTTTTCAGCTCTTGAGGTTAGACTTCCTACTCTTAAGTCTAAGTTTCCTTATCTCTCCATATTTTGTTGCTATTGCTCGACTGTGCATAGTGATTATGTTATGATCTAACTGGCATTACGCTAGATAGTAGTAGTGTAATTCGGGGACGAATGTTCCTAAGGGGGGTATAATGTAACAACCCTAAAATGGATAAGATAAGAAATGCTTAATGTGTCAAGAATATCTATAATTAGACCAAGGTTCACACGGATTGATGCGCGTAGAACTAGACCTCGGAACCCTTGCTACAGTCAATTCAACTAACTTGGGGAGTTAGTTGAGCTTAGAAAGGTTGGGTTCAACCATGTAGGGCTCTCGAATACGAAGATTTACTCGAAGGAGTCTTTACCGGACTTAAAAAGAGGAAATCTTAGGTTTGAAGGGTCTAGGGGTAAAATGGTCTTTTTCCTGGCTAACGGTAGTATCGTAATTACCCTAAATATATAATTAAATATTTAATTAATAAGGTGGAGGGGCAATTTGGGGAGAGAGAGAGCCGAAATTGAGCTCTTGAAGTGAAGTCTTGCTCCACCCGGGTTCGAACCTAGGTGGAAGCAATGAATTAATGTGATTTTTATTTAAGCTATTGAATTAATGTAATTAATTAATAATTATTATTCATTATCTGATTTAAAATAAAACAAAAATCAGATTTTGATTAAATAAACAAAACCCTATTGACTAAGTCCTAAAACTAGACTCCTAAGCCTGCTATAACTCCAACTCTCTCTCACGTTTATCTCTCCACTCTCAAGCTCAATCTCTCTTCTTTTTCACACGAAAATTCTCTGCCAAAATAAGATACAAAAGCATAAAAATAAACCAAGTTCTTCACACTTGAAGAACTCACACGAAATCACAAGAAAACAAACGTTAATCGCACACTAGGCTATGGGAGGTTGTCATTCGAGTGGAGTTGACATTGAGGAGGCTTAGACGTGTTCTTGGGTGAAGTTTTTGGGCAGCAAGTCAAGGGTATAACGTCAAAAAGGTATGGGTTTTCTTATCTCTTGGTCCCTTTCCCAAGAGACCCCTTAAGGTTCATGTTATTCATTCGAAAACTAGGATTGTTTCCCCTTTTGCATGCCCCTGTCACTAGCTCCCAATGAATCATAGGTTGGGTATGATTGCTGGTAGATTTAGCTATATGTTATGTTTTCATGATGAATATGATTATGTTTGTGTACTTGAAATCGTATGAAAGACAACCATGTATTCGAAATTTTGTGCAAGTGTGTGCGTGTGCAAAAATGTTACTGTAAATGAGGTCTCGGGTTAAGGCTTCAAATTTGATATTATTTTGGTTGTCATTTTACGTGCATAAACCTATGTAAGTCGTGATGTTTATTAAAATGGAAGCGGGGCTGATTTGAGTATCAATATTTTGGCTAAATGAATCTATGAAAATGCACCCCAAAAAGTGTTAAATGATCTTTGAATTTCCCTAAGTTTTCAAGTGAAAATGTTGGTGAAAATAAGCTAAGAAAATGACTAAATTTCCAGCAAACTTACAAGTTTAGTTTAGGCTAAATGTAGAGGAATAAATCTGGAAATTTAATTGATTATAAAGGGATGAGGCCACCAGGATTCGAACCTGTGACCTCACTCGTGTGATGCCTTAAACTCGCAAGAAAAGAAATGGGGTGACGGGGAATCGAAATGGGGTATGCTGGCTGAAAATGTAGAGTACCAAAATTAATAAAATAAAATGGAAGGCGTGGGAATCGAACCCACGACCTCCAGGCAGCGAGTGAAGTGAAGAAAAATAAAAGAAAGGAAATGTGAGGCATGGGAATCGAACCCACGACCTCAAGGCTGTGAAGGAAAGTAAAGGAGAAAGGGAAAATAAAAGAAAATAAAGTGAGGTTGTGGGGGCTCGATCCCACAACCTCACTGCCAACGCATAGAGAAGTCAACATTTAAATAAAAATAAAATAAGGAGGTTGTGGGGGTTCAAACCCACAACCTCTCAGTCCCAAGAGAATAAAAGAAAAATAAAGAGAGGCCGTGGGAGTTTGATCCCACAACCTCATGGTTAATGCGAAGTAGACAAGGAAAATAAATAAGAAAATAAAAGGGGGTTGTGGGGGTTCGAACCCACAACCCCTCGGCCAAGGGAGAGAGTTTCTAAGGAAAAGGAACTAAAAAGAAATGTTGATGTTGGGGCTCAATCTAGGGTCCCAATGTCATGAGGACTAAAAATAAAATCAAGGAAAAATGTAAGTGTTGTCCAAGGGATTCGAACTTGGGTTCCCTTGCCCAAATTTTCATATTGATACATAAGTCATACGTGAATTAAATATTCAAGAATAATACCACCTACTTAGATCGAAATCTAGATCTTGATATACATACAAGATACATAAGTCTTGTACTACATAATCTTAGGAAGATATAGTCACTTAACGAACTATGAATGAAGCCTCATGGCTTGTACGTATAGACCCATAAGTCTAGCATACGTTTAAAAATAAGTGAACCTAAGATGTGTGTAATGAAATTAAGTAACCGTAGGAGGGTTAAGTACGAGTGTAAAACACACTATATGGCCAAGTGCATTGGCATACGATGAAATGATTATTATGTAATGAAATGATGAAACCCTAGAAGGGTTAAGTAAGAGTGTGAAACACACAAATGGCCAAGTGCATTGGCATATGATAAAATGAACATTCACGTAAAATGGGGTAAGTAATTATGAAGAGCAATTGTGCTAATGTTAATGAATGTGGTGACAACATGATATGAGGCTAATGTAAACGATGAGAACAATCTCAAATGAGCCTAAGTAAATATTACCGAAACGTACTCACCTATGAGAGTGTAAAGTTAATGAAGAGACCAGTCTCTATGAACACTCTAATGAAAGTATTGAGATTAACACACTTAATACTAATGATGAGATGAGAAATCATCTATTGAGCTATGATGTCTTCATACTAGTAGCCAGCTTCCATGACGTATGAGTTGAATGTAATGGACCTTTATATTGAGCACCGATAGACTAGCTATGTGCGGTGATGCCTTTTTTCGGGAAGGTCGGAGGTTCACGTAACTCTCATGAGATAAGACTGTCCAGCTTGCCGGGTATGGGTCTCCTTATATCTCTTAGTCTTCGAACATATACTGCCAATATAGGGATCTGGCGGGGTTCAATTCCCATGTACGCTAGCATGTTTTGGGTCACTTTGGCCGGTGATTCCACCTCTTTTCGGTGTGGGGGAGACACTGGATTTCATGATGCTTACATGATCTATGTCGGTTAAAGTTATAGTTCCCAATGAATGAATGAGGCCAGCCTCAAATGATGCACATAATGAAATGAATGATACAAAAGGTGTTAGGATAGGATAATCAGGAGGTGAGCTAGACTCAAGTAATGACACTAGCTTATTCCTGATCATTGCACAGCAAGCCCAATGAAAGTCTTAAACTACATCCTAGGTATAGCTGGTGTTACACTAGCCTATGAACGAAATGAAATAAAGTACGTATGAATGAATAAAGCAAACTCTGTGTTTGCTAATGAAGACTCCCTAGTTGAGGTCCCATATGTTGAGCCCTCATTTTGGAAAGTCTTAATGTCAAGTCCATGATTCCAAGGTCTCATGGCATATGAATGAATGTTATAAAAGATGTTATGTGCTATATGCTATATGATATGTGTTATGTGTAAGATGTTATGTGATGTGTGCAACATGATAAGTATGATTATGCATGTTACTCTAATGGCATGACTTTCCTAATCCATATTTGGAAAGCTCACTGACTTTTCTAATCCAAATTTGGAAAGCTCACTGACTTTTCTAATCCAAATTTGGAAAGCTCACTGACTTTCCTAATCCAAATTTGGAAAGTTCACTAACTTTCCTAATCCCAATTTGGCAAGTCCACTGACTTGACTTTCCATAATCATGTTGTTAGGAAAGAGCTATTCTTCCTCATGCATGTCCTTGGTGTATGCTTGCATATACCCATACATAGTACAAGTGTGTACTAATCCCATACAACTCTATATTTTTAGGTGCAGGCACAGGTGGACGCTAGAGCTTACAGGTTGACGTTGCAGCTATCTGGACGTGGAGCTTTCATCCGGACTTGGTAGGCCCTCATGCTTTCGAGGATGTCTACTGTTACTATCTAGCTTAGATGTAGGCTTTAGCTAGTGGAGTATGTTCCACTAGTGTTTCTTTCCGTTTTTATTTCAGACATTGTATTGGTGCCATTTTGGCAATTATACATTTAATGCAGTATTGAACTATTTCTTTCAGTTGATAATCTTAATGCTAGATGGTTGATGGTGAACATTATGAATGTAAGTAGAATGACCTATATGCATGTTAAGAAACCAAAAGTCTCAAATTTTCCGCTAAAATTAACCTAGATGAACGTAAGTAGGCTTGTCTGCGACCTATGAGAGGTCAACGACGCCGGTCTCGTCTGGGGTCTACACTCCGGTCCTGACAGGTAATCTTTGTAGAAAAACAATACTGGTGTTGTTGAGGAACGAAGTAGCCCGTCGATTACCTGCATTTCTCATTTTGAAGTATTTACATCATTTTTAGTGTAATCCACATAACCACAAGCAGAATCCATGACGATAAACATTAATAATCACATGATAAATCTTATGAAATATGAATTTATGAAGATATCCATGCCTTAATAAAATTGATGTTACCAAATTTTAGAATGCTTTTAAATGATAGTATCATTGAGAATGTCAAACGTTTTATGACATGCTACTATGATCATTATTGTGAAAAGTTTTCACACATAAGAACTCATAAGGTTCAAGGGTTTTTTCAGCTAAAGTCAATCAAATCTTAGGTGCTATTCTAAATCACTTTTACTTGGATTGGTTTCTTAATTGTGCCTTTCCATGGATGATAAAATTAATATGATTGATGAATATTTATTTGGGTCTTACTTAGCACCAATGTTATGTTGACATTGAGGTCCTCTCTTTAGTACAAGGCAGATATCTTGTAGTAATCTCTATGTCTATAATTGTGTGCCCCTATAGAATATTTTGTCTAGTGGATCCACACAAGCTAGAAGTTCTGGTCTTTACCATGGAAAGTGGGACATCTCTTTTTGGTGTGGGATAGACACCATATTTCATGTTTATCTCACGTGGAATTTTTAGCTTAGCGGTAAACTTCCCATAATAATGAGCTAGGTTACTTCTAAAGTATCATATAAAGCATTTTTAATATTTAAAGCTTGCATTGTACAAAATTATTACTTGTGTTTCTAATGTCTTATCATGTTCATTACATTTGTTATTGAATGTCATGCAAAGTTATTTTTGCACGATTCGATATCTTTTAAGCATTTCTATCATAGTTAGTACATTCCATGGGCTAATGCATATTTGCACCTACATTGTTTCACTAATGTAGGGTGCGACGCTCCTACTTCGCACACTTGTGTCTTGTTGATCTCTCTCTTGTGACTGGAAGATTAGGGAGTCCTTATATTCTTAGGCTAAAACAATTTTACCTACTTTTCTTTATTACTATTTTTCAGACATTATATGTGGTATATGGCTTACGTCCCAACCACTTCTATTAATTTATTAGATGGCTTTTTGATACTATGTTAAACTTTTACATTGTCAAACTCTTTTATGGTATGATAATGTTAGTTTTGAAATATTTATTTTTATTATCTTGTAATATGTATACTAAGTGTCTTCTGTAAGGTAACCTTAGGGTATACTTTGGGTCGTTAGACTGTAGGTTGTATTTTACCATCCTCATATATGTGAAATAGCTCCCAGTATGTCTTGTATTGTGCTCTTCATCTGGTGTTTGTGCCCATGACATTAGTTGCGTATCGTAGCCATATATTTTTCTTTTTTGTACTTAGTTATGGACTATAGTATCATGATTGGGGTAAGTCAGTTTACCTTTAGTTTTGCCCCGTTTATTTATTCGGAATCTCTTATTATATATGTTTGCTTGTTGTTACCGATAGTCCTGTTGTATTATATATTGAGCTTGTGATAATATCATTAGGGTTGATGACATTTTTGAGGACCAGTTTGACCATAGGTTAGTATTTTCAACCTTTGTTCTGTGGTTTAGTTAAACTGATAATTACTTGATTGTGAGTGTCTAGTTTAAATTATAATGATGTACGAAATTGCATTTGTTGTTCATTCTCGCGATTTGTGGTTTGATCCTAGCTCATGCACTGCTAATTCTTTATCATTCATGTTAAAATATTATTTTCATTGATCTTTTATTCAAAAGATGTTTTAACGGGAGTCATACCACCTTGATCACTTGATTTATAGATTTTGATAATCATGAGGCGTTTGTGAGATGCTCCCTTTAATTTTTACTTAAGATATTTGAGGAATGTTGGATGCACTAACTTTCAAAATTACTAGCTAGAATATTCACACCATTTATTGCATTATTTTGCTAATCATGACCTTCTACAAGGATAATTACATTTTTTGTTGTGTGACTCTCCTAGAATCTCATATGCTGTGAGAGGTCTGGGATTTATGGGCTTTCGGTTGGTGGCTCATATTGATTGATCATTAACTAATTGCAGGTTAGATACCTAAACTTATCCTATAAAGATTTGACACACCCTCGTGAGCTTATTCTTGTGATGGGATGTAACACCCAAACTTCGAGAAAGGGTAAAAGGAGAAATTTGTGAAAGTCCATGAATTTGAAATTGACCATGTACTCTTCACGACATCCTAGACGCTTTGTGTATGGGACCAGAGTTAGTTAATAATGTCTTGAGTGGCCATCCAATAATTTTGTGGGAGGAGTCACCTAGATAGCTCCCTAGACATCCTGCAATGATTTGAACGACCCATCTTGGGGTCCATACATGTCCTCTAGTCAAGGGAGTTGCACCCAAGTAAGGACTTAAATGTTGGGAAACATCAAACAATCACATCATTTTTCACAAAATGAATTTGGTGGCCCAAGACGTATAATATTAAAGGTATTTGAGTCCTTTTTCAATAGCTACCACATTTTTCTAATTTCGATCATGGAGTATAAAGTTATGCTTGTTTTAGTGAAGCCCTTTCGAGCAACGCAACATGAAAACCCAATAGTCGGGTCATCATGACTTACATGGCCCGTCAAGATTATTTCCAAGGTCACCTTATAAGTTTTATGTGAGGTTTCACCCCAAGGCCATTGTGAAGGACCACATCCACCTACACTGTCTGTGAAGCTTTATAGAGACCATAAATTCATCCTAGAAAGAGATTATCAAACTTGGATCTTCGAGTCAACGTCAAATGATCGTATCTTTAAGCCCCAAATTAATTAGGTGGACCATGACTTATGAAATTAATGATCTGTACATCCTCTTTCCAACTCCACTGAGTTTTCCTAATTCTAAGCTCGGACTAAAATTTTACGCCTAAAATAGTAAAGCCTTATAAGATAAAGTATCTTCACGACCCACTTGATGGACCGTGGTACTTTATTTGGCATGTGTAGCCCGTCTTGCAGTATCTTCATCAGTTTTTAAGTCATGATCGCATAGGTCTTTTCCCCTATACATTTTTACTTAAACTACATTGTTGAATGCTTAAACTCCATCATTTTTCATAGACTAAGCCTTACAATTTGGCCAGAAACTACCCATAATCCTCATTTTTTTATAATCATATAACTTACAATAAAAAGAAGAGAAAAGAAATGACAGTTTTCCCACGAACAAGGTATGTAGGATTTCACTAGTGGGTTCCTTTCACCCATTGGCTTCCTACAATTCAATCATTTTTTCAAGTTCTCATAAATGTAAGGTTTCCAAAATCATGGAGATTGATTGTGACTTTAGTAGCTTTAGATTCCACGATCTACATAGCATGTCTCTTGGAATATTTGCATAGTTCCATGAATATAATTCATAATTTAGCATATGATAACTCTAAGCACTCATGAACTATACTTGCTCGATCAGTCAGAAAATCATGCTTCAGATCTCGAATTCCATATCTTTTAGTTTATTTATATTGCTTTCTCCTATAGCATGTCATCATTTTGAGCTACTCAGTTTTTTTATCTTTAAATTAAGTAGTAGACTTAGCATAGAGTTGGACTAGGGTTTAGTGTACCCTAAAAGACCCCAAACGTAGGTCCATAAGACCCTCATGTAACACAACATAAATTAGTAGGGTAAACTAGAGCTTAACGTGAGGGTTAGAGTCATCAATATAAGTCCCTGTACTAAATATAGTGGATTTAGGGTTAGAATATCAAGGTACTACCCCTGAGGACCAACCATGGGTACTTGAGGAGGACCCCGAGAAACTGCCCAAACACAGTGAACCACAACAGGACCCACGCACTGTGGGTAGGGCGGTAGGTCCAATCCCAAAATTCATATACCCAAAACTAAAACAGTGGTTCACCAACAATGACTGTGGGTCTAACCGCGACCTTTAGTGTGGTCTCGTGGATGGAGACCTGGGAGAAAATTTAGGGGTTAAGATCAATGGTAATTTTGGTCTTTCCAGTTTTAATTAATATGAAGTTGTTTTGTTTTAGCCTAACTTAGATCACCTATATAAGGATTTAAGATTCCTAAATTAATTCATTAGAATCATTATTCCTAAAACCCAAATCAATTCCCAAAACTTTATCCTCACAAAAAATTCTCTTCATGGAACTAGAAGAAATAAAAGAAGTCGGAGCTAGGGTTAAATAATCAAGGTTCTTCAAACCAAATTGATTTGTCTTCATTGATAAGGTATGGTAGATCTTCCTCAATGTATATAATTCATCCATGGAGCCCCTTCAATATCCCAATTTCAAATGTAAAACCCCAAAAGTTAAGACTTGATTCCAAAGACATGGGTTCCTTTAAAATCGATTCTAATGATTGAATTATGTTATATTATGTATGAATTAATGATTTTCTTATTGTTGTCATGTTGTAATCCCCAAGAACCCATGAAACCCCCATATTTCTCAATAATGATCTTGTGATGTGGGTCTTTGTTGATTAAAGACGAATGCTATGAAATTATGCTTGTAGTTATTGGGTTACTTGGATTAAAAAATATAATAGATGGCTATTTTTGGACTTAGTGTCTAGACTTCCTCTTTAGTTTATGAAATTTTTAGACTTGAATTGTGTTTTTACTCATATTTTTCTATTGTTTATGTTATGAGGACCACGGCTGGTATAGATTCCCTTAGGGTTCTATACGCCATGTTACATCTCGGGATTACCCAGGGTTGTGACAAACATTGTAATCAAAGAAGAAGGTTTATAGTGATCTTAGGATGATGTCTCATAAGCCACGTCTAGTAAATTTGTGTTAATGAGTGTGAAGCGCGCCCCAATAATTAATTAAAATGTTTAAGATATTTAGTAAATTCAACTTCTTTCATTACTCTTAAGTCGTGCTGTAAAGTTTAACTTTATAAGGTCTTTCTTCTAATCCTTACTTGAAGTTACATAGGATATGAAAACTCAATGGACTTTCACTAGAAGGAATGGAGAAGACAATGTGAATCAAGTCACTCCTCCTCAAACTCTTCAAGATCCGATTGATCCTTTGGTTGAGAATGTTACTCATCGGAGTTTAGAGCGACTCTTTAGGTTTTTGCTCAAGTTTTGACGACTCAAGACAATAGAGAGGTAATTGCTTCTATGAGCCCTAATGTGAATTAGGTGGCTTCAAAATTTAGAGACTTTGAAAGAATGAACTCCTCAATATTTCATGGCTCAAAATTTGAAAAGGAACCTCAAAGGTCTATCAACGAGGTCTACAAGGTACTTTCTTTTATAGGGGTGAATTTGGATGATGGGCGGAGTTAGCCACTTACCTATTGAAAGATGTTGCTCAAGAGTGGTAAGATCAATGGAAGTGAGAGAGACTAGTGGTATCGAGTCCGGTAGAATGGGAATTGTATAGATAGATTTTTATTGATAGGTTCTTTCTTATTAGGGTTGAAGGAATAAAAATTTCAAGAGTTCATCACCCTTCGTTTAGGAAGTATGGGTGTGAAGGAGTATGCCCAAAATTTCAGTCAATTGTCCAAGTATTATCCAACTATGGTGGTATATTCAAGGGCTAAGATGACTAGGTTTTTGTATGGCGTGTTCGACACAGCAGAAAAAGAATGTCGTACCACAATGCTCCTCCCTGATATGGATTTCTCACATCTTATTGTGTACACCCAACAAATTGAGGAATCAAAACTCAGGAAAAACAATGGGAGGTAGAAGGGCTAGGATCATTGATGGGAACTATTATGCACTAGTAGGTAACCCAACCCATAAGCCAGAATGTTAAGTAATAGGTGTGAGGGTAGAACAAATAATAACTAACATGAATTGCAGGCATAATTTGAAAGATCAACAGAAGATAATAACGGAAAGCAACATAATATATATATATATATATATATATATATATATATATATATATATAGACACACACATATGTATATATGTATGTACATGGTTTCTACAAAAAAGATACATGTCCCAAAAGTGGACAAAAATATACAGACTTGTATCAAAAGAAAGAGACTAGCCAAAACATAACCGAAAGAAATAGATATGATCCAAAATATCATATGCTCACCCTAATCTCTGGGTCGTCTTGCAATCAGCTCCATATCAGTGTTGGTAATTGGTGTAGAGTTATGTATCTCCAAAATGGATATAAAGTGTAATATGCATACAAAAACACATGTACTGATAGGCATCATAGGGCGACTGAGCTTGGAAAGTTAAAACAATAATGAATAGTGGAAAAGTGAATGTCTAAAAGTTAGTAAAAGAAATCTTATCTAACAACCAGATGAGGTAAGGAATGAAATATCCTTAAAGTAAATATGTACCTAATATCTAACTGGATCCCATCATCCTAGATAAATCTCTATGGAAATTATAATAAATAATCCAAACAGACACCTTTATGCGTGATAGGTACACTAAGCAAAAATATACCTAATAAAATAATTGAGGAATCCTTTGGAAGTACCATGACCTTCCACAGACTTGGACCATTGAAAAGTCAACCAAAGGACCCAATAGCACCACCTTGTATGGACTCAAAAGTGGCTAAATATTGGTTTATGCATATAAGTGATGGTTGTATGTTTTTAGTTTATGTATGCATACATGTGTACTGTTAGAAGCATAATTTGTGCAATGAATAGTATGGAGACATATGAAAGGACATCATGCACATAATCTCATTCAATGAACATGCTATTGTGACTTGTGGTTTTCAAGTTGTATTACTCAGTGTTATATGTGATTGTGCATGATTATTTGTGATTCTTCTTAGGCTCGGGTACAACACTGGTACACTAACTATGAATAGCTCGGTTATCACGTCGGTATATTATCTAAGGATTGCTTACATACCACATCGGTACAATATACATATGTTCTTGGTTCTTTGAGAAGATCTACCATATATATTTTGCATGGTGGACTATCGAGAGGTCTAGGTTACTTTGAAAGTTTCACGACCCAGGTGTACACCTTACATTTAACATGAAGCGGGGTCTCATACAAGCCCTTAGCATATCAAAACATAAAAAAAGTAGAAATGTGCGGAATTTTTTTTAAAAAAATCATACAATAAAAGTCTTTATAAAACGAAGCGAAAGTCTTACTAGACTTTTGTCTCAAACCACTCACATAATATTTTGAATAAATTTTGGGACAAATCCCATACAATAGGCTCATTAAAATAAAAGACATAAAGGAAATGGTGGCTTCATACGCGAAGCTATGAGGACTCACCAAGTCTTCAACTCCTTGCACTTCTAGAAACATGTCTTTAAGAATGGAACTCAAATCTCCTAACCCTACATTTGATGAGAATGTAGGCAAAAATATGTGTTAGTACAGAAGTGCTGCCTATAATAGCTAGCATAATATAACTGTTAGTCAGCATAAGGCATAATCCATCAACAAAAGAGATACTTCATGAAACATAAACTTTAAGCACAAGAAACAATTTCATAATCATAAGAAAAGTCTCTAACATAAGCATTATATAAGCATTATTCAACTCTTTAGTCCTTCATATCATAATAGAACTACTTCTCAAGTAACCACAAAGAATACTTGAGCAATGCATAAATGAGACCCCATAATGTAATCCACACTAAGTACCATTTTTAGGTCATCATAATCATACTTGCCATCTTAGGATCTCATCCTTAGCTTATCTCTCATAGTCCAGGGAACTTTCATCTTTAGTCAAACATATTCAAGGGCAACTACTGCAATATTATAAGCTAACAATATATCATATACGAAAATCTCACATTAGGACATGCTCAAATTACTTCATTGAAGTAATGTAGTTCCATCATGCACATGCTACTTAAATTAGGGACTTGTCACTTATATTCATCATAGTCATGGAAGAGTACCTCTTTACTAGCCCAAGTAAAGTCATTAATCATGAATGGTCATAATTTACCTATTAAAGGCTACTAAGGGAAATTACTATTAATCAACCCAAGATAAGCATGCAACACATAAGAGACATACTTCATAAGTAGCATAAACTTATACTTTTGAAATGCGTGAATAAGACCTCATAATCCTACCCATTCTAAAGTACTACTCTAGGCTATCATACTTAAATTATTACTATTTATCATGCTAGCTTCCAAGGAATAGCACCCATTTAGGCTAGACAAAGATATTATGTAAACTACATGAATCATTAAAGTCCAAGCTATTCTAGCAAGGGTACAAATGTTCCCTCCTAGATTCCATGATATAGTATTAGATAGACTACGTCATGCTACCATACAAGCACCTTATGATTCTAATGTAAGCTACGGTTAAAATAGTATGATTTCTCAATCCTAAGCTACCATTAAATGGTCTTTTCCTAATCAAGTAATTCTACCATGCAAGGATTCGATGATGCTAGTTCAAGCTACCCTTAGGTGAGTAAGAAACCTGAATCCTAAGCTACCATTAAATATTCCTAATTCAAGCTACCAAGCATGGTCTTATCTTACCAAGTCGATATTCATGGTGGGACCTTAAGTCACAACTTCAAGCTATTCAAGTATAACATGCTTTGATTAATTTAAGGTTAGTAATCCTTTTAACATAAAATCATTCTATGTGATAGAATGTTTAATCTCCTAGCATATTCATGCCTTTGTGTGTTAGTGAGAATATCTTTTAAAAAATACACAACAAAATCACATCATATTAGCTTTACTTCAAAAGACCTACCATTCATAATTCATCATATACTCAAAGCTCTAGGAACCAACCTTCATAACTAAAAGTCGTACTCTCAAAGCTTTAATTCTTATAATCATCATTCATACCTAGATTTTGAGCTATTCTAATGACATTCTTGATTATTAAGTGACTCTAGTAAAAATTAATCATTTAGGTTCAACTTTAACTTTTCTAGTCATGACCCATCATATTGTACATGATATAGTTCAATTCATGTCTACATGTTTCTATCCTTGAAAAATTACTACTCAATACACAAATTTCAGAAGATTATCTGTGTATTCTCAATTTCACCTGTCATGGCATAAATACACATAATTCAATGCCATCAATTAGACTAGGGTTATCCATGGATAACATATTATTTAAACATAATATCAGGATTCAATACTAAAACAATCACAAAAAAGAAATTTCCACTCAAGTGGATTCATACTCAAGACTACCCACAATATAGGAAAAAACCCTTGCTAGAATTGGGGTTTATCTCCCCAATTGGGGGAATTATAGGGGGCTCCATTGAAGGAAGAATAAATGGATGAATAACCTATCATGCCTTTATGATAAAGCCTTCATAATTCTTGCAACTATTGAGGAATTTGACCTATCTTTGATTCTTCTTCTCCCTCTTCTTGTAGTTTTCTAGAGAGAGGATTGTTTAGATTAAGAACTTTGGGATCTTTTAGGGTTTGGGAATTAATGACTTAATTGGGGTAGTTAAAGACTTAAATAGTTTATATAGGTGTAGAAAGTCATACAAAATGGCCCCACTTAAGACTAAATAAAAAGGAATTTACTAAGATATCCATCACTAGGCAGTCATCAGGACAGGGCTCATGAGAAGAGGTCAAGACCACGAGCCGTGGTCCTTTACGTGGTCCTTGGTCAGTGGAAATGTCATGAGGTATTTGGTGTCCATCAAATAAGGATTCTTCATGAGCCTTGACCTGAGTTTTTGTCCTCACCACTTCACATGAAGTTTGTCGTAAAGATGAGACATTTCTTGGGCAGCTTTGGAGGGTATGCCTTACCACCACGAGTGGCCCAATGAGCCGTGGAGGCCACCACGATTCATGAAGGCTCTTGTGGTCCAATAAAGTGCCATGGAAAACTTGGGGCAGCCTAGGCTCTTGCGTTGGCTCTTTAACCTTTGCCATAGCTCATGCCCTCTTGGCCTTGACTTTTTGTAATGACCAGGATTCTTGAATCCGAATCGCCACTGGCGTCGTTGACTTCTCAGAGGTCGCAGACAAGCCTCGTCTTGCATTCATCACATTCATCTACTTAAATTTGCAGAAAATTTAAAACTTTTTATATGTATAAAGTTTACTTAGACTTCATATAGTCATTACGTATTAAACATTATATACTAAGAGCAACATCAATAGACAACCATCTAATCATAAAGAATCAATTCGAAACTGAAGATGAATATATCATAAATAGTTGCCAAAATGGTCTTACATCAAAAGGTTCGAAATAAAATGTGAAAGAAACGCTAGGGACAACATCCACTAGCTATGTATATATCTAAAGCTGGACTAATGCGTGTAGCATCCTCTAAATCAAGAGGACCTACCAAATGGTCTGGAGAAACGCTGAAGTCCGAACTGCTGCAAGTGTCGTCAATGTGTCCTCTAACCTGCACCTATAAAAATAGTAAATAGTAGGGGGTTAGTAAACCACTTGTACTAAGTATGGGTGTATGGACACATACACATAAAGCTATGCATGATCAATGAAAGCTCTTCCTAAGCAACATGCTACTTCTGGAAAGTCTAGTCATTAAACTTTCCTAATTAGTTAGTTGTGAATTGTGGTATGTATATGATGTATTTTAATGCATTCAAAGCACACAACTCATTTTCTATATGATTACAATACATTAGTATCATCAACATAATTTTAGAACCACTCGGGCGAGGATTTGAAATTTTGATTGCCCAAACCCGAGAGCTCCTCTTTGGGGACTTAGTTTTGTTTTCAATCTTTTTCTTCTTCTTGTTGTGTAGTTCAATAATTCCTTTGGTCCTATGTTTTACTTACAAGTGAAATTATTCATTGTAGTCCCCTACCCACAATGAATCGATGTAAGTAATCCAAGGACTAAGGAATGATTTAAATATCTTACAATGAGTCATTCATTACTTTATGTATTCATTAACATTTCATAAGCCAGTCTCTATTGGCTATGCCACTTAATTCATCATTTTCATAGTAGGGAAGTTTTGAAATTTTGAGTTACTATTATGTTTCTACTCCCCTTTATTGGCATCATATAAGAAGTCATTATAAGTCAATCTAGTTTGGCTTTGCCCATTATTTGCTGAAACTTCATGAGTGTGATATTGGCAATTGACATTCTTAAGATCTTCTTCATGGCTCACTTTGAACATACGTTCCATCATCATCATCCTTTCTTACTTTCATAGAGACATCATTAGGAATAAGATCATGTGAGATTAACATGAAATCCAGTGTCTTTCCCATACCTAAAAGGGGTGATTCACCGGTTAGAATGAATCTAGATCATGTGAGCTACTCATGAAATCCAGTGTCTGCCCCACACATGGAAAGGGGTGATTCTCGGCTGAGGCAAATCCATCTCAAGTGTTCACTCCATATAGAAAGGAGCGGCTCACGGCTATAGTGAACCAAGAACATATCGTGAGCATTAACTGACATAGATCATGTGAGCTAAACATGAAATCCAGTGTCTGACCCACACCAAAAAGGGGTGGAATCACCGGCCAAAGTGAAACCGAACATGCCTAGCTTTCTTAGGTGGAAACCACTGGCTAGTTAGTATGTTGGCTAGACATAGTTCGAAGAATAGGAGATTTAGGGAGACCCATACCCATCTTGGTGGACTGTCTCATCTTCATGAGAATTACGTGAACCTCCGCCCTTCCTGAAGGAAGGCATCACCACTCATAACTAGTCTATCGGTGCTGTGCTCACTTTCATTATCTTCTTTATCTTTTAGAGTTGACTCAAGTATTGTGGAAGCTTTCTTGTAGATTGAGATTTACTTACTCTTTTGATGACTTGTCATCCTTACATTACATTGATGAAATGTGAATTGTCCTTACATATCATCCTTACTTTACAAATGTGAATTCGTCCTTACATATCATCCTTACTTTACATTGATGAAATGTGAATTGACCTTACATATCATCCTTACTTTACATTGATAAAATGTGAATTTTCCTTACATATAATCCTTAGGTGTTAATGAGACTAGTCTCACACATTCTAACACCTTCATTCATGAGTATTCTTTTAACATAGTAGCTTAGGTGTAAGTAAGACTTATCTTACTTTCTTTAACACCCACTGGTCACTTACTTAATTTAGACCACTTTAATTATGTTATAACTCACGTTACTTCTTTACTTTAGTGTAGTAGATTCATTTCATCGTTTATGGACGATGAGCACTTCTTTCAATTAGTTACATCTGTTCATAGTTCATTCTTTCAGAGCATGTTGGAGTTGTCCCAATGAATGGCATGCCCTTTGTTATGGATTCATTGACTTACTTTAGAAGTGCTTAAGTTATCATTTCAATCTTTTGGCAATATAAGATTGACATATCATTAGTATTGGCATAAACAATTGGGTATAGATTACATAACCATCTTTGTTGGCATAGGCCAATTTTATATTCTCTCATGCTTGGTTGGATATGTATATTATTCATTAGCCAATACTTTAATTATTTAACATAATATTATAGCCATTGCATGCATCCCTTTCAGACAATGTTTTTGTTAGCCATTTTATTGGCATAGGCCAAATATTCACTTAACTTATGATTTCATGGAGATCTTTTTAGCCAACCTTATAACATAACTTTAGGCATAACGTTTTTAAGCATCTTGGACACCATGATATGATAATTTAACGAATACAACATCATCAACAAGTCACATTAACAGTAGGTATGTACAACACACCGTAATCATCTTCATACATAACATTTTCGGACACATCTTAACATAGTATCCTTCTCTTAACCAATCTTAGTTCATGACTTTAGGGTAACGTTTTTAAGACATATTGGACAGCATCATATTAACATTTAATGACTTTAGCATATTCATAACGTTACAAAATAGCAAGTCAACGTTCGTACAAGCACATCAGCACTTAAACAATTACGGGTGTAACTAACACATCGTCGATTCATGATTCACGTTTTAAGCACTTAATTTTATACGATCACAACTTCATATGTTAATCGACATTCATAATTCAAGAACATTACACATAATATCAGCCAGCACCACATACAAACCACATGATCTCTAACCTATTCAACATTGAATCAAAAAGGATACTAGGGACAAGGGAGTTCGACGAGAACACGGGAACAACCCTAGTTTTCAAGATCATTGAATCTCTAGAAAGAAAGTTTTCTTGGAGAAAAAAGTCCAGGAGAGAAAACCATACCTTATGTAGAATTTAATCTACGAAGATCATATTGAACGAGACCTTGAAGCTACTTTGAAATCACCCAAGAAAAGCCTCTAGCGTTCTTAGTTTTCTTGCGGTTTGTCGCCTACTGCCTTAGTGTCGTGAGTCTCAACATTTTGATCATGATTTTTAGGTTTAGGATCTGATCTTGAATTATAAAACATAGGTTTAATAAGTTAATTTAATAAACTAATTAACCAATTACCAAAACGCCCCTCCTAATGTAACAACCCTAAAAATGGATAAGATAAGTAATGCTTAATGTGTCAAGAATGCCTATGATTAGACCAGGGTTCACACGGATTGATGCGCGTAGAACCAGACCTCGGAACCCTTGCTACAGCCAATCCAACTAACTTGGGGAGTTATTTGAGCTTGTAAAGGTTGGGTCCAACCATGTAGGGCTCTCGAATATGAAGATTTACTCGAAGGAGTCTTTACCGGACTTAAAAATTAGAAATCTTAGGTTTGAAGGGTCTAGGGGTAAAATTGTCTTTTTTCTGGATAAGGGTAGTATCGTAATTACCCTAAATATATAATTAATTATTTAATTAATAGGTGGAGGGGCAATTTGTGGAGAGAGGGCCGAAAATAGGCTCTTGAAGTTAAGTCTTGCTCCACCCGGGTTCGAACCTAGGTGGAAGCAATGAATTAAAGTGATTTTTATTTAAGATATTGAATTAATGTAATTAATTAATAAGTATTATTCATTAGCTGATTTAAATTAAAATAGAAATCAGATTTTTATTAAATAAACAAAACCTTATTGACTAAGTCCTAAAACTAGACTCCTAAGCCTCCTACAACTCCCACTCTCTCACGTTTATCTCTCAACTCTCACGCTCAATCTCTCTTGTTCTTTCTCACGTATTCTCTCTGCCAAAATAAGATTCAACAGCATAAAAATAAACCAAGTTTTTCACACTTGAAGAACTCACACGAAATTACAAGAAAACAAACGTTAATCGCACACTAGGCTAAGGGAGGTTGTCCGTCGAGTGGAGTTGACATTGAGGAGGCTTAGACCTGATCTTGGGTGAAGTTTTTTGGCAGAAAGTCAAGGGTTTAATGTCAAAAAGGTATGGTTTCTCTTCTCTCTTGGTCCCTTTTCCAAGAGACTCCTTAAGGTTCAGATTACTCAGTCCGAAAACTAGGATTGTTACCCCTTTGCATGCCCCTGCCACTAGCTCCCAATGAATCATAGGTTGGGTATGATTGCTAGTAGATTTAGGTGTATGTTATGTTTTCGTGATGAATATGGTTATGTTTGTGTACTTGAAATAGTATGAAAGACAACCATGTGTTCGAAATTATGTGCAAGTGTCTGTGTGCAAGCATGTTATAGTGACTAAGATCCTCGGGTTAAGGCTCCAAATTTGATAATGTTATGGTTGTCATTTTACGTGCATAAACCTATGAAAATCGTGATGTTCATTAAAATAAAAGTGTGGCTGATTTGAGTACCAATCTTTTGGCTAAACAAATTTATGAAAAATGCACCCCAAAACGTAATATATGATCTATGAATTTCCCTAAGAGTTCAAGTGAAAGTGTTGGTGAAAATGAGTTGAAAAATGACTAAATTTTCAGAAAACTTACAAGTTTGGTTTAGGCTAAATAATGATGAATAAATCTGGAAATTATTTGAGTGTAAAGGGATGAGGCCACAAGGATTCGAACCTGTGACCTCACCCGTGAAATGCCTTAAAAACGTGAAAAGCGAAATGGGGTCAAGGGTAATTGATCTTGGGTGTGCTAGCTGAAAGGTAAAGTACAAAAAATATAAAATAAAATGGGAGGCGTGGGAATCGAACACACGACCTCCAGGCAGCGAGTGGATGTAAAGGAAGAATAAAAGAAAAGGAATGTGAGGCGTGGGAATCGAACCCACAACCTCAAGGAAGTGAAGGAGAGTAAAGGAGTAAAGGAAAAATAAAAGAAAAGGAATGTGAGGCGTGGGAATCGAACCCACGACCTCAAGGCAGTGAAAGGAGTTAAGAGGAAAATGAAGATAAAAGAATTGAGAGGCGTGGGAATTGAACCCACGACCTCAAGGTAGGAGCTGCGAAATAAAAGAAAAAATAAAGAGACGCTGTGGGGGTTTGATCCCATAACCTCATGGTCTATTCGAATTAGACAAGGAGAATTAAATGAAAAAAATAAAAGGGGTTGTGGGGGTTCGATCGCACAACCCTTCGGCCAAGTAGGAGGAGATTCCAAGGGGAAAAATAAAGAGGGAATGTTGATGTTGGGGCTCGATCTAGGGTCCCAATGTCATGTGGACCAAAAATAAAATAAGCAAAAAATGTAAGTGTTGTCCAAGGGATTCAAAACCGGGTTCCCTTGCCTCAAATTCCGTATTGATACATAAGTCATACGTTAATTAAATGTTCAAGAATAATAATGCCGCCTACTTAGATCGAAATTGAGATCTTGGCATACATACAATATGCATAAGTCTTGTACTACATAATCTAAGGAAGATATGAGTCACTTAAACGAACTATGAATGAAGCCTCATGGCTTGTATGTATAGACCCATAAGACTAGCATACGTTTAAAAATAAGTGAACCTAAGATGTATGTAATGAAATGATGTAACCTTAGAAGGGTTAAGTACAAGTGTAAAACACAATAAATGGCCAAGTGCATTGGCATACGATGAAATGATTATTAAGTAATGAAATGATGAAACCCTAGATGGGTTAAGTAAGAGTGTGAAACAAACAAATGGCTAAGTGCATTGGCATATGATGAAATGAACATTCACGTAAAAAGGGGTGAGTAATTATGAACAACAAATGTGCTAATGTTAATGAATGTGGTGACAACATGATATAAGGCTAATGTAAAAGATGAGAACAATCTCAATTAGCCTAAGTAAATGTTACAAATACGTACTCACCTATGAGAGTGTAAAGTTAATGAAGAGACCAGTCTCTATGAACACTCTAATGAAAGTATTGAGATTAACACACTTAATACTAATGATGAGATGAGAAATCATCTACTGAGCTATGATGTCCTTATACTAGAAGCCAGCTTCCATGACGTATGAGTTGAATGTAATGGAACTTTATACTGAGCACCAATAGACTAGCTATAAGCGGTGATGCATTCTTTCGTGAAGGGCAGAGGTTCAAGTAACTCTCATGAGATGAGACTGTCCGGCTTTTCAGGTATGGGTCTCCTTATATCTCCTACTCTTCGAACCTATACTGCCAATATAGGGATCTGGCGGGGTTAAATTCCCATGTACACTAGCATGTTTTGGGTCACTTTGGCCGGTGATTCCACTTTTTTCGGTGTGGGGAAGACACTAGATTTCATGATGCTCACATGATCTATGTAGGTTAAAGTTAAAGTTCCCAATGAATGAATGAGGCCATCCTCAAATGATGCACATAATGAAATGAACGATACCAAAGGAGTTAGGATAGGATAATCAAGAGGTGAGCTAGACTCAAGTAATGACACTAGGTTATTCTTGATCATTGCACAGCAACCGCGATGAGAGTCTTAGACTACATCCTAGATATAACTGGTGTTTACACTAGCTTATGAATGAACGAAATGAAGTAAGTATTCTGGAGCCCTCATTTTGGGAAGTCTTAATGTCAAGTCCATGATTCCAAGGTCTCATATTATATGAATGAATGATATGAAAGATTTTATGTGCTATATGCAATATGATATGTGCTATGTATAAGATAATATGTGTTGTGTTCAATATGATAAGTATGATGATGCATGTTACTCTCATGGTATGACTTTCCTAATCCAAATTTGGAAAGCTCACTGACTTTCCTAATCCAAATTTGGAAAGCTCACTAACTTTCCTAATTCCAATTTAGCAAGTTCACTGACTTGACTTTCCATAATCATGTTGTTAGGAAAGAGCTATTCTTACTCATGCATGTCTTCGGTGTGTGTTTGCATATACCCATACTTAGTACAAGTGTGTACTAATCCCATACAACTCTATATTTTTAGGTGCAGGCACGGTGGACGCTAGAGTTTACAGGTTGACGTTGCAGCTAACAGGACGTGGAGCTTTCATCCGGACTTGGTAGGCCCTCATGCTTTCGAGGATATCTACCGTTATTATCTAGATTAGATGTAGGCTTTATCTAGTGGAGCATGTTCCACTAGTGTTTATTTCCCACTTTTATTTCATACTTTGTATTGGTGCCGTTTTGGCAAAAATACGTTTAATGCAATTATGAACTGTTTCTTTCATTTGATTATCTCTATATTAGATGGTAGATTTGTGAACGCCTATGATGTTAAGTTTAAAATGTTTAGCATGAAATAAGAAAATAAAAACTTCAAATTTTTTGCTAAAATTAACCTAGATGAAGTAAGAATGACGTATATAGTATTGTCTGCGACCTCTGAGAGGTCAACTACGCCGGTCTCGTCTGAGGTCTAGATTCCGGTCGTGACAAAGTTGGTATCAGAGCACTAGGTTAAATTCCGAGAATAATGAGTTCACATCAACCACATTGAGTAGTTTCTAAGTCATGGTAGTGAAGTGCACTACTATCCTGAATTAGAGACCGCATGATGCGTAGGAAAATTTCCCTTCTTCTGATCTTATCGTGCTTTTCCTAATGTCTCATTTCTTGGTGTTATGAGCGTGTATAACATCAATCTTTGTTGTTTTCAGAGAATGAATACTAGGAGAACCATTGGTCAGAGGAGAGGAGGTGCAGCTGCTGGGGGCAATCAGGTTCCACCCCAGGCTCCAGCTGAAGGAGTGTCTATGCCGGTTAACCCAACTGGGTTGACTGATGCAGAGGTGCGGACATCTCTGGCCCAGATGGCACAGGCCATCACTATGCAGGCCCAGGCTATGACTGCCCAGGTCAACCGGCAGGATGTTCAGAGGGAGAACCCACTGGTTCATAACATGGCTGACAGGTTGAGAGACTTCACGAGGATGAATCCTCCTATTTTCACAGGGTCTAAGACTTCAGAGGACCCCCAGGAGTTTGTGGATGCGTTTCATAAGATTTTGGTAACTATGGGGGCCACAGACACTAAGAAAGCAGAATTGACTTCCTATCAACTCAAGGATGTTGCAAAGACTAGGTGGAAGATGTGGCAGGATAGCCGAACTTTGGGCGGAGTTCTGGTCACTTCGGAGCAGTTTAAGACAGCCTTCCTGGAGAGATTCTTTCCCAGGGAGATGAGGGAGGCAAAGGTTAAGGAGTTTATCAACCTTAAGCAGGGATCAATGACACTCAGGGAGTATTCCCTGAAGTTTATTAAACTATCCAGGTATGCTACTTTCCTTAGTATCTAACAGCAAGGATGAGATGAGTACTGAAATTTGTTAAAATATCCAGGTATGCTACTTCCCTTGTATCTAACAGCAGGGATAAGATGAGCATGTTCCTCACAGGAATCAACGAAGATCTGGAGGATGAGTGTCGGTCTGCGATGCTCCATTATAACATGGACCTCTCCAGGTTGATGGTGCATGTCCAGCAGGTAGAGGACAGCCGCAAAAAGAGGGGCGTTCGTGATGCTAGGATGCCTAAGCCTTAAGATCAGGCAGGTCCCAGCCATGGAGGCCACAAAAACAATTTTGGCGTCCGTGAGCAGCCTAGGTTCAAGAAGGGGCAGCAGAGTTCTGGGAACTCTAATTCTTAGAGGAGTACAACACCTAAAGGAGGATCTGAGCCCAAGAAGGGCAATGGAGGTAAGATGCAGCATCCCAAAAATAACTGTGCTAAGTGTGGCCGTGCTCACAGTGGAGAGTGCAAACAGGGCACTAATGCCTGCTTCGGTTGCGGTAAGAGTGGGCACATGGTTAGAGACTGCCCACAGAACAGAGGTCAGGCTGGAGGTAATGCTCAGCCTAGGCCTAATTCACAGGGTGCAGCAGCAGCCGAGCCTCCTAAGAGGAACAGATTTTATGCCCTGAAGGGCAGGGAGGAGCAGGAGAAGTCCGCTGATGTGGTCACAGGTATGCTGCAAGTATTCTCAACTTCGTTTTATGCTTTACTTGATCCAGGGTCTACGCTTTCCTTTGTAACTCCTACTTTTGAGATATTGCCTGAAGTTCTGCATGATCTTATATTGGTTAGTACACCTTTTGGAGAAAATGTAAGAACTGATAGAGTATACAAGGATTGCCCAATAGTTGTAAGTGGTAAGACTATGTGTGCAGACTTTGTTGAGTTACCCATGCATGATTTTGATGTTATTCTTAGCATGGACTGGCTTCACAGTTGTTATATTTGTTTGGATTGTCGTAGTAGAGTGGTGAGATTTTTTTTCCCTAATGAAGAGGAGCTAGTCTGGGAGGGGTACAACTCGAGTCGTCCTAATCCCTTGATTTCAAATGTTAAGTCCAAAAAAATGATGTCCAAGGGGTTATTGTGTCATCTTGTGAGTGTTAATGATTTAGATCATGACATTCCTTCCATAGACTCAGTGCCTGTAGTGAATGAGTTCCTAAATGTATTTCCTGATGATTTGCATGGAGTCCCTCCCCCTCGAGATATTGACTTTGGTATCGACTTTGAACCCGATACTAAACCAATATCAATTCCTCCCTACAGGATGGCTCCAGCTGAACTCAAGGAGTTGAAGCTGCAGTTAATAGATCTCACTGATAAGGGTTTCATTCAGCCGAGCATATCCCCTTGGGGCGCTCCAGTGTTGTTTGTGAAAAAGAAGGATGGGACCCTTAGAATGTGTATCGATTATCGGCAGCTCAACAAAATCACTATAAAGAATAAGTATCCACTTCCCAGAATAGATGATTTGTTCGATCAGCTCCAAGGGTCTAGTTTCTTCTCTAAGATTGATCTTCGTTCAGGGTATCATCAACTTAGGGTTAGGGATGGAGATATCCCAAAGACAGCCTTTCGTACCCGTTATGGTCATTATGAGTTCTTAGTTATGTCATTTGGTCTCACGAATGCACCTACTGTATTTATGGACCTCATGAACCGAGTCTTCCGTGAATACCTTGACTCTTTCGTCATAGTATTCATTGACGACATCCTCATCTACTCTTGGACCAAGGAATAACATGAACAACATTTGAGACTAACCTTGCAGGTACTTAGACAACATCAGTTGTATGCCAAATTCAGCAAGTGTGAATTCTGGCTTAGATCAATGACCTTCCTAGGTCATGTTGTGTTCGATCAGGGTGTGGAGGTGGATCCCAGGAACACTGAGGCTGTGAAGAACTGGCCAAAGCCTCTTACTCCCACTGACATCGGTAGTTTTCTGGTATTGGTTGGTTACTACCGCAGGTTCGTGGAGGGCTTTTCTTCCATTGCTGCCCCACTGATAGCTTTGACTAAGAAGAAGGCCAAGTTTTAATGGACGGAGACTTGTGAGAAGAGTTTCCAGGAGCTCAAGGACAGACTCATTTCAGCCCCGGTGCTTACTTTGCCTAAGTGTGGTGAGAATTACACTATTTATTATGATGCATCTAGGGTTGGTTTGGGTTGTGTTCTTATGCAGGTTGGTAAGGTGATAGCCTATGCGTACAGACAGCTCAAGGTTCATGAGAAGAATTATCCCACTCATGACTTGGAGTTGGTAGCTGTGGTGTTTGCACTGAAGCTGTGAAGACACTACTTGTATGAAGTGCATGTGGATGTGTTCACAGACCACAAGAGTCTCTAGTACGTGTTCAAGCAGAGAGAGTTGAATCTACGTCAGCGGAGATGGTTGGAGCTGTTGAAGGACTATGACATGAATGTTCACTACCATCCAAGTAAGGCTAATGTTGTAGCTGATGCTTTTAGCAGGAAGATCATGGGAAGTACAGCCCACATTGAGGATGAGAAGAAGGAGTTAGCGAAAGATGTACACAGACTGTCCAGATTGGGTGTGCGATTGGTTCACTCTACTAGTGGGGGTGTTTCAGTTCATCCTAGTTCTGAATCATCCTTGGTAGTTGAAGTCAAGAAGGGTCAGCTTCTCGATCCTGTGTTGATGGAGCTGAAGGACTCAGTGTTGATAAAGATGAATGAGTCTTTCGCTTTGGGAGGTGATGACATACTTAGGTATCAGGACAGGCTGTGTGTACCAGATGTGGATGATTTGCGGACCAGGATTGTTGTAGAGGCCCATGGTTCCAGATATTCAATACATCCAGGTTCCACCAAGATGTATCATGATCTTAAGCAGATTTATTGGTGGGATGGCATGAAGAAGGACATTGCAGAATATATGGCCAAGTGTCCTAATTGTCAGCAGGTTAAGGCAAAATATCTTAAGTCTGGCGGTCTTACTCAGATTATTGAGGTTTTGACTTAGAAGTCGGAGGCCATTAATATGGACTTCGTGGCTGGTCTTCCGAGGACTAGGAGACAGCATGACTCCATATGGGTTATTATGGACAGGATGACTAAGTCTGCCCACTTTATCCCTATGAAGTCTACTTACAGAGCCGAGGATTATGCGAGACTCTACATTGACGAGATTATGAGATGTCATGGGATTCCTCTGTCTATCATTTCAGATAGAGGAGCTCAGTTTACTTCAGATTTCTGGAGATCTTTCCAGAAGAGCTTGGGCACACAGGTAAAGCTTAGTACTGCCTTTCATCCTCAAACTGATGGGCAGGCAGCGCGCACCATTCAGACATTGGAGGACATGTTGAGAGCGTTTGTGATTGACTTCAGGGGTAGCTGGGATGATCATCTGCCTTTGATAGAGTTCTCGTACAATAATAGCTATCACTCCAGCATTGGGAAGGCACCATTTGAGGCACTGTATGGTAGGAGGTGTAGATCTCCAGTTGGGTGGTTTGAGGTTGGAGAGTCATCCATTCTGGGTCCAGAGATCATTCATTAGGCCTTAGAGAAGGTCAGAGTGATTAGGGACAGGTTGGCTACTGCTTATAGTCGGATGAAGTCATATGCAGATAATAGAAAACGGCCCTTAGAGTTTGATGTTGGTGACCAGGTCTATCTGAAGATATCACCTATGAAGGGTGTGATGATGTTTGGCAGGAAGGGGAAGTTGAGTCCGAGGTATGTTGGGTCATACAAGATCCTACAGCGTGTGAGCGAGGTGGCCTATGAGTTGGCATTACCTGCGGAGCTAGCTTATGTCCTTCCAGTCTTTCATGTATCCATGTTAAAGAAGTGCCTAGGTGATCCAACATCGATTCTACCTGTGAAAGGTTTGGGGGTCAATGAAGACTTGTCCTATGAGGAGGTACCTGTTGAGATTTTAGACAAACAGATCAAGCGGTTGAGGAACAAGGAGATTGCCCAGTGAAGTTATTTTGGAGGAATCATCTTGTTGAGGGTGCTATGTGGGAGGCCGAGGCCGATATGAGATCCCGCTACCCTCATCTTTTCAGCTCTTGAGGTTAGACTTCCTACTCTTAAGTCTAAGTTTCCTTATCTGTCCATTTTTGTTGTTATTGCTTGACTGTGCATAGTATTATGTTATGATCTAACTGGCATTACGCTAGATAGTAGTAGTGTCATTCAGGGACGAATGTTCCTAAGGGGGGGATAATGTAACAACCCTAAAAATGGATAAGATAAGTAATGCTTAATGTGTCAAGAATGCCTATGATTAGACCAGGGTTCACACGGATTGATGTGCGTAGAACCAGACCTCGGAACCCTTGCTACAGCCAAGCCAACTAACTTGGGGAGTTAGTTTATCTTGGAAAGGTTGGTTCCAACCATGTAGGGCTCTCGAATACGAAGATTAACTCGAAGGAGTCTTTACCGGACTTAAAAAGGGGAAATCTTAGGTTTGAAGGGTCTACGGGTAAAATGGTCTTTTTCCTGGCTAAGGGTAGTATCGTAATTACCCTAAATATATAATTAAATATTTAATTAATAAGGTGGAGGGGCAATTTGGGGAGAGAGGGCCGAAAATAGGCTCTTGAAGTTAAGTCTTGCTCCACCCGGGTTCGAACCTAGGTGGAAGCAATGAATTAAAGTGATTTTTATTTAAGCTATTGAATTAATGTAATTAATTAATAATTATTATTCATTAGCTGATTTAAAATAAAATAAATATCAGATTTTTATTAAATAAACAAAACCTTATTGACTAGGTCCTAAAACTAGACTCCTAAGCCTCCTACAACTCCCACTCTCTCACGTTTATCTCTCAACTCTCACGCTCAATCTCTCTTCTTCTTTCTCACTTATTCTCTTTGCCAAAATAACATTCAAGAGCAGAAAAATAAACCACGTTCTTCACACTTGAAGAACTCACACCAAATCACAAGAAAACAAAGGTTAATCGCACACTAGGCTAAGGGAGGTTGTCCGTCGAGTGGAGTTGACATTGAGGAGGCTTAGACGTGATCTTGGGTGAAGTTTTTGGTCAGCAAGTCAAGGGTTTAACGTCAAAAAGGTGTGGGTTCTCTTGTCTCTTGGTACCTTTTCCAAGAGACCCCTTAAGGTTCAGATTATTCAGTCCGAAAACTAGGATTGTTCCCCCTTTGCATGCCCCTGTCACTAGCTCCCAATGAATCGTAGGTTGGGTATGATTGCTGGTAGATTTAGGTGTGTGTTAAGTTTTCGTGATGAATACGATTATGTTTGTGTACTTAAAATCGTATGAAAGACAACCATGTATTCGAAATTATGTGCAAGTGTGTGTGTGCAAGCATGTTACAGTGACTAAGGTCCTCGGGTTAAGGCTCCAAATTTGATAATGTTATGGTTGTCATTTTACGTGCATAAACCTATGTAAATTGTGATGTTCATTATAATGAAAGTGTGTCTGATTTGAGTACCAATCTTTTGTCTAAACGAATTTATGAAAAATGCACCCCAAAACGTAATATATGATCTATGAATTTCCCTAAGACTTCAAGTGAAAGTGTTGGTCAAAATGAGTTGAAAAATGACTAAATTTTCAGCAAACTTACAAGTTTTGTTTAGGCTAAATAATGATGAATAAATCTGGAAATTATTTGAGTGTAAAGGGATGAGGCCACCAGGATTCGAACCTGTGACCTCACCCGTGAACTGCCTTAAAAATGTGAAAAGGGAAATGGGGTTAAGGGGAATTGATATTGGGTGTCCTGGCTGAAAGGTAAAGTACAAAAATTAATAAAATAAAAGATAGGCGTGGGAATCGAACACACGACCTCCAGGCAGCGAGTGGAAGTAAAGGAAAAATAAAAGGAAAGGAATGTGAGGCGTGGAATCGAACCCACGAACTCAAGGCAGTGAAGGAGAGTAAAGGAGTAAAGGAAAAATAAAAGAAAAGGAATGTGAGGCGTGGGAATCGAACCCACGACCTCAAGGCAGTGAAAGGAGTTAAGAGGAAAATGAAGATAAAAGAATTGAGAGGCGTGGGAATTGAACCCACGACCTCAAGGTAGGAGCTGCGAAATAAAAGAAAAAATAACGAGAGGCTGTGGGGGTTTGATCCCACAACCTCATGGACTATTCGAATTAGACAAGGAGAATTAAATGAAAAAAATAAAAGGGGTTGTGGGGGTTCGATCCCACAACCCTTCGTCCAAGTAGGAGGAGATTCCAAGGAGAAAAATAAAGAGGGAATGTTGATGTTGGGGCTAGATCTAGGGTCCCAATGTCATGTGGACCAAAAATAAAATAAATGAAAAATGTAAGTGTTGTCCAAGGGATTCGAAACCGGGTTCCCTTGCCTCAAATTCCGTATTGATACATAAGTCATACGTGAATTAAATATTCAAGAATAATGCCGCCTACTTAGATCAAAATCAAGATCTTGGCATACATACAAGATGCACAAGTCTTGTACTACATAATCTTAGGAAGATATGAGTCACTTAAACGAACTATGAATGAAGCCTCATGGCTTGTATGTATAGACCCATAAGTCTAGCATACGTTTAAAAATAAGTGAACCTAAGATGTATGTAATGAAATGTTGTAACCCAAGAAGGGTTAAGTACGAGTGAAAAACACACTAAATGGCCAAGTGCATTGTCATACGATGAAATGATTATTATGTAATGAAATGATGAAACCCTAGAAGCGTTAAGTAAGAGTGTGAAACAAACAAATGGCCAAGTGCATTGGCATATGATGAAATGAACATTCACTTAAAAAGGGGTGAGTAATTATGAACAACAAATGTGCTTATGTTAATGAATGTGGTGACAACATGATATGAGGCTAATGTAAAAGATGAGAACAATCTCAATGAGCCTAAGTAAATGTTACCAAAACGTACTCACCTATGAGAGTTTAAAGTTAATGAAGAGACCAGTCTCTATGAACACTCTAATGAAAGTATTGAGATTAACACACTTAATACTAATGATGAGATGAGAAATCATCTATTGAGCTATGATGTCTTCATACTAGTAGCCAACTTCCATGACGTATGAGTTGAATATAATGGAACTTTATACTGAGCACCGATAGACTAGCTATGAGCAGTGATGCCTTATTTCAGGAAGGGCGGAGGTTCACGTAACCCTCATGAGATGAAACTGTCCGACTTGCCGGGTATGGGTCTCCTTATATCTCCTAGTCTTCGAACCTATACTGCCAATATAGGGATCTGGCGGGGTTAAATTCCATGTACGCTAGCATGTTTTGGGTCACTTTGGCCGGTGATTCCACCTCTTTTCGGTGTTGGGGAGACACTGGATTTCATGATGCTCACATGATCTATGTCGGTTAAAGTTAAAGTTCCCAATGAATGAATGAGGCCAGACTCAAATGATGTACATAATGAAATGAACGATACCAAAGGTGTTAGGATAGGATAATCAATAGGTGAGCTACACTCAAGTAATGACACTAGGTTATTCTTGATCATTGCACAACAAACCCGATGAGAGTCTTAAACTACATCCTAGGTATAGCTGGTGTTTACACTAGTTTATAAATGAATGAAATGAAGTACATATGAATGAATGAAGCAGACTCTGTGTTTGTTAAAGAAGGCTCCTAGTTGAGGTCTCATATGTTGAGCCCTCATTTGGGGAAGTCTTAATGTCAAGTCCATGATTCCAAGGCCTCATGACATATGAATTAATGATATGAAATATGTTATGTGCTATATGCAATATGATATGTGCTACGTGTAAGATGTTATGTGCTGTGTGCAATATGATAAGTATGATGATGCATGTTACTCTCATGGCATGACTTTCCTAATCCAAATTTGGTAAGCTCACTGACTTTCCTAATCATAATTTGGAAAGCTCACTGACTTTCCTAATCTAAATTTGGAAAGCTCACTAACTTTCCTAATCCCAATTTGGCAAGTCCACTAACTTGACTTTCCATAATCATGTTGTTAGGAAAGAGCTATTCTTACTCATGCATGTCCTTGGTGTGTGCTTGCATATACCCATACTTAGTACAAGTCTATACTATTCTCATACAACTCTATATTTTTAGGTGCAGGCACAGGTGGACGCTAGAGTTTACAGGTTGACGTTACAACTATCCGGACGTGGAGCTTTCATACGAACTTGGTAGGCCCTCATGCTTTCTAGGATGTCTACCGTTATTATCTAGCTTAGATGTAGGGTTTAGCTAGTGGAGCATGTTCCACTAGTGTTTATTTCCCACTTTCATTTCATACTTTGTATTGGTGCCGTTTTGGCAAAAATACATTTAATGCAATTATGAACTGTTTCTTTCATTTGATTATCTTTATATTAGATGGTTGATTTGTGAATGCCTATGATGTTAAGTTTAAAATGTTTAGCATGAAATAAGAAAATAAAAAGTTCAAATTTTCCGCTAAAATTAACCTAGATGAAGTAAGAATGACATATGTAGGCTTGTCTTCGACCTCTGAGAGGTCAAAGACGCCGGTCTCGTCTGGGGTCTAGATTCCGGTTGTGACACCTAAGTTGACTAAACATAGGAGAACATAACACTTAGTTAAATATGGAAATTGGTGTTGACTATGGTTTCGGTCAACATTTTGACTTTATATTAATTAATTAAATCCTTAATTTAATTAATTTAGGGACCTAGGGTAAGCATTACCCCTAAGTCTTTGGAACCAAAATCAACCCTTTAGGACCATCCTAGGTTAAGTACTAGGATGTTTCTTGAATTATACTAGGTTAGTGTAAGGATTTTGTTTTGACCATTTAAACTAATTAATTAAATGGATAATTTAATTAATTAGGTGACCTAAGGTAATTACTAAAGTGCCCTTAAGTCGTTAGGACCATAACCAATCCTTTGAACCATCCTAGGTTAGGTACTAGGTTGTCTTTTTCTTGTTCTAACCGAAATTCAGAAATTGCTTTGTGATTTAGGTTTTGCCCCTTTAAATTAATTAATTCAGTTTCTAAATTAATTAATTAAGTAGCCTAGGGTAATTACTAAAGTATACCTAGGTTTTTAGGACCTTTATTAACTCTTTGGACCGTCCTAGGTTAGGTACTAGGTTGTCCCTTTCTTGTCTTAACCAAAATCTGGAAATTTCCTTTGTAGTTTCGGTTTTAGCCCTTTTAAATTAAATAATTAAGTTTCTAAATTAATTAACTAGGTAACCTAGGGGAATTATTAAAGTACCCCTAAGTTGTTAGGACCACAACCAACCTTTTGGACCATCCTAGGTTAGGTACTAGGTTGTCTCTTCAACTAGTACTAGGTTAGTGTCAACCGGGTTTAGTCTTTGGTTGTCGGGTGCACTAGTGGGTCCATTTCGGTTAGTCCTAGGTTCTTTATCTAGTTAGGACAGTTATTTAGGACCAATAGTTGGTTAGGAAGTTAAGCCCCACATGGAGGGACCCGTCCGCACATGCTGCCCCTTAACTACCCTAATTGAATTCGGTTAGGGTGGTCCCCTCCTTATGGCCGATTGCCACAAGCTGTGCAGATGTGCTTGCACATGGGTTGGTTGTACTTTCCTAACTAACTATTCTTGATGTCCTATTTGAAATATTTACTTATTGTCCCAAGGACCCTTAACATGTCCTTGGGCACTACTTAATTTACATGATCATGTGCTATGGTATCTAGGCTTGACATTTGGATGCCTACTACTTCATATATTTGAAATGAAGCTATTGCATTTTAGCCTAGGGTCTTCATTGCAGGTACATTTCTTAAACATCAATCTTGGATTGGGGTATGACAACCCAAAAAGTATATCTCATATTTGTATATAGAAAATTGGCTAATATCTCTTAGCCAATTTTTCTACACTATGCCCAATATTTCTCAATAGTGGAAATTGTGGTGCCTATGTACCCCTAATAGGCTATCCTAAGGGCATACTGGGCTCTTCATTAGACATATGATTTTACGAAACGTTACATTATCCCCTCCCCCTAGGAACATTCATCCCCGAATGACACTTACGCATCATTTAAACAAAGAGGGTGATTTTTCGAAAGTTACTTTATCATGCTTAAACTTTTCTCCTTTGTGAATGTCTGATTCACACTTATTTGGATGATGCATATTATTCAAGCTTATCTTAAGCTTCATATTTGAGATTGAGGAATTTCATTCTAAATCACACTTAGCTTAATGCACCTCACAAATCATGCAACATAGAAAAAACATGTCTATGCTACACCAAACAGCACATGAAATGCAAACATAACTTCGTTTTAACTCACATGGTGCTATTATAAGACATACGATTAGGTACTTATCACACCAAATCGACTAAAGCACTTCAAACATCGAGTTTCTTAAACATAAATCAGACTTAGGAATAGTATATCTAACCTTAAGAACTGAACAAGTGAGGGTAACGGGATCTCATATCGGCCTCGTCCTCCCATGTTGCTCCCTAAACAAGGTGGTTCCTCAATAATACTTTAACGGTGAGAACGTCTTTGTTCTTCAGTCGCTTCACTTGATGATCTAAAATTGCAACGGGAATCTCTTCATAAGGAAAGATTCCCACAGACTCCTAACCCCTCGACGGGTAGGATGGATGTTGGATCGCCTAGACACTTCTCAAGCATCGAAATGTTAAATATTAGATGAACAAAAGCCAAGTCGTTTGGTAATTTTACCTACTTACTGTAAGATCGCATAATGACCTATATACCTCATACTCAACTTCCCTTTCTTACCAAACCCCATATTTACTGCGGACACAGAATCTATGGAAGGAACTTCTTGTTCTAAGTCTTTGACTCTTACTAAGTGGCATAAGTATCCCTTAGACATCATCTTATTAGCATTAAGATTGGAAATTATTTGGCCTGTTGGAGTTGAACCACGCCCTTCTCATTTTAACCCAACTTATTTGGAAACTGAAGCCTTACTACCCTGTTTCTATAGTCTATTATAGCATAACACTTATGAAGCAAATCCATGTCTAAGCCATATTCTTGAGTTGGTATGCAGCCAACTTAGCCTTCTCCTCCTCATCAATACTCATAGCAGGCTTATAGACTTACCATGCATTCACCTCCATGCGAACATCCACACTCACCACACGTCTTTCGTCCACGTTGGGCATTTCCATTATGGCCCCTTCTTGGGAAGGCTAGATCTTAAGTCTGGCGCCTTAGACCACTTGGCCATTCTAATTCTTGTGTTTATTCTTCTACGCGTTCACACAAGAAGGAAGTTAGATACTTATAAGACACAAAGTGTCAAAGCTCTAGATAGCACGATAAAGAGTAGAAGAAGGTAAAATTTCCTATCATCGCGTAGTCTCTAAGTCATGATTGTTGCGCGCTTCACAACCATAAGTTAGAAACTACGTAACGTGGTTGTGTTGAGCTTTAGTTTCTAAGTAATTTAACCTCATTCTCTGATACCAAGTTTGTATCGACCCTGATTCTTGAATCTGAATCGCCACCGGCGTCGTTGACCACTCAGAGGCCGCAGACAAGCCTCATGTTGCATTCATCACATTCATCTAGTTACATTTGTGGAAAATTTAAAACTTTTTATATGTATGAAGTTTACTTAGACTTCATATAGTCATTACGTATGAAACATTATATACTAAGCTCAATATCAATAGACAACCATATAATCATAAAGAATCAATTCGAAATTGAATATGAATATATCATAAATAGTTGCCAAAACGGCCTTACATCAAAAGGTTCTAAATGAAATGTGAAAGAAACGCTAGGGACAACATCCACTAGCTATGTCTATATCTAAAGTTGCACTAATGCGTGTAGCATCCTCGAAATCAAGAGGACCTACCAAATGGTCTAGAGGAACGCTGAAGTCCAAACCGGTTCAAGTGTCATCAATCTGTCCTCTGACCTGCACCTATAAAAATAGTAAATAGTAGGGGGTTAGTACACCACTTCTACTAAGTAAGGGTGTATGCACACATACACATAAAGCTATGCATGATCAATAAAAGCTCTTCCTAAGCAACATGCCACTTCTGGAAAGTCTAGTCATTAGACTTTCCTAATTCGTTAGTTGTGAATTGTGGTATGAATATGATGTATTTTAATGCATTCAAAGCACACAACTCATTTTCCATATGATTACAAGACATTAGTATCATCAACATAATTTTAGAATCACTCGGGCGAGGATTTGAAAATTTGATTGCCCAAACCCGAGAGCTCCTCTTTGGGGACTTAGTTTTATTTTCAATCTTTTTCTTCTTCTTGTTGTGTAGTTCAATAATTTCTTTGGTCCTATGTTTTACTTACAAGTGCAATGATTCACTGTAGTCCCCTACCCACAATGAATCGATGTAAGTAATCCAAGGACTAAGGAATGATTTCACTATCTTACAATGAGTCATTCATTACTTTATGTATTCATTAACATTTCATAAGCCAGTCTCTATTGGCTATGCCACTTAATTCATCATTTTCATATTAGGGAAGTTATGAAATTTTGAGTTACTATTATGTTTCTATTCCCCTTTATTGGCATCATATAAGAAGTCATTATAAGTCAAACTAGTTTAGCTTTGCCCATTATTTGCTGAAACTTCATGAGTGTGATATTGGCAATTGACATTCTTAAGCTCTTCTTTATGGCTCACTTTGAACATACGTTCCATCATCATCATCCTTTCTTACTTTCATAGAGACATCATTAGGAATAAGATTATGCGAGCTTAACATGAAATCCAATGTCTGCCCCACACTGAAAAGGGGTGATTCACCGGTTAAAATGAATCTAGATCATGTGAGCTACTCATGAAATCCAGTGTCTGGCCCACACATGGAAAGGGGTGATTCCCGGCTAAGGCGAATCCATCTCAAGTGTTCACTCCATATCGAAAGGAGCGGCTCACGGCTATAGTGAACCAAGAACATATCGTGAGCATTAACCTACATAGATCATGTGAGATAAACATAAAATCCAGTGTCTGTCCCACACCAAAAAAGGGCGGAATCACCGGCCAAAGTGAAACCGAACATGCCTAGCTCGCTTTGGTGGAAACCACTGGCTAGTTCCTATGTTGACTAGACATAGTTCGAAGACTAGGATATTTAGGGAGACCCATACCCACCATGGTGGACAGTATCATCTTCATGAGAATTACGTGAACCTCCGCCCTTCCCGAAGGAAGGCATCACCACTCATAACTAGTCTATCGGTGCTGTGCTCACTTTCATTATCTTCTTTATCTTTTAGAGTTGACTCAAGTATTGTGGAAGATTTCTTCTAGATTGAGATTTACTTACTTTTTTGATGACTTGTCATCCTTATATTACATTGATGAAATGTGAATTGTCCTTACATATCATCCTTACTTTACATTGATGAAATGTGAATTGTCCTTACATATCATCCTGACTTTACATTGATGAAATGTGAACTGTCCTTACATATCATCCTTACTTTACATTGATAAAATGTGAATTGTCCTTACATATAATCATTAGGTGTTAATGAGACTAGTCTCACACATTCTAACACCTTCATTCGTGAGTATTCTTTTAACATAGTAGCTTAGGTGTAAGTAAGACTTATCTTACTTTATTTAACACCCCATTATGGTCACTTACTTAATTTTAGACCCCTTTAATTATGTTATAACTCACGTTACTTCTTTACTTTAGTGTAGTAGATTCATTTCATCGTTTATGGACGATGAGAACTTCTTTCAATGAGTTACATGTGTTCATAGTTCATTCTTTAAGAGCATGTTGGGAGTTGTCCCAATGAATGGCATGCCCTTCGTTATGGATTCATTGACTTACTTTAGAAGTGCTTAAGTTATCATTTCAATCTTTTGGCTATATAAGATTGACATATCATTGGTATTGGAATAAACAATTGGGTATAGATTACATAACCATCTTTGTTGGCATAAGCCAATTTTACATTGTCTCATGCTTGGTTGGATATGTATATTATTCATTAGCCAATTTTTCAATTATTTAACATAATATTATAGCTATTTGCATGCATCCCTTTTAGACAATGTTTTTGTTAGCCATTTTATCGGCATAGTCCAAACATTCACTTAAATTATGATTTCATGGAGATCTTTTTAGCCAACCTTATAACATAACTTTAGGCATAATGTTTTTAAGCATCTTGCACACCATAATATGATCATTTAACGAATACAACATCATCAACAAGTCACATTAACAGTAGGTATGTATAACAGACCGTAATCATTTTCATACATAACATTTTCGGACACATCTTAACATAGTATCATTCTCTTAACCAATCTTTGTTCATGACTTTAGGGTAACGTTTTTAAGACATATTGGACAGCATCATATTAAAATTTGTTGACTTTATCATATTCATAACGTTACAAAACAGCAAGTCAACGTTCGTACAATCACATCAACACTTAAACAATTACTGGTGTAACTAACACATCGTTGATTAATGATTCAAGTTTTAAGCACTTAATTTTATACGATCACAACTTCATAGGTTAATAGACATTCATAATTTAAGAACATTACACATAAGATCAGCCAGCACCAAATACCAACAACATGATCTCTAACCTATTCAACAAGGAATCGAAAAGGATACTAGGGACAAGGGAGTTCGACGACAACACGGGAACAACCCTAGTTTTCAAGATCCTTGAATGGTTGGAAAGAAAGTTTTATTGGAGAAAGAAGTCCAGGAGAGACACCCATACCTTATGTAGAATTTAATCTACAAAAATCACCTTGAACGAGACCTTGAAGCTACTTTGAAATCACCCAAGAAAAGCCTCTAGCGTTCTTAGCTTTCTCGCGGTCTGTCGCCTACTGCCTTAGTGTCGTGAGTCTCAACGTTTTGATCATGATTTTAGGTTTAGGATCTGATCTTGAATTATAAAACTTAGGTCTAATAAGTTAATTTAATAAACTAATTAACCAATTACCAAAACGCCCCACCTAAGTTGACTAAACATCGAAGAACATAACACTTAGTCAAATCTGGAAATTGGTGTTGACTATGGTTTCGGTCAACATTTTGACTTTATATTAATTAATTAAATCCTTAATTTAATTAATTTAGGGACCTATCATAAGTACAAAAGTACCCCTAAGTCTTTGGAACCAAAATGAACCCTTTAGGACCATCCTAGGTTAAGTACTAGGATGTTTCTTGAATTATACTAGGTTAGTGTAACGATTTCGTTTTGACCATTTAAACTAATTAATTAAATGGATAATTTAATTAATTAGGTGACCTAAGGTAATTACTAAAGTACCCTTAAGTCGTTAGGACCATAACCAATCCTTTGAACCATCCTAGGTTAGGTACTAGGTTGTCTTTTTCTTGTTCTAACCGAAATCCGGAAATTGCTTTGTGATTTAGGTTTTGCCCCTTTAAATTAATTAATTAAGTTTATAAATTAATTACATAAGTAGACTAGGCTAATTACTAAAGTATACCTAGGTTGTTAGGACCTTAACTAACTATTTTGACCATCCTAGGTTAGGTACTAGGTTGTCCCTTTCTTGTCTTAATCGAAATCTGGAAATTTCCTTTGTAGTTTTGGTTTTAGCCCTTTTAAATTAATTAATTAAGTTGCTAAATTAATTAATTAGGTAACCTATGGGAATTTCTAAAGTACCCCAAAGTTGTTAGGATCATAACTAACCTTTTGGACCATCCTAGGTTAGGTACTAGGTTGTCTCCTCAACTAGTACTAGGTTAGTGTCAACCCGGTTTAGTCCTAGGTTGTCGGGTGCACTAGTGGGTCTATTTCTGTTAGTCCTAGATTATTTATCTAGTTAGGACAGTTAGTTAGGGCCTAGAGTTGTTTAGGAAGTTAGGCCCCACATAGAGGGACCTGTCCGCACATGCTGCCATTTAACTACCCTAACCGAATTCGGTTAGGGTGGGCCCCTCCTTATGGCCGATTCCCATAAGTTGTGCCTATGTGCTTGCACATGGGTTGGTTGTACTTTCCTAACTAAATATTCTTGATGTCCTATTTTGAATATTTACTTATTGTCCCAAGGACCCTTACCATGTCCTTGGGCACTGCTTAATTTACATGATTATTTTAAATGATCATGTGCTATGGTGTCTAGGCTTGACACTTGGATGCCTAGTACTTCATATGTTTGAAATGAAGCTATTGCATTTTAGCCTAGATTCTTCATTGCAGGTATATTTCTTAAACATCAATCTTGGATTGGGGTATGACAACTCAAAAAGTATATCTCATATTTCTATATAGAAAATTGGCTAATATCTTAGCCAATTTTTCTACACTATGCCCAATATTTTTCAATATTGGGCATTGAGGTGCCTATGTACCCCTAATAGGCTATCCTAAGGGCATACTGGGATATTCATTAGACATATGATTTTCTGGAACATTACACTTGTAGCCTTCAGCTTAGCCCTAAATTTTCTACTAAACTACGGGGTGTTTCATTATCTTCCCCTTGGGGATATCCGTCCTCGAATGACGATTCTAAACATTTCTTAACGAAGACAACTCTATATTAGCAGCCCATCATGCATGCAACACATTAAATACACACAACTTAGGAGGAAAACTTTAACTTCAAGATAAACCTACTCAATGAAACATAAGAAAGTAGGGACTACATCAATCACAAAAAATGCACGCAAATTCTATACTTACCAATATACAAGGATGAACTATAATCTCAAGCTAAACATTCTCAACACACACTCATGGAGGCTACCTGCAATTTACTCTCAAAAAGCATTTAATCAAGGATCCAAACTAAGTCACGCAGATTAATTCATCTGATAAAGTCGATATGCAACTCTACTCAATGTACAACAACGTGAGGCAAAAGAATGCAGATAATTCATTTATACCAAGACCTAATATTTTATAACATGCATATAAAGAATTCATCGCCACACATACACACAATGTCCTTGTTAACTAGGTACACCATCTCCTTTTTGGGTGTAATCCTAGGTTGAATTCATACGCACTATCTATAACATAAAAGAAACAACAAATCTCATTCTCACTAAAGACAACATAAAAGACTATAATATCAAATATAAGTCATAAATGACCAAACAATACCAGAATCAAATAAAGCATGAAACAATGACCAAATAATACAAGAATCAAATAAAGCATGAAACATATACCAGTAGTCACATTACGAGGTCACTCTTGATCACTTTTAGCTTGGAGGACATATAACCTATTATTCTTTCGATCACTCTCATCCGGACCACTAGTGGCAACTTGTTTACCCTATCTTCTTGTAGCCCTTTACTTTGGACATTCTTTCATCTTCTAGCCACTCTCACCATAACTAGATCAACTCTCTTCACCGGCCAAACACCTAACTCCATGTCTCTTACAACACATAGCACAAATAGAACATATGGAATCATTGCTAATTCCTTGTGTCTCAGGTTCAGACACCCTCTCCTCCTTATAATTAGGAGTATTAAAAGAACCTTTTCTAGAAAACCTTTGTCGCTCCGTAGAGAGATCATGTCCATCAGAATCCTTGGGTAAGGACATATAATTGCCCATCATAGACCTTTTTTTCTCCCTAGATTTATCCTTGAGTATATCCTCCTTCATTTGTTTAGCATACACTATATGATGTGAGATATCCATATCATGATGGAGCATTGTCGTACAACATTCTTTTTCAACCAAATCGGACACCCCCATCAAGAACCTACACAACCTTTCTCTCCAATCCGCTACCATAGATGGAGCATACATGGATAGTTGGGTATATTTCAAGGAATATTTTTAACACTGATGCTACCTTGCCTACGGTTAATAAACTTTTCCACCTCAGACACCCTCAACTCCGAGGAAAGAACCTATCATGGAATGCTTCTTTGAACCCTTACCGCTCTATTGGGCCCTATCCAACTGGCTTATTGTATATCCATTGGTATACAAGGTTTATGCTACACCCCTCAATCGGTAAGCGGCTAACTCTGCTTTTTTTCCAATGGTCAATCCCATGATATCTAGCACCTTATACACTTCATCAATAAACTCTTGAAGATATTCCTCCACCTTGGAGCCATAAAACTCCGTAGGATTTATCCTTAAAACTTCACTCACTCTTAAAGACATAGAATTATCATCAGGGTTTGCTGGAGCTATCATCTTCATATTGGCTTGAGACATCACGACTTGAGCCAATAATTGGAAGGCCAACCTAAACTCCTCATGAGCCACAGATTAAAAGAAGGATCTACTAGAGCCAAACTCTATGGCATGTCTTAAATAATGAAGAAGTGAAATTTCATGTACATCCAATAGCCTCCTATCATAAATATGGAACACTTCATATATATGAACAAGATACTACTAGACGTGGTTTGAAGCAATCCTAGAAACATTATAAATCTTGTGCTATTATTACAAAGTTAGTCACAACCCAGGGGTACAAAATAGATGTAAATGATGTAGTTGACCTCAAAAGGGTCTCATACAAGCCCTTAACATATCATAACATAAGATAATAAAAAGTGCAGAATTTTAAAACATTTTTAACCCAATCAAAGTCTTTATAAAATGATGCAGAAGTTTTACTACAATTTTGTCTCAAACCATCGAACATAATATTTTGAATAAATCTTGGGACAAAGCACACACAATAGATTCAAGACATGAAAAAAACAAATAATAGCATCCTATTAAGATAGACCATGATATCATGGAAACTACATGAATCACGCAAGTCCAAGATATTCAAAAAGGGTATATAAATGTTCCCAACAATCTACCAAGAATTAGTCTTAGACCAGCTAAGTCATGCTACTATACAATCACCCTATGGTGCTAATTCTAACATCCAGGCAATTCGATGACCTAGACTAAAGCCCCACATGATGAATAATAATTATTTTAGACCTCAAAACAAAAGTAGTTAACTTAGTTAGGAAGTATTTAAGATTAAACTTCAAGGAACGTCTAAGACGTCCGGAGGCTAGTGAGAGTGATCTAGTATGACTTTAGGTCTGGGAAAGGTCGTACGAAGGTAAACCTTGTAAAAATTCTTTGGGTATAGATTAGAGCATGTTTAGGGTCAAAACATCTGCGTACGACTCCCTGGAGGGTTCCCGAGGAGGACCCAAACATTTGACCAAAAACCTATTAAAACAGTTTTGCAATAGATGAGTGCAACAGACAGTCTGTCGATGGACTCACGCTCCGTCGTATGGAGTCGTGAGTCCATACATAGAAAATGAATCCTTGGATCCATTTTAAAGACTCTCATACTCAAACCACGACTTTACAGGATAGTCCATTCATGGTTATACGGACCATCGATTGAGGGCGTCGATGGGGACTGTGAACTGGTGCACTACACGACCAAGCAAATGGTGGGTCGTTAAATTCCACCCTTGGCCAATTAAATGTAGGATCGGTCCAAATTAGTTATTTTAGGTTTATTGAAGGATTTTAACTCATTAAAAAAGTCTTCACACTTCAAAATCCCAAAGACTCTCACTTCTCTCTAGTTTCTCTCTCCTAAACTCAAATCTTCATTAAAGAAACCTTGGAGCTTCAAGAGGAAGAAAATTTCACCAACGAATCCAACTCAAATTAGTGTCTAATAATATTTAATGTGTGGTTTCTTTCATTATTGGGACTTCTTCCCCAAGAGGCCCTTCAAATAATATTTCAAAACTCCCCTAAAACTAGGGTTTCTATCTATACATGGGTCCTCTTTTCAAAATGAAATTTATGAATGAATTGTGATGAATTATGATCCTTTATTGTTGTTTAACTATGTAATAATGGTTAATTATAGGTAATCACTTGAGATTTCCCTTTGGACCCTTGTTCTTGTTAATTATTGGTAATCACTTTGAGTTTTCCCTTTGGACCCATGTTCTTCCCTAAACTCATAAAACCTTGAAATTTCTATGGTGAATAGTATAAGATGAGGAGTATATGGATTGTTTAGAATGATGCTAGATATGTATTGCTTCTTAAATTACCTTGTTTATGTATTGACCATGTATTCTTTGGTAATTGAAGTATGAAGGCCCATGAAAGGGAAAGAAGGTATGGAGGTTGGTTCTTTCTTTAACCCAATTATGAAAGATGAGTTACTTAGATAGTAATAATCCTATATCTAATGTGTTGTTGTGGTGTTGATGACATGTATCCCTCATTCTTAATCCTACACTTAGAGTTAGCTATGAAGTATGATATGTTATCATATGATTGTTATATGATTGAGAAGTAGTTCTGATAATTATAATAAAGTTTTTAAGTGAAAGGTTTACTCACTGGCTTGTGGTTTCAAAAGTTAAAGGGTTGTTCTCACTTACGATTACCTATGAGATATTATGATAAGATGTTTACAAAAAATCTAATAAAGGCTAATGTGAACTTGTGTGATGACTAAAGATGGTTACAAAATTGGGAATAGATGCTTATCACCGAATGGGCATGTAACTGAGATGGAAGTCTCACTTTAGTAAGTCCGTATTCCCACATGGGTTTCCTCATGTTTAGCTAGTCTGGATACAAAGATATATGCTGTCTCATGAGATGGAAACCCACACATTTAGCAAGTTAGGGTTTCTAGTAACAATCTTCTTGACCCTTAATTATGTGACCACATAGGAGTCTAGCTTAGTGGATCCACCTAGATAGCTATGTATGAAATGATACAACTTAGGAATGTGTTAACCTTTTTGGTGTGGGAGTAGACCGAATTCCATGAATCTCACATGGTCTAATGTCGATTATTGCAACCTCTTTCCCTAATTGTAAAGGTAAGTATATTAAAAAGTGTATGAAGTCTCTCTAAAACTTCCTTAAGGGGTATGGGACTTATTGAATACATTGCACTTGTGGGATCCTAAGAGAGAGAGAGAGTTCTAGTAGTGTTCTTTTGTAATTATGTTGATTATGATTCATGTATGTTAAATTATGTATGACCTTTATGAATATAGAAAGTTACAATTAAATATGAGATTATGAATATATGTATAAAGTAGGTTACTTAATGTGGTACATAGCTTTGAATAGGGTTATGGGGTTCTATTTTTTGCAATGCACAAGTACTGCTTGGGTTGGATACATGTTGGATTGGCTTATGATGATCACTTTATATGTATATTGGATTGAATTGATAGAAATCATGTTTTTGACAAAAATATCCTTTTATACATACGTTGTTGATTTTCATGCATAGAAGCCATACTTAGTACGTGTGACGTACTAACCCATTTTTCCTTCACTTTTTCCCATACATTGTGGGTTTGGTCCGTTGATGATTTCAAGTCCACTTCCCAAGAAACATGGAATTGCTTCTCCAAGTTGGTGATTTATCAAATTTGAGGAAGCCCCATATTCTAGCTCTCGAGTTTTTGTTATGTTTGAAAGACAATATTGTAAATTATAATTGGAGATGTTCTCATTGATGTATGGGCTAAGTCGCAAGTTTCTATTCCTTTACGTCTAGTGGTACGTTGTGACAAAGTTAGATGATATTTTCTTACATGAAGTGAAGTGAACTTCCAAAGTAAAAGTTCTAAATTTTCCGCACTATTTATTCTATGATACATGCTATGACGTATGCTAAGGGCTTGTATAAGACCTCTTTGAGGTTGAATATTCCGGTAACGACTAGGGGTTACCTTGGGTCGTTACAAACTTGGTATCAAACAAGAAGGTTGAAAATAATGGAGGGTTAATTTCACAACATACCACGTCATGTAGAGTTATGTTCATGGGGTGAAGCGCGCCACACTTGTGAATGAGAGTCTATGAGATGCTTAGGAACTCTCACTCTTTTGTCAATTTTCTAGTCATGCCTAAGAGTTTTTAATCTATATAATCCTTTCTTCTAATTCTTTTTATGATTATAGACAATGACTAGAAGAAGGACCAATACCAAAAGGGCCGAGGAGGAAAATGTGAATAAGGCGGTTCCCCCTCAAGCTCCTCCAAACCCTCAAGTTCCTATTAAAGAAGGGGCTATATCTAACATTGATATAAGGGCGGGTATTCATAGCTTAACTTAAGTCTTAGTAACTAAGTTTTCTAGGGATACGAGGGTCCAAGTGAACCTCAATGCTAACACTACCACTTCTAGGATTAGGGATTTCACACGTATGAATCCCCCTAACTTCTTTGGCTCCAAAGTGGAAGAGGACCCGCAAGGGTTCCTTGACGAAGGGTTCAAGGTGCTAGATGCTATGGGTGTATGTTCTCAAGAAAAGGTGGAGCTAGTCATCTATCAACTCAAGGATGTGGCTCCAATTTGGCATGATCAATGGAAAGAGGAGAGGCCCGTTGAAGAAGGTCTAGTTAGTTGGTCATCATTCAAGACGACCTTTCTTAATAGGTTCTTTCCCTTAGAATTGAGGGAGGGGAAGATACAATAATTTATCAATCTTCTTCAAGGGGGTATGTGTGTGAAAGAGTATAGCCTCAAGTTCACTCAACTATCAAAACATGTTCCCACTATTGTGGCGGATTCTAGGATGAACAAATTTGTTATGGGGATATCCGACCTTGTGGTTAATGAATGTAGGTCAGCTATGTTGATTCCTATCATGGACATCTCTTGTCTCATGGTTCATGCCGAACAAATTGAGGAGAAAAGGCTTAAGCAAGTTTGTAGGGAGTTGAAGAGGACAGGGGCCGAAGATGGAAATTCTTCCAAGATTAGATTTAAGGTTCAAGACAAGCCAAAATTTAAGAAGACGTTTTCCAACCAATGTCCTCTTAATACTCCAAGGGTAAACAAAGGTAAGGTGTCTACCCCCAAACCTCAAGAGTGAAAAAGTGGTTGTTCTTAAGTGGAGAAGCCTATTTGTGCAAAGTATGGGAGAAAATATGAAGGCAAGTGCCTAATTAGAACGGGTAATTGTTATGGTTGTGGTAGGAGTGTACACGTGAAGATGGACTGCCCTATGATGAAGGCCAAAGAAAATGAGAATGCTCAACCACAAGCAAGTGCTCAAATCTCAATGTCGTAAGAAGAATCACTTTTATGCTCTCCAATCCCGAGGTGATCAAGAGATCTCTCTAGATGTTGTTACCGGTATGTTTCTAATATTTTAAATCAATGTATATGCATTGTTGAATCCCGGTGCCACTTTGTATTTTGTGACTCCATTCGTGGCTATAAAATTTTGATATGCTTCCCGATGTCTTTGATGAGACATTTTCGGTTCCTACCACGATGGGTGATTTTGTTGTGGCTAAAAGAGTCTATAGGGTTGTCCTATTTCCTTGCGCAATAGAGCTACACTAGTTGATTTGGTAGAACTTGATATGTTGGATTTTTATGTCATATTTGGAATGGACTAGTTACATGCTTGTTTTGCCTCAATTGATTGTAGAACAAGGGTAGTTAAATTTCAATTTCCTAATGAGCCCATTTTTGAATGGAAGGGAGGAAACTCAAACCCTAGGGGTAAGATCGTCATTTTATATCTAAAAGCTTGTAAGTTGATTGCGAAGGGTTTGCTCTATCATATAGTGATGCTCAAGGATCTTGAAACGGAGATCACTTCTTTCAAGTCAGTCCCTATAGTGAAGAATTTCCTGAAGTCTTTCCCGATGACTTGTCCAAATTCCTCCCGAATTGGAAATTAACTTCGGCATATATTTATTGTCGGATACATAACCTATTTCAATCTTTCCTTATCGTATGGCTCCAACCGAATTGAAGTAATTAAAGGCTCAACTCAAGGACTTGCTAGATAAGGGTTTTATTCAACCAAACATATCTCCATAGGGTGCTCCGATGTTATTTGTTAAAAAGAAAAATGGGTCTCTTCGGATGTGTATTGACTACCGACAATTGAACAAGGTCACTATAAATAATAAGTATCTACTCCCTAGGATTGCCGATTTGTTTGACCAACTCGAAGGAGCGAGTTACTTTTTAAAAATTGACTTGAAGATGGCTTATCACAAACTTAGGGTGAGGGGTGTTTATATTCCAAAATGGCATTCCAAACTAGATATGGACATTTCAAATTTTTAGTGATGTCCTTTGGTCTTATAAATGCCTCGTCAGCTTTTATGGACCTTATGAATTGAATTCTTAGAAGTTTTCTTGATTTGTTTGTGATTTTCTTCATTGACGGAATCTTTACATACTCTAAGAGTGATAATGATCATATGACCACTTGAGGATAGACTTGACAGTCATCAAGGATAACCAACTTTTGTTAAATTTAATAAATGTGAATTTTGGTTGAGATCAGTTGCTTTTCTTGGTCATATTGTCTCTAGTGAAGGGGTAGAGGTCCATCCAAGGAAGACGAATGTAGTCAAAAGTTGGCCTAGACCTTTGAGCCCTACCAATATTCGAAGATTTTGTTTTGGCCGGGTAATATAGGAGGTTTGTTGAGGGATTTTCATCTATCGAATTTCCATTAACGTCCTTGACCCAAAAGAAGTCCAAGTTTGAATAGTCTGAATTATGTGAAAGGAGTTTCCAATTATTGAAAGATAAACTCACCTCCGCTCATGTTTTGACCTTACCGGAGGGTAACGAAGGGTTTGTGGTTTATTGTGACATTTCTCGAGTAGGTTTGGGTTGTGTCCTCATGCAACATGGTAAGGTTATAACATATGCCTCTAGGAAACTCAAGGTGCATGAGAAGAACTACCCAAATCATGACCTTGGACTAGCGGACGTAGTGTTTGGTTTAAATATTTGGAGACACTATATCTATGGGGTACATGTGGATCTGTTCACCGATCACAAGAGTCTCCAATATGAGTTAACACAAAAAGACTTAAACCTACGCCAAAGGAGGTGGTTAGAACTTTTAAAAGATTTTGATATGAGTGTCTAATACAATCCCGGGAAAGATAATTTTGTCGTGGATGCTTTGAGTTGAGTGTCGATGGTAGTATGACTTGTGTGGGTAATTGTCATAAAGAGTTAGTAACAGAGGTGCATAGGTTGGCCCGATTGGGTGTCCGACTTGAAGAATCCTCAAAGGGTTGTTTTATGGTTCGTCATAAATCTGAATCATCTTTAGTGGTCAAGGTGAAGTTTAAGCAACATCTTGATCCTCTATTGATGGAGTTGAAGGAATTGTTGCTTAGTAAATCTAATGAGTCTTTCTCCCAAGGTAAGGATGGAGTACTTAGGTACCAAGGTAGATTTTATGTGTCGTACGTGGATGGCTTAAAGGAGTAAATCATGGAAGAGGCTTATAGTTCACGATATTCCATTCATCGGGGTGCCACCAAAATGTATCCTGACTTGGCGAGATTTATTAGTGGAACGAGATGAAAAGGGAGATAGAAAACTTTGTGGCTAGGTGCTCAAATTACCAACAATTCAAAGTCGAGCATCAAGGACCATGAGGTCTAACTCAAGATATTGATGTCCCCACTTGGAAGTGGGAAGATGTCAACATGGACTTTGTGGTTGGATTGCCTTGTACACGTAGGCAACATGACTCCATTTGGGTCATAGTGGATAGGTTGACTAAGTCAGCCCACTTCCATCTCGTCAAAATTTGTTATTCAGCAGAGGAGTATGCTAGATTAAGAAGATCGTAAAGTTGCATGGGCCCCTTTGTCGATCATTTCGAATAGAGGTGCCCTATTTACTTCCCACTTTTGGAAATCTTTCTAAAGTGGGCTTGGTACTCAAGTGAAACTTAGTACTGCTTTTCACCCTCAAACTGATGGTCAAGCAGAACGCACCATCCAAACCCTAGAAGACATGTTGATATCTTGTGTTGTTGAGTCAAAGGTAATTGGGATGACAACGTACCTTTGATAGAATTTTCCTACAATAATACTACCATTCGAGTATTGTCATGGCACCATTAGAAGCACTCTATGGTAGAAGGTTCCTGTCTTCGGTTTGATTGTTTGAAGTAGGTGAGTTTTCTTCTTGGTACCGAGGTAGTTTATGAGGCCATGGAAAAAGTATGACTTATAAGGGAGAGGTTGAAGAAGGCCTAAAGTTGGCAAAAGTCTTATGCCGACAATAGAAAAGAAGACCTTGAATTTGAAATAAGAGATTGGATCTACTTGAAAATTTCACCCATGAAAGGAGGTTTGGAAAGAAAGGGAAACTTTGTCCCCGGTATATGGGCCCTTATGAAATTTTGAAACCAGTTGGGAAAGTGGCATATTATCCCTCTAGAAGGTTTAGGGGTAAGTGAGAACCTTTCTTATGAAGAGGTTCCGGTTAAGATATTGGATCATCAAGTTAAGAAATTGAGAAATAAATAGGTTGCCTCTGTAAAAGTTCTATGGACGAACCATCTTGTTAAGGGTGAAACATGGGAGGCCGAGGCCAACATGAACTCCCGCTATTTTTATCTTTTTCCTCCTACTCCTAGCCAAGGTTAATGTTAGTAGTTTCTCTTAAATTAGGGTTATAAATAATGTTGCATTTATCATGTTTTCCTAATGTGTGCATATTATTGTTAAAATTGATGCTTAAATTGATCTTTCATGAAACATGTTCTTATGGTTACCTTGCACTTATATGTAGTGTTCCAAATGTCTTAATGAGAGTTGTATTGTACATGTTTGATGGTGTTTTAAGAAGAACTAAACATGTCAACTCTAACAGTTTATATAGAGCTCATGTTGAAATGGAGAACGAAGTTCCTCCTTATGTACTATGAAATGGTGAGCTCCAGTGTTTGATGAATTATGGGTTAATTTCCTGTATGAAAATGCTATAATTGTGTGTTGAAAGGAGTCGAGAATTACTCCTATCAGCTATATCTCATTATGATATTGGTTGTTGTTGGGCAACTAGTCTTGAGTCTCTCTCTTCTTTCCCTATAGTCAATTGAAGGTGTCATTAAGGGACAAATGTTCCTAAGTGGGCATAAACACCCCAAAATTTTGATGACCTAGCTTAAAGCCCCACATGATGAATAATTATGATTTTAGACCTACAACAAAGTTAACTAACTTAGTAAGGAAGTATTTAACCTTAAACACCAAGGAACGTCCAAGACGTCTGGAGTCTAGTGAGAGTGATCTAGTGTGTCGTAAGGTCTTGGAAGGGGTTGGAAGGGTCGTACAAAGGTTAAACCTTGTAAAAATCTTAGGGTACACATTAGAGCATGTTTAGGGAATAGATTTATAGGTACGAATCCACGGGAACCACCCTAAGGGTCCCCGAGGAGGACCAAAACATTTGACTCAAAAGCTGTCAAAACAGTTTTGCAATCGACAAGTGCAAGGGAAGATCCGTCGATGTAATCACGCTCCGTCGTTTGGGGTCATGATTCCATACTTAGAAAATGAAGCCTTGGTTCATTTTGAAAACTCTCTGACCCAAACCATTACTTTCCATGATGGTCCGTTCATGGAACGACGGACAATCGATTGAGGGCATTGAGGGGTGCCTACGAACTTGTGCACTACACGACCAAGCCAAGGGTGGGTTGGTAAATTCCACCTTTGGAAAATAAAATGTAGGGTAGGTCCAAATAATTTATTTTAGGTTTATTTTAGGATTTTAACTCATCAAACAAGACTTTACACTTCAAAATCCCAAAACCCCAAAGACTCTCACTTCTCTCTAGTTTCTCTCTCCTCAACTAAAATCTCCATTGAAGAAACCTTGGAGCTTCAAGAAGAATACAATTTAACCAAGGAGTATAACTCAAATTAGTGGTTAATCATCTTTAAGGTATGGTTTCTTTCACTCTTGAGACTTCTTTCCCCAAGAGGCTCTTCAAAAAGTATTTCAAAACACCACCAAAACTAGGGTTTCTATCGACAATGGGTCGTCTTTTCAAAAAACAAATTATGCATAAATTGTGATGAATTATGATCCTTTATTGATGTTTAACTGTGTAATTATGGTTAATAACTTGTAATCACTTGAGATTTCCCCTTAACCCTTGTTCTTCACTAAACTCATAAAACCTTAAAATTTCTATGATGAATCGTATAAGATGATGAGTATATGGATTGTGTAGACTGATGTTAGTTATGTATTGATTCTTAAATTACCCATTTTATTTATTGATCATGTATTCTTTGGTAATTGAAGTATTAAGGCCCATTAAAGGTCAAGAAGGTATGAAGGTTAGTTCTTCTTGAACCTAATTATGAAGGATGAGTTACTTAGATAGTAATGATCCTAAATCTAATGCGTTGTTGTGGTGTTGATGAAAATTATCCCTCATACTTAACCCTATACACTTTAATTAGCTATGAAGTATGTATAAATGTTATGATAAGATTGTTATATGATTGAAGAGTAGTTCTCATGATTATAATAAAGTGTTTAAGTGAATATTTACTCACTTGCTAGTGGTTTCTAAAATGAAAAGGTTTTTCTCACTTATGATTACCTATGAGCTATTATTATAAGATGTTTACATAAGGGTCCAGTAAATGCTAATGTGAACTTGTGTGATGACTAAACATGGTTACAAAAAGGGGAATATATGCTTAGCACTGAAAAGGCGTGTAAATAAGATGGAAATCTCACGTTTAGTAAGTCCGGCTTCCCACATGGGTTTCCTTACATTTAGCAAGTTCGGTTTCCCATGATATGTGTTTGTCTCATGAGATGGAAACCCCTAAGTTTTTCAAGTTAGGGTTTCTAGTAACAATCTCCTTGACCCTTAACTATGTGCCCGTATAAGACTCTAGCTTAGTGGATCCACCTAGATATATATGTATGAATGTTTGTACCTTAGGCAAGTGTTAACCCACATTTTTCGATGTGGGAGTAGAACACCGGATTCCATGTGCTTACATGGTCTAATGTCGGTTATTGCAACCTCTTTCTTTAATTGTAAAGATAAGTGGATAAAGAAGTGTAATAACACTCTCTAGAGCTTCCTTAAGGGTTTCTATATAGTATGAGGGAGGGTATGAGACTTCTCTCATACATTGAACTTGTGGGATCCTAAGAGAGGGTTCTAGTAGTGTTCATTTGTGATTATGTTTATTATGATTCATGTATGTTAAGATATGTATGATCTTTATGAATATAGCAAGTTATGATGAAATATGAGATTCTGAATACATGTATAAAGTAGGTTTCTTAATGTGGTACTTTTCTTTGAATAGGGTTATAGGGTTCTATTTTGTATTGCACAAATATTGTCTGGGTTTTCTACATATTGGATTGATATCCTGATGGGTAGGATTATGATGCTCACTTTATGTGTTTATTGGATTTAATTGATAGAAAGCATGTTTCTGACAAAAATGTCCTTTTATACATGCATTGTTGATTTCATGCATAACATAAATTCTAGAAGATCATCTATAAATCCTCAAATTCACCTCTCATGGCATAAATCCACATAGTTCAGTTTCATCAATTAGACTAGGATTAACCATGAAAAACATATAAATTCATCACACAAGTAATATCCACTCAATTGGATTCATGCTCAGCACTACCAACCATATAGAAAGAATCCCTAGCTAAAATTTGGTTTTATCTTCACAATTAGGGGAAATCTAGGGGGATCGATGGATGGAAGAACCCATGGATGAATTACCTATAATACCATTATTATAAATCCCTAATAATGATTTTAACAATGGAGCAATTGGAGCTAACTTCGATTCTTCTTCTTGGAGTTTTCTGGAGAGGATATGAGATTGTTATTGAATTAATTACTTTATTGGGGTGGTTAAAGACTTAAAATAGTTTATATAGGTGTATAAAGGTCATACGAAATGACCCCCACTTAATATTAACTAAATAGTAATTTAGTAAATAATCCATCACTAGACAGCCATCGTGCCAGGAACCACGACACGACTCATGAGTCATGGTCATGACCACGAGTCATAGTCCTGCCCGTGGTCCTCAAACTAAGTCTTCTTCACAATGTTTCCCATGATCCATGGTACTCACCACATGCCATGAAATGGCTCGTGAAGATGAGCCATTTTTTGAGAAACTTTGGAGGGTACACTGCCTCACCACCACGATTTTCCCCACAAGCCATGGAGGACACTACAACCCGTGAAGTCTCTAGAGGTCCAAAGAAGTGCCATGGTAAGGTTGGGGAAGCCTTTAATCTTGCCTTCAACTTAGACCTAGATGGTCAACTATAGTACGGGGTGTTACTAAAAGGGGGTTGATATTAGGTTTGGCTTCGATATGACCTAATGGGACATGGATAATGTACCAGTAAGTCAGCGTAAAGATTTCAATTTTTTGCTATGCGTCACTTCTAAGGGTGGAGATCAATTACATGTTCATTTTCATAAAAAATTTTGGGATTCTTGTGAATAATTTTCTTTACTACATGATTGAGATTATGGAGACTCAATCCTCTAGATTTCTGTTATTTATCACAATGATCTTTGTTTTGTAATAGATTATAGGGTATGTTTCTAAGGATAAGTAGGTCTAAGGTGCCTCTTTTATATACTAATCTAGAAGGGACATAGATTGTCTTTAGAAATTGAGAAATACTAGTATGTATGTTAATAGTGCTAGTCATGGCCTGGTATTCGTGGATATTGATGTGATAGAAGGGCTAGGCTATGATTTGAAAATTGTGATATAACATGTATCATTAGGAGGCCTTAGGGTGATTTAATTGAGGTGCTTAGTCATAGTACATACAGGGAAAGAGTATGAGTATGTGAGTTGGAGTTGGGATGGTTTAACTCTTATATTGCATGACTTTGTCATTATCTATTTTATATTGTGTGGTTTTCTCGCGTTGACTAATGATTCTTGTAAGTACATGTTGTTTTTACTAACACTGCTCTATCTATGACAGTTGGCATAGTGTACTTGTAGGGATTAAGTGATTTTTAATAGTTTAAGTCGATGATGATCTCTTAGACACTCTACACCTTTTTTATCTATTGTGGGAGATATGTCTTATTTCATTTTTAAAATTTACTTTTAGAAGCTCTTATGTTTGTATACAGCTCTCGTGGGAGGGGGATGTTTGTTGGTGTCATGACCCAACCCACTAAGCCATGCGGACACCTAGATAATACCACATAAGTAGGAGAACCCTCATATCCTAATAGTCAAAACATGCGGAAAAGTAAATAAACAATGATTAATGAAATAACTGGATTTCATAAATAGGATCTTTAAAACAATTTTGACTTAATACTTGTAAAGTAATTAAAACCCCAAGGATCTAGTCTGAAAAGGTACAAGAGCAACTAAGATTACAAACTGGATGTAATAAATAAAAGACACAGCTCCCACCATGCGAAAGGAAAGGTAGAAGCTTCTGGAGAATTCTTCATCTTCACCTAATGAAACATCACCGACCATGCATCAAGAATATGCAAAAAAGGCATAGCAAGAGTAGTATTAGTACAAAACCACACGTACTAGTATGCATTATCTGTCCACCCGACGCCCACCGTACAACATAAGAAATCAACTAGCAGGAATTTGAAATAAACCACTCGTTTCTCCACCTTTACCATCTCTGGAATACCTCAGAATTACACTAGCACCCTTACTACTAACCACCTTCTCAATCAACCTTCTTAATATGTACATGAATCTTAGCCTAACCATCCTAACACATAACAGAGCCCCCCATTACAACTACCCACACTTCCTATTGATCCACATACCTTACCATTGCCTTCTCTTCATATTACCCAACCTTTGCCATAGGGTACATACGTAGAAGCCTCTAACTATTAACCTCAAACCCATTTCTCCAAGGCGGGATCTACCCAATTATTTTTGTGAGTACACTACCTCCCTGTTTCACCCTTGCAACATACCTACGTCAATACTACATAATAATAACATCCATAGACTAAATACTTCCAATATCCTCATCATTTTTGAACCACATTAAGTTTCACATCAAGATATACAATTATGTCAAGTCATTAGTCCTCTTAAGGAACCCAAACCCAGACTCTAAGCATACCAAAATGTGGTACCTATTCCAATGTTAATGTCAGAACATGGCACCCGATTCCATATTTATACTAGAACGTGCAACCGATCCATGTTAGTGAGTCAGAGCGCAACACCCAATCCATTTAATAAGCCACAATCACAATCACAATCACAATCACACGTATATTCTCAAAATCATACAACCAAGTCATGATTTATGTCATACCTCATTCAATTGTTCTCAAATATGATTAGTGTGATCCATAACGAAGAGTTTTTCATTCATACATGTATTATAACAAAGCAAGAATAACATATATCACACAATCGTGAAATTTACAACCATCACAATGAAGTATTCACCGACGTATATAACTTAAGCAATAACCTCACCATACTTAGACCTAGTTCATCATCTAAGGCTACTTCCCCTGATTTAATCATCTATTGTTCTGTCCAACAAAGCCTACACATAAATCCTACCATTGACTTACATTATATTACATAGTGAGCACAGATCAATAACTACTAAATTAAAAAAACAGAGACTACTTGTTTCCCAAGCAACTATACTGATTTTTTGGCATTTATTCTTGATTCTGGACTTCGTGACGGTGACCTTTACCGGAAATCAACATCCATCGATATCTTTACGCTAGAAATCTTCTTATCCTTGCTCTCAAGCTTAGAGAAGCTTTCTAAGGGTTTCTAGGATGGTTTACATCTAAATTAGGTTTTTTTAGGAAGAAGGGGAAAATAAGATTTCATGTTATTTACGTTCTATCTCACCAATCCACCTCTAGAGAGTACTTGCCCCACTGTGGCGCTGCCGCTCTAGTGGTATCTGGTCCGCCCTTGGAGTAAAGTGGCCCAGTAATTTCCCAAATTTTTGTTTTTCCTAAATAACGATGGTTCGGGTCGTTACAGTTGGACACTTATAAGTACCTTAAATGTTTAAAAACAATTAAAGGTGTTTTCATATTATTTTTTTGGGTGTTAGACGATGCTGCACTTATTTTCGACATGTCTCAAAGGAAGTTGAGGGTGAGGGTACTCGTATCTATGTGTTATATTAGGTAGACGCACAACCCAGTGGGTTAGGTCGTGATAAAATGTCATGACCCAGACCGTCAGGATTGGCACACACACTAACCCTCTGGTGGGATAACCATTAATACTAATTAGCTAACAAACTAAATTAAAATACTACTCATTTAAAGTTACAAAAGCAAGTTTAAATTGCTAAAACTGAAGTTCCCATACACTTCTGAAAGATCTTTAAAAAATTGAAGAATTAAATCCCTAGAACCTGAAAGAAAATGTACTGAAACATGTAAAAATGAACCAAAATTCTAGACAAGAAGGGTTACAACCCCAAACTAATAAATTAATAACGAACTAGAAAGTCTAGGTCCGAAATGTGGACACAAACGAATGAGAACTCATGGCAGCCCAGAAGATCTCACCCTAGAATTCAAACGATGATCACTAATCTTCTAAACGAGGTTTTTCAATAACCGCCTGAATAGACCCTCTACTCAACAAAGAAAGAGCAAGTGCAGTATCAGTACACATCCATAGTGTACTTGTAGGATAACGCGTCTATCTCACTAAGTGCAGCATACATAAGCCATTACAATAATATCATCACATGCATATATCGAACATATACAATATTATAAATATTTACGAAAAAGGTAAGGTTTCACATTGCTCAAGATACAAAATTATATTTCATTGGTCCTCTCATGGAACCAAAACTCAAACAGTTAGCATATCGTAACGTGGTACCCCGAACAAATAATGTCGGTACGTGGCAACCGATCCTATATTATTGTCGGAACGTGGAAACCGATCCAAGTTAGTGTGTTAGTTACAACACTCAATCAATTAAACAAGCCAAAATTATAATAACAAGTATACTCTCAAGATCATACAATTAAGTCATGATTCAAGATATTCATCATCCATCAATCCTCATTTAAAAGTAGTGTGATCTATAATGCTACATTCACATACATACATGTATTAGAATAAATCAAGAGAAAACTTATATCACACAATCATGAAATCACAACCAGCACCTACTTTGAAACAAGCTTGAATTCCCTAAGAAACTTTATTGTACCCTTTCTGGATTCATTCCGTCATGGTCTACAAACAATTAATATAATATGGGAATCAAAAAACGATATGTAATTACCCGAATGATGAACAATTCTAGGATCCCTAGATCAAAACCTTGATCCTCATACCAAGATAAGGGCTTTTTCCACAATAATTTCCATATCAACACCCTTCCGATCTATAATTACCCATAGATTACGTTCTAAAAAAAATGGATTTTGGTAGTGAAAATCTTCCATTAGCCTCATGAATGGTGAAAAGTATCAAGAAATCCCTTAGGTTCTCTCCTTACCTCTCAAGTTCAAAAATTTCAAAATAAAACATTTTTGGGGATTTATTTCTGACTTTAGGTCGCATATGCAGCGGCCCTGCCTTGGCGGAAGAAATCCCACCTCCATGGCTTGAACGGAAACCATGAGAAATTTATGAATTTCAAGCCCCTATTTAACAATACACCTTCCATGAATGATATTCAGAAACTATCCGTTCACGGTAAGATTGATTTTGGGAGTTCTATTCGCCTCAATTTAATTTTGTAAAGTCATATGGGTTCCTTAATATCTTATATATCTACTCGTGTGATCAAATTCATAATTAGATTACCCAATTGTAACCATATTTACCTAGAATTTAATGACTCTAATTTCCTCCAAATCTGGACAAAGTTGGGAAATTCCAATTACTACGAAAAACTTTTCTGACCCAAATTTTTCCCCGTTGACTTTTCCATAACGAGAAAACTTGGTCATTATATAAAATGTTCTCCTTATTTGTATTATTCTCGGGATATATATATATTTGTACACCATGTTCATTCATTACATATGAAATATTAAATTTTCAATATAATCAGTCAAACAAATTAATGATACTTTAAACCTTTGTGATACCTTAAATGAATAATGTCAAATGTCATAATATTTATCTCTTATCCAGTTGAATCCATGCAGTTTTTGAAATTATTAAATTAGTTGAGTAAATGTGTGATAGAATGAGTTAACTTTTTCAATCGTCAGCGTTTCAAATTCAATTGTAAAGTCAAACATCATTGAATTCAGAAAAAAATAATGAATGAATGCTAACTTTTTAAAATTATTTGGAAAATTTTTTATATATATATATATATATATATATATTTCCATCAGATTATGTCTTCATGTAGCATTTTGGAGTAGTATAGTGTTTCTTTATGAAGGAAAAGAAAAATAGAGAACGGTGTGAGGAATTGATTGTGCTATAAGAAAAACGGAGATCGATTCAACATCCGGCGTTACACCTCCAGATTCAAAAACAAAAAACTTCTGGCAGACAAATGTTTTCTGTTGTTATTGTTTATCTTCATTCTTCTTCGTCTTCCTTTGTTGCTGCTGGTCCTTCTCCTTCATTCTCTTCTTTTTCATAGTGTACGTAAACATGAATTGTTTCTAGTGAATTAATATAGCCTAAATTTATTTATTTATATATATATATATATATATATATATATATATATATATATATATATAAAGGACAGTTGTTCTCAGAATTGATGTTGTTGAACCAGTTTCTTTTATTTTGAAGAAGGCAATGACACAATTTCACAGATGGATGTATCAGTGTAACTACTAGAAATATCCCTAATTGGTTGAAAAGGCTCAAATTCTCACCATATATAATCCTGAGTATGTTAATATTTGGTTTTTATATGGTATGTGCCAACAACCCCGTATAAGTACTAATAATGTATGTATTCTTTTCATGGTTATAAAACATAGGGATAAGTGTGTCAATTGCTGAAAATGATATATGCATGGTAGTTCCTATTATGATCTATGTTTTTGCTACAGAGGATTAGGTTGTGACTAAAGGGTAAGGTTAAAAAAAAGGAAAATTGTTTGGTTAGACCTAAGTTGTGACTAGTCAGGTTGTACATAGTGGGATTACAGTACATGAAGCTACTAGTTTTGATCAAAAGGTACTTGTTAGATAGGAAGCATGTGAGAATGAAACTTGAATAACACGGGCAGAATATGTACGTAGAGCTTCTAGTTAGAAAGAGAGGGTATATATCAAATTCCCTAAACATAGGAGTAGGGGTCATATGACGATGCTATAAACAAGTGAGATAAGTTCTTATGAAAGAATGAATGGTAAGTGTATGAGGCAAGAAAATGATATAAATTCTTCAAACCTAACAAGTTATAATGGCACACCTGGAAAAACTTGTGAACCTTAGTTAGGCAGAGAAGTCAATTTAGTATTGATTCAAGTCTTGATATTTGGTCTTGATAACAACATGAAAAAAGAGGTGAATAGAGCGGTTACCTAGATAGAAGATACATGGGCCTAGTTCATCCACATCATTAGAACAAAAGAGAAGTAGAGCACTATACACATGAATAGACTTCCATCAAATTGATAACATGCTAGTTGTTCTTATTTTCTATATTGAATGGTAAAAGAGACGAAACACCCTCACTTGTTATAAAAAAGAGAGGAAATGTATTAGTATGGACATATCTATCTAGTTAAGCCTAAAGAAGCTAACTCTAAGACGTTATGAATCATGATATAACTTCATAGGTACCTGACATTTACAGGTTAATAGCGTTCATGATTTATGGTGAGTTCAAGCATCATTATATTTTTCTATTATGACCTTCAAAAGGCACCAGACATTGAGTGTGATGTATCATAAGCTAGTAATGAAGGCAAAGTTGACCTTGGTCTCCTACTCCAAATGATGAACTACTGTGGATTTATTTTCCTCTATCTTAACAATAGTATTTACATTGAGCTAAAAGGAAGCCAACTTCCAATAGCAGAACACCTATTAGAATTCATAGGAGATTGAAGAGAGTAGATGGGGAAATTAATTGCTTTAAGGTGAGTAAGGAATACGCGCAGAACTATCCCACCCGTAACTTAAAAACATAAAAGATTGTGTTTGCACTTATTTTTGTTGAGTGGTTCGATAGGAAATCTCGTAGTTTCACAAGATAGTTTGTTATGTAAGTATACATGCTGCATGTTTTATAAATTATCTATTTTTATTTCATTTGCCGTTTGTGGATTACTTCTTTATAGGTTACCTAATGTCATAGAATGCTTGCATGTATGTGTTATCCGCTTTAGAGAACCCTTGTTAATGGTTATATGTTATCGTAGGACCTTTTCCCTACATGTTATTCATTACACTTGTAACTATCCTTATGTCACTTGTTCATATTGTGTGGGTACTTCATATGACTATTTCGATATATTTTACATGCCTCGTAGCCTACTTGCTTAAACATTACCAGCCTTATATCTTTTCTAGCCATGTGTAATAGTGCTCACTTGCTCATATTTCATATGTGTACTCATTAACATGTTAGTCCACCTATCATGGAGATATAACACACTTGCTCAATGTGATTTGTGTTTCATAGTTCATTTCATTTTACATCTACATGTCTTATAGTCTACTTTCTTACATATTATATATTTCGTAGCTTTAATACTCATGCATTATGCTCTCATCCAGTCCATTTCCTATATACACACTTATAGCTTATTTGTTCACACGCTACCCCATAGTTCATATGCGCGCGTAGATCACATATTTCTATATCGTAATGCCTGTATATTATGCATTCCCTTTTGTGCTAGTATGCCTATGTGGCATACCTAATGTGACTCATTTATCCATATTCTATGCCCCTCTGTGCTTATTGACTTGAGTTTTGAATTTTTTTGGAAAATGTTTCCTTGTATCATGATGTAGTGATGATTTTGAGTAGAAAAGGTTGGGCATATATGTAAACTTTATCACACCCATAGGTAAATGACATAACATAGTGCCTTATCCGAAGGTACGACATAAAACTTTAGAGTTTATATTAACAGCTATGCATTCTTATAAGACTCACCTTCGAAAAGGGTCATAAGATAAAGGAAGGGGAAGTAGGGCCGCGATAGATTAGGCGTATGATTTATGTGTCAGTTCCATATAAAATATTTGGAGATATTATAGTAATTCTTGATTGTTAATGCCCGAAATATAAACACGAAAGGTGTAAGCTTCCTTGAAATATTGTTGAAAGAATAGAATATAACATAAGATACTTGGGAATAGAAGATGGTCGGATCCTAAATACCCCTCCTCATTATAAACATCAACATATGGATCTGAGATCATGTGGTCCCCTTATATGATCATAAATCCTACTAGCATTAGTTCATTTGATACCGCATTTGCATGCCTTGTGTTTAGGTATATTAATGTCCTTATTTGTATGAGTTATTTTTCTGTATCTTCAGTGAATTACATGGTCAAGAAAGGGGTTTAGTTAGTCATATTATTATTATTTCATTAACCATATATATTAAGATGTCATGCTAGACTTGTCTATACATGTTTTAGGTTAGTCTATGGATTTTAGATAGTCATATTTTGTAATGGGAACTCTCACGAATCTCTATATGTAACTCCAAGTTAAACCAAACTACTAGCTTCAACTACCATTTGAGGACAAATGATCATAATAGGGGAGGATTTACAACCCCGTATTCTACGTCTACTAGTTCGATTTATATGACGCTTATAAATTGTTTTGTGGTTTAGTTATGAACTCGGTTTCCTATGCGACTAGTTATAATAGAATAGGTTTAAAGTGAACTGTCACGACTGGAATCTAGACCCCAGACGAGACCGGCATCGTTGACCTCTCAGAGGTCGCAGACAAGCCTACCTACGTCATTCTTACTTCACCAGGGTTAATTTTAGCGGAAAATTTGAAACTTTTTGTTTCTCAACATACTTATTAAACATTCTCATTATTACATAATTGTTCACCATCAACCATCTAATATTAAGATCATCAAATGAAAGAAATAGTATAACATAGTAATAAATATGTACTTGCCAAAATGGCACTAATACAATGTCTAAATAAAACAGGAAAGAAACGCTAGTGGAACATGCTCCACTAGCTCAACTCTAAAACTAAGCTAGAATATAAATGGCAGCATCCTCGAAAGCATGAGGTCCTACCAAGTCCGGATGAATGCTCGACGTCCGGATAACTTCAGCGTCAACCTGTAGCTCTAGCGTACACCTGTGCCTGCACCTAAATTTGTAGAGTTGTATAGGGTTAGTACACACTTGTACTAAGTATGGGTATATGCAAGCACACACCAAGGACATGCATGAGAAAGAATAGCTCTTTCATAACAACATGATTAGGGAAAGTCAAGTCAGTGGACTTGCCAAATTGGGATTAGGAAAGTTAGTGAACTTTCAAAATTTGGATTAGGAAAGTCATGCCATGAGAGTAACATGCATCATCATACTTATCATATTGCACACAGCACATAACATCTTTTATAACTTTCGTTCATATGCCATGAGACCTTGAAATCATGGACTTGACATTAAGACTTTCCCAAATGAGGGCTAAACATATGGGACCTCAACTAGGGAGTCTTCATTAGCAAACACAGAGTCTGCTTCATTCATTCATACGTACTTCATTTCATTTCGTTCATAGGCCAGTGTGAACACCAGCTATACATAGGGTGTAGTTTAAGACTTTCATCGGGTTTGCTGTGCAATGATCAAGAATAACCTAGTGTCATTACCTGAGTCTAGATCACCTCTTGATTATCCTATCCTAACACCTTTGGTATCGTTCGATTCCCACGCCTCCAATTTATTTGTTTAATTTATTGTTCTCTCCTTTCTCATCTAGTAACCCGATTTTGATTCCCCCCAGCCCCCTTTTCTTTATTTTTTTTCGAGAATTACGACTGCCACTCGGGTGAGGTCACGGGTTCGAATCCTGGTGGCCTCACCCCTTTAAGATTTACTAAATTTCCAGATTTTTATTCATCAACTTTTAGTTTAAATCAAGTTTGTATATTAGTGGAAAATTTAGTCATTTTTCAACTCATATTCATCACACTTTCACTTGATTCATAGGGTGTATTCATATACCATTTTAACACATTTTTAGGCGCATCTTTCATAGGTTCGTTTGGCTAAAAGATTGCTATTCAATCAGCCACATTTCATTACAATGAACATCACGTTGTGTACAACTTTTGCACATAAAATACAAGGATTAAACATGCCATTTCACACCTCCAACAGTGACTAAGTTCACTGCCACACGTTGCACACACACATCACTTTTTCACATGATTTCGAACAACATATTCAATATTCACAAAATTTTGAACATGCATACTTAAACATAAACATCACGAAAACACATTTCGTCCCTACTTTGTACCAGCAAACATACCCAACCTATGATTCAATGGGAGCTAGTGACAGGGACATGCAACGGGGAACAACCCTAGTTTTCGGAGTGAATATCTTGAATCTTAAGGGGTCTCTTGGGTAAGGGACCAAGAGAGAAGAAACCCATACCTTATTTGATTGCTCAAACATTGAAGTTGCTGCCTAAACCTTTCTCCAAAACCACGTCCAACTCACCGAAAGTTTCACCACCAACTCGACGGAAATCTCCCCTTGCCTTAACGTATTTGATTAGCTTGATTTCTTAGACTTTTTCGTGAGTTCTTCAAGTGTGAAGAACTTTTGATATAATTTCTGTTCTTGTACGTTTGTTAGGCAGAGAAAAAAACAAGAGAGTTTGAACGTGAGAATGTGATAGACGTGAGAGAGTGAAATATGTGAAGTGGTTTAGGCTTAGATAATGACTTAGTCAATTTAGGACTCTCCTTAACACTTAAAATCTGATTTAATTAATTATACGTGAAAGGACCATTTTGCCCTTACTAAAATCAGATTTTAAAGAATAATGAAATCACCAATTTGTTGCTTCCATTGGGGCTCGAACTCGGGTGAAGTGACCTTTGCGAAATAAATCATTTTGGGTCGACCCGACCCTAACCGGTTCTTAAAATAAATTAATTTATTAATTAATTAATTCCTTAGGGTAATTACGATATTACCCTTGGCCTGGAAAAGACCATTTTACCCCTGGACCCTCAAAACTTAAGATTTCTTCTTTTTAAGTCCGATAAAGACTCCTTCGATTAATCTTCATTTTCGAGAGCCTTACATGGTTGGTTCCAACCTTTCCAAGCTCAACTAACTCCCCAAGTTAGTTGGCTTGGCCGTAGTAAGGGTTCTGAGGTCTGGTTCTATGCGCATCAATCCGTGTGAACCTTGGTCTAATCGCAAGCATTCTTGACACCTTAAGCATTTCTTATCTTATTCATTTTTAAGGTTGTTACATTATCCCCCCCTTAGGAACATTCATCCCCGAATGACATTACCACTATATATCGTAATGCCAGTCAGATCATAACATAATCACTATGCACATTCAAGCAATAGTAAAAAAATATGGAGAGATAAGGAAACATAGACTTAAGAGTAGGAAGTCTAACCTCAAGAGCTGAAAAGATGAGGGTAGCGGGATCTCATGTCGGCCTCAGCCTCCCATGTAGCACCTTCAACAAGATGATTTCTCCACAATACCTTCACTGTGGCAATCTCTTTGTTCCTCAGCCGCTTGATCTGTCTGTCTAAGATATCAACAGGTACCTCCTCATAACACAAGTCTTCATCAACCCCCAAACCTTCAACAGGTAGAATTGATGCTGGATCCCCTAGGCACTTCTTTAACATAGAGACATGAAAGACTGAATGAACAGAAGCTAGCTCCGCAGGCAATGCTAACTCATTGGCCACCTCATCCACACGCTGTAGGATCTCATATGGCCCAACATACCTCGGACTCAGCTTCCCTTTTCAACCAAATCTCATCACCCCTTTCATAGGTGATATCTTCAAGTAAACCTGGTCACCAAAATCAAATTCTAAGGGTCGCTTTCTGTTGTCTGCATAAGACTTCTGTCGGCTGTAAGCAGTAGCCAACCTGTGCCTAATCACTATGACCTTCTCTAAGGCCTCATGAATGATCTCTGGACCCAAAATGGATGACTCTCCAACCACAAACCACCCAACTGGAGATCTACCCCTCCTACCATACAGTGCCTCAAACGGTGCCATCCCAATGCTGGAGTGATAGCTATTATTATACGAGAACTCTATCAATGGCAGATGGTCATCCTATCTACCTCTGAAGTCAATCACACACGCTCTTAATATATCTTCCAATGTCTGAATGGTGTGCTCTGCCTGCCCATCAGTCTGAGGATGAAAGGCAGTACTAAGCTTTACCTGTGTGCCCAAGCTCTTCTGGAAAGATCTCCAGAAACGTGAAGTAAACTAAGCTCCTCTATCTGAAATGATAGACAAAGAAATCCCATGCCATCTCACAATCTCATCAATATAGAGTCTCGCATAATCCTCGGCTCTGTAAGTAGACTTCACAGGGATAAAGTGGGCAGACTTAGTCAATCTGTCCACAATAACCCATATGGAGTCGTGCTGCCTCCTAGTCCTCGGAAGACCAACCACGAAGTACATATTAATGTCCTCCCACTTCCAAGTCGAAACCTCAATAATCTGAGTCAGACCGCCAGGCTTAAGATACTCTACCTTAACCTGCTGACAATTAGGAACTTGGCTACATATTCTGCAATGTTCTTCTTTATGCCATCCCACCAATAAATCTGCTTCAGATCATGATACATCTTGGTGGAACCTGGATGTATGGAATATCTGGAACCATGGGCCTCTGCAACAATCCTGGTCCACAAATCATCCACATCTGGTACACAGAGCCTGTCCTGATACCTAAGTATGCCATCACCTCCCAAAGCGAAAGACTCATTCATCTTCATCAGCACTGAGTCCTTCAGCTCCATCAACACAGGATCTAGATGCTAACCCTACATGACTTCAACTACCAAGGATGATTCAGAACTAGGATGAACTGAAACATCCCCACTAGTAGAGTTAACCAATCGCACACCCAGTCTGGCCAGTCTGTGTACATCTTTCACCAACTCCTTCTTCTCATCCTCAACGTGGGCTGTAATTCCCATGCTCATCCTGCTCAAAGCATCATCTAGAACGTTAGCCTTACCTGGATGGTAGTGAACATTCATGTCATAATCCTTCAACAGCTCCAACCATCTCCGTTGACGTAGATTTCAACTCTCTCTGTGTGAACACATACTGGAGACTCTTGTGGTCTGTGAATACATCAACATGCACTCCATACAAGTAGTGGCTCCACAGCTTCAGTGCAAACACCACAGCCGCCAACTCCAGGTCATGAGTGGGATAATTCTTCTCATGAACCTTTAGCTGTCTGGACGCATAAGCTATCACCTTACCAACCTGCATAAGAACACAACCCAAACCAACCCTAGATGCATCACAATAAACAGTGTAATTCTCACCACACTTAGGCAAAGTAAGCACCGGGGCCGAAGTGAGCCTGTCCTTGAGCTACTGGAAACTCCTCTCATAAGTCTCCGTCCACTCAAACTTAGCTTTCTTCTTAGTCAAAGCTGTCAATGGGGCAGCAATAGAAGAAAATCCTTCCATAAACCTACGATAGTAACCAGCCAATCCCAAAAAGCTACGGATGTCAGTGGGAGTAAGAGGCTTTGGCCATTTCTTCATAGCCTCAGTCTTCCTGGGATCCACCTCCACGCCCTGATCGGACACAACATGACCCAGGAAGGTTACTGATCTAAGCCAAAATGCACACTTGCTGAATTTGGCATACAGCTGATGTTGTCTAAGTACCTGCAAGGTTAGTCTCAAATGTTGTTCATGCTCTTCTTTGGTCCTAGAGTAGATGAGAATGTCATCAACGAATACTATGACCAAAAAGTAAAGGTATTCATGGAAGACTCTGTTCATGAGGTCCATAAATACAGCAGGTGCATTTGTAAGACCAAATAACATGACTAAGAACTCATAGTGACCATAACGGGTACGAAAGACTGTCTTTGGGGTATCTCCATCCCTAACCCTAAGCTGATGATACCCTGAACGAAGATCATTCTTAGAGAAGAAACTAGACCCTTGGAGCTGATCGAACAAATCATCTATTCTGGGAAGTGGATACTTATTCTTTATAGTGACTTTGTTGAGCTGCCGATATTCGATACACATTCTAAGGGTTCCATCTTTGTTTTTCACAAACAACACTGGAGCGCCCCAAGGGGATATGCTCGGCTGAATGAAACCCTTATAAGTGAGATCTTTTAACTGCTGCTTCAACTCTTTGAGTTCAGCTGGAGCCATTCTGTAAGGAGGAATTGAAATTGGTTTAGTATCGGGTTCTAAGTCGATACCAAAATCAATCTCTTAAGGGGGACGGACTCCAGGCAAATCATCAGGAAATACATCTAGGAACTCATTCACTACAGGCACTCAGTCTATGGAAGAAATGTCATGATTTAAATCGTTAACACTCACAAGATGACAAAATAACCCCTTGGACATCATTTTATTGGACTTAAGGTTCGAAAACAAGTGGTTAGGACGACTCGAGTTGTACCCCTCCCAGAGTAGCTCCTCTTCATCAGGGAAATGAAATCTCACCACCCTACTACGACAATCCAAGCAAGCATAACAACTGTGAAGCCAGTCCATGCCAAGAATAACCTCAAAATCATGCATGGGTAACTCAACCAAGTCTGCACACATAGTCTTACCACTTACAACTATTGGGCAATCCTTGTATAATCTATCAGTTCTTACATTCTCTCCTAAAGGTTTACTAACCACTATAGGATCATAAAGAACTTCAGGCAATATCTCAAAAGTGAGAGCAAGCAAAGGAGTTACAAAGGAAAGCGTAGACCCTGGATCAAGTAAAGCATAAACAGAAGTTGAGAATACTTGCAGCATACCTGTGACCACATCAGCGGACTTCTCCTGCTCCTCCCTGCCCTTCAGAGCATAGAACCTGTTCCTCTTTGGAGGCTCGGCTGCTGCTACACCCTGTGGATTAGGCCTAGGCTGAGCATTACCTCCTGCCTGACCTCTGTTCTGTGGGCAGTCTCTAACCATGTGCCCACACTTATCGCAACCGAAGCATACATTAGTGCCCTATCTGCACTCTCCACTGCGAGCACGGCCATACTTTGCACAATTCTTTTTAGGACGCTGCATCTAACCTCCATTGCCCTCCTTGGGCTCAGGTCTGCCTCCTCTGAAAATTAGAGTTCCCAGAACTCTGTTGCCCCTTCTTGAACCTGAGCTGCTCACGGACGCCAAAATTGTTTCTTGTGGCCTCCATGGATGGGACCTGCCTGATCTTGATGCTTAGGCATCCTAGCATCACGAATACCCCTCTTTTTGTGGTTGTTCTCTACTTTCTGGACATGCACCATCAACCTGGAGAGGTCCATATTATCATGGAGCATCACAAATCGGCACTCCTCCTCCAGATGTCCATTGATTCCTGTGAGGAACCTGCTCATCTCATCCTTGCTGTTAGACACAAGGGAAGTAGCATACCTGGAAAATTTAACAAACGTCAGTACTCATCTCATCCTTGCTGTTAGATACTAAGGAAAGTAGCATACCTGGACAGTTTAACAAATTTCAGGGAATACTCCCTGACTGTCATAGATCCCTGCTTAAGGTTGATAAGCTCCTCAACCTTGGCTTCCCTCATCTCTCTCAGAAAGAATCTCTCCACAAAGGTTGTCTTAAACAGCTCCCAAGTGACTGGAACTCCGCCCAAGGCTCAGCTATCCTGCCACATCTTGCACCAACTCTGTGCAACATCCTTGAGCTGATAGGAAGCCAGCTCATCCTTCTCAGTATCTGTGGCCCTCATAGCCACCAGAATCTTATGCACCTCGTCCACAAACTCCTGGGATCCTCTGAAGTCTTGGACCCTGTGAAAATAAAAGGATTCATCCTTGTGAAGTCTCTCAGCCTGTCAGCCATGCTACGAACCAGTGGGTTCTCCCTCTGAACATCCTGCCGATTGACCTGGGCAGTCATAGCCTGGGCCTGCATAGTAATGGCATGTGCCATCTGTGCCAGAGATGCCCTCACCTCAGCATCAGTCAACCCAGCTGGGTTAACTGGCATATCCACTCCTTCAGCTGTAGCCTGGGGTGGAACCTGATTGTTCCCAGCAGCTGCTCCTCCTCTCCTCTGACCAACGTTCCTCCTAGTATTCATTCTCTGGAAACAATAAGAATTGATTTCAGACACGCTCATACCAAGAAATCAGACATTAGGAAAAGCACGATAAGATCAGAAGAAGGGAAATTTTCCTATGCATTATGCAGTCTCTAATTCAGGATAGTGGTGCACTTCACTACCATGACTTAGAAACTACTCAATGTGGTTGATGTGAACTTATTATTTTTGGAATGTAAACTATTGCTCTGATACCAACTTTGTCACGACTAGAATCTAGACCCTAGACGAGATCGGTGTCGTTGACCTCTCAGAGGTCGCAGACAAGCCTACCTACGTCATTCTTACTTCACCAGGGTTAATTTTAGCGGATAATTTGAAACTTTTTGTTTCTCAACATACTTATTTAACATTCTCATTATTACATAATTGTTAACCATCAACCATCTAATATTAAGATCATCAAATGAAAGAAATAGTGTAACATAGTAATAAAGATGTACTTGTCAAAATGGCACCAATACAATGTCTGAATAAAACAGGAAAGAAACGCTAGTGGAACATGCTCCACTAGCTCAACTCTAAAACTAAGCTAGAATATAAATGGCAACATCCTCGAAAGCATGAGGTCCTACCAAGTCCGGATGAATGTTCGACGTCCGGATAACTTCAGCGTCAACCTGTAGCTCTAGCGTCCACCTGTGCCTGCACCTAAAATTGTAGAGTTGTATAGGGTTAGTACACACTTGTACTAAGTATGGGTATATGCAAGCACACACCAAGGACATGCATGAGAAAGAATAGCTCTTTCATAAAAACATGATTAGGGAAAGTCAAGTCAGTGGACTTGCCAAATTGGGATTAGGAAAGTTAGTGAACTTTCCAAATTTGGATTAGAAAAGTCATGCCATGAGAGTAACATGCATCATCATACTTATCATATTGCACACAACACATAACATCTTTTATAATATTCGTTCAAATGCCATGAGACCTTGGAATCATGGACTAGGCATTAAGACTTTCCAAAATGAGGGCTCAACATATGGGACCTCAACTAGGGGTCTTCATTAGCAAATAGAGAGTCTACTTCATTCATTCATACGTACTTCATTTCATTTCGTTCATAGGCCAGTGTGAACACCAGCTATACCTAGGGTGTAGTTTAAGACTTTCATCGGGTTTGCTGTGCAATGATCAAGAATAACCTAGTATCATTACCTGAGTCTAGCTTACCTCTTGATTATCCTATCCTAACACCTTTGGTATCGTTCATTTCATTATGTGTTTCATTTGAGGCTGGCCTCATTCATTCATTGGGAACTTTAACTTTAACTGACATAGATCATGTGAACATCATGAAATCCAGTGTCTCCCCCACATCGAAAAGAGGTGGAATCACCGGCCAAGGTGACCCAAAACATGCTAGCGTACATGGGATTTTAACCCCGCCAGATCCGTATATTGGCAGTATAGGTTCGAAGACCAGGAGATATAAGGAGACCCATACCCGGCAAGCCAAACAGTCTCATCTCATGAGAGTTACGTGAACCTCCGCCCTTCCCGAAAGAAGGCATCACCGCTCATAGCTAGTCTATCGGTGCTCAGTATAAAGTTCCATTACATTCAAATCATACGTCATGGAAGCTGGCTTCTAGTATGAGGACATCATAGCTCAATAGATGATTTCTCATCTCATCATTAGTATTAAGTGTGTTAATCTCAATACTTTCATTAGAGTGTTCATAGAGACTGGTCTCTTCATTAACTTACACTCTCATAGGTGAGTACGTTTTTGTAACATTTACTTAGGCTCATTTGAGATTGTTCTCATCTTTTACATTAGCCTCATATCATTTTGTCACCACATTCATTAACATTAGCACATTTGCTCTTCATAATTACTCACCCCATTTTACGTGAATGTTCATTTCATCATATGTCAATATACTTGGCCATTTGTGTGTTTCATACTATTACTTAACCCTTCTAGGGTTTCATCATTTCATTGTTCATTTCATCATTTCATTGTTCATTTCATCATTTCATTACATACATCCTAGGTTCACTTACTTTTAAACGTATGCTAGACTTATGAGTCTATACACACAAGCCATGAGGCTTCATTCATAGTTCGTTAAGTGACTCATACATTCTTAAGATTATGTTGTACAAGACTTATGTATCTTGTATATGTGCCAAGATCTTGATTTCGATCTAAGTAGGTTGCATTATTCTTGGCCATTTAATTCACGTATGACTTATGTATCAGTACAGAAAATTGGGCAAGGGAACCCAAGTTCGAATCACTTGGACAACATTTACATTTTTCATTGATTTTATCTTTAATCTTCATGACATTGGGACTCTAGATCGAACCCCAACATCAACATTCTATCTTTAGTTTTCTCCTTGGTTTTCCTCTTAATTTGGCCGAAAGGTTGTGGGTTCGAAACCCCACAACCCCTTTTTATTTTTCATTATCATCTTGTTGCCCAATTTCGCCTAAACCAAGAGGTTGTGGGATGAAAGCCCCACAGCCTCTTTTATTTTATTCTTTATTTTTTGCTGGGCATTGGGAGGTTGTGAGTTCGAACCCCCACAGCCTTCTTATTTAAGTTTTTAAATTCGCTAAGGCTGTGAGGTTGTGGGTTCGAACCCCCACATCCTCCTATTTTTATTTTTAATTAAAACTCCCTAAGCTAGGCGCTTGGCAGTGAGGTTGTGGGATCGAGCCCCCACAGCCTCACTTTGTTTTATTAATTAATTTTGCCTTTCTCCCTTCTATCTCTAAGGTCATGGGTTCGATTCCCATGCCTCACATTTTCTTTTTCTTTGATTTCTCTTTTCTCATTCGCAGCCTGGAGGTCGTGGGTTCGATTCCCACGCCTCCCATTTATTTGTTTAATTTATTGTTCTCTCCTTTCTCATCCAGTAACCCGATTTCGATTCCCCCCAGCCCCCCTTTTTTTTTTTTTTTTTTTTTGCGAATTACGACTGCCACTCGGGTGAGGTCACAGGTTCGAATCCTGGTGGCCTCACCCCTTTAACATTTACTAAATTTCCAGATTTTTATTCATCAACTTTTAGTCTAAACCAAGTTTGTATATTACTGGAAAATTTAGTCATTTTTCAACTCATATTCATCACACTTTCACTTGATTCATAGGGTGTATTCATATACCATTTTAACACATTTTTAAGCGCATCTTTCATAGGTTCGTTTGGCTAAAAGATTACTATTCAATCAGCCACGTTTCATCACAATGAACATCACATTGTGTACAACTTTTGCACATAAAATACAAGGATTAAACATGCCATTTCACAGTTCCAACAGTGACTAAGTTCACTGCCACACGTTGCACACACACTCACTTTTTCACATGATTTCGAACAACATTTTCAATATTCACAAAATTTCGAACATGCATACTTAAACATAAACATCACGAAAACACATTTCGTCCCTACTTTGTACCAGCAAAACATACCCAACCTATGATTCAATGGGAGCTAGTGACAGAGACATGCAACGGGGAACAACCCTAGTTTTCGGAGTGAATATCTTGAATCTTAAGGGGTCTCTTGGGAAAGGGACCAAGAGAGAAGAAAACCATACCTTATTTGATTGCTCAAACGTATAAGTTGCTGCCCAAACCTTTCTCCAAAACCACGTCCAACTCACCGAAAGTTTCACCACCAACTCGACAGAAATCTCCCCTTGCCTTATCGTATTTGATTAGCTTGATTTCTTAGACTTTTTTGTGAGTTCTTCAAGTGTGAAGAACTTTTGATATAATTTTTGTTCTTGTAAGTTTGTTAGGCAGAGAAAAAAACAAGAGAGTTTGAACGTGAGAATGTGATAGACGTGAGAGAGTGAAACGTGTGAAGTGGTTTAGGCTTAGATAATGACTTAGTCAATTTAGGACTCTCATTAACACTTAAAATCTGATTTAATTAATTATACGTGAAAGGACCATTTTTCCCTTACAAAAATCAGATTTTAAAGAATAATGAAATCACCAATTTGTTGCTTCCATTGGGGCTCGAACTCGGGTGAAGTGACCTTTGCGAAATGGATCATTTTTGGTCGACCCGACCCTAACCGGTTCTTAAATTTAATTAATTAATTAATTAATTAATTCCTTAGGGTAATTACGATATTACCCTTGGCCTGGAAAAGACCATTTTACCCCTGGACCCTCAAAACTTAAGATTTCTTCTTTTTAAGTCCGGTAAAGACTCCTTCGATTAAATCTTCATTTTCGAGAGCCTTACATGGTTGGTTCCAACCTTTCCAAGCTCAAATAACTCCCCAAGTTAGTTGGCTTGGCCGTAGTAAGGGTTCTGAGGTCTGGTTCTACGCGCATCAATCCGTGTGAACTTTGGTCTAATCGCAAGCATTCTTGACACCTTAAGCATTTCTTATCTTATTCATTTTTAGGATTGTTACATGAACAATCTGTATATTTTGATGCGATCCAATTAAGTTGATGTCAATGGAAGTTTATTAATGTAACAACTTGTATTATTCATATGCTTGTTCTATTCTTGTGATACTTGACATAGCCTTATAGCATAGCTGAGGGACCATGTTTCTTATATGATTAGTGTTGCTTTAAACTAGCTCAGAAGGTAATGTGATGCCTTGCACGTTTCAGCATGTGTACTGCAAGTTACTCCAATAGGAGTATTTATACTTGAAACATAAGGTGGTAATTGAGCTTAAAGTTTGAAGTTAAGTGCTAATATAAAGCAAAAGGAATTAATATTTAGCAAATCGAATAAAATAAGTGAGCTGCTTGCTTCACTTAACTAAGCTAGTAGGTGACAAGTAGGTGCATCACCTACTTTGACTTACTGACAAGTACAAATAACCAAGTAGGCGCATCACCTACTTGAGCTATATGTATCTACTTTAGAAGGCCAAGGTTTATGGATCAGATTTTGGCCTATGTTATTGGACTTACTTGAAGCCCAAACTATGTTAAATAAAAGGAAAATGAAATTAAAGCCCAGCAGCCAAATATGCCAAGGCCCAACATATTTATGCCCAAATGAAAGCAAGTAGGTGCATAACCTAGTTTGACCTTTTCTGCTTGTTGATGCAATAAGCAGGTGCATCACCTACTTGACCAATTAGTTGCTGAAAATGGACCCAAAAAAGGAGGTTATAGAGGATTGTTTTTATGGTCAGAAGAGGCTCCATATAAACCCAACATGACCGGATCTTTTCGCTCATTTTAACACATAAAATTCACAATTGACATAAGCTATCTCTCTCTTTTATTTCTCCAAAGCAGCCTAAACCTTCCTTCTAAACCAAGGAAAGAGAAACACTTATAGATTTGGATTAATTCTCAAATGGAAGACTAGAAGACATGTTATTCCTACTAATGCTCACTTTCTTAATTATTAAGATATATTTCTCATCTTCTTTGGTTTAAGTGTGAAGGGAAGTTGAATTTCTAGAGGAATTCAAGTTATAATGAGATGTTGCAGAAAATGAGGTAAGGTGGCTGATCCATTTTCTTCCTCCTTATGTATGAGTTTGAGTGAGAAATTATGGGTGTGCTTTCATAAAGAATTCAATGGGTTGGTGAGTTCAATAATTGTTCTTATGATAGAGAATATTTGAGGTTGTTTTATGTGTATTTTTGTTGTGCTTTCATAAAGGATATTAATGTATGTATTGGGCAGAGAAGGAGTGTGTGGCAACACATTATTTTGAGGGTTGTACGGGCTCATTATAAGTCAAAGTAAGATATTGTTTTACGAGGATAACAGTTTGATAGCTTTTAGTATTACTTATCATGACTTATATTTTAAATTAAAACCTAAAAGGGGAGGCTGAATCGTGATAGTTATATTGGTTAGAGAATAAAGTATGTAATGCTATTCGTTTTACTTTTCTTTGGCATGAATCCAACACTTGTATTACAAAGTAAGCTTTCTAAGTTCCCTTGGTAGTGACTCGTTCCTACTCCCCAGAGCATTAAAGTGAGTACTCTAATATGAGGTTATTACTTAATGTGCATGCTTACTCTACCAAGTATTAGAATATATGGTTTAAACTTGTTTCATTGTCAAAGTTCTCTTTGCACGTATTCGCCTTATATAAATCAAAATGAGCCTCGATTACACATGGTAAATATATTTATACGTTGGATATACAATCTGCCTGTATCTTGAGAAGTTGCTTCAACTGTCTAATCCATCATATATGTCATCTTTCACACGTTCATATGTTTCCCTTATTGGTAATTGTTACTCCCATTCTGCTAGACTATAATGTTAAGATCCTTACTTGCTCGATTTGTAAATTTTTATGCATACTTACTTGGAATACGTTCTCACGTTCTCCCTTGGTTCAACGTTCATTTATACCTTGTATTTTATATTAGTTAGTGAGTATTTGTCTATGATATAGAGTTCAAATCTCTTGGATGAATGTTAAATGTCCTCACTTGATGTGCTTCAATTTGATATATCAAAATGTTTACTTAGTCATATAATCTCCTAAGTTTACACTGGTGTCAGATTTTCTTCTCATGTTATTTTGATTATTGTAAGTCCATATTCATATGTATTCTACTACTGATCTATAGTTCCAAATCTAAACAATAATTAGGACAACAAAAAACAACAATCTCAAAAGAGTTATGATTATCCAAAGAAAAATTTAAAAAGTTTTATGAACATCAAAACAACAATCTCAAAGATTAAAGAATCTAAATGAAGAAATATCTATAATTACGGGTGGCAGTCCACGGGCAAATCCTAGAATGGGTTGATCCCAATTGGTGTAGAAGGGTGGAAGCTCAGGGGTGAAAGTCTAGCATGAGCCGATCACTATTCTATAAAAGGGTGGCAGCTCAGGGGCAAAAGCTTAGCATGATTCGATCCCAATTTGTCGAATTATGAGGACAGCATCCCAGGGATTAAAATGCCTAGAATTTGTCATCCTCTTCTACCATCGATCTGCTGGTATAAAGATTATAACACACAGAAAAGTGAAGAAAAGAATGTAACATACATGATTCCACAAGTATAAACAATGGTGGTCTCAAGTACTTATATATTTGTATTTAGTGTCTCTTGAACTCTCATTTTACATATGGTTGTATTATGCCTTACATATTCAGTACATTCTTTCGTACTGACATCCCTTATTGGGGATGCTGCATTTCACGTTGCACGTACATGTACTGAACTAGTAGATATCCCCAATAGAAGAATATGATACTCATCGGTTTTTGGTTAGCTCCAAGTTGATTCGGCGCTTTGTTGAGGCTTTACTATGTGTAGTTTCATAGTTATACAATCATGGATTCCAGTAGAGGCCTTGTAGGTATTCGAAAGCTATCATTTGTATTCATAGTTTTACTTGTCACATGTATCGGTTCTGCTAGTCAACATGTGTTGTATATGAAGCTTCTCATTAGTAAATCTATCAGCATAGTAGTTTAGTTTCACAACATAAGTCACTTGTAAATTATGTTCTCATGTGGTACATGTTCGCCTCACCTATTGCTGTGGTGTGACAGATTTAATGGACAAACATATTTTAATTTGACTTATTTTTTGTATTCTTGAACTTTCATTATGTTCATAAGTTATTACTTCACAAGAAAATATAAGTTATTACCAAGCTAACAATTTTCATATATTTTGGAAAACCTTTAATTTAACAAAATAATTTGGTTTTCTGAAAAATCTGACTAAGTATTTCTTATTTTCTACTAGAATATGGATAGCCAACATAAGTGTTATTGTGATAATGATGCATAATTAATTGATGTGCCCCTATGTTTAATCACACCTCAGAAATCAAAAGCTTATAATTATAAAGTAAGTTTTTATGAATTTCTTTTAATTTTAAGGTGTTCAGTTTTGTTCCTTATAAATAATGTATAATTTTTTGATAGATATTAAAGTTTTTTATGACACACACTCACACACACACACACACACACACACACACACACACACACACACACACACACACACACATATATATATATATATATATATATATATATATATATATATATATATATATATATATATATATAGAGAGAGAGAGAGAGAGAGTAACATCTCGTAACTCGAAATAACTAAGAATAAGCTAAAGAATTAAAAATAATCACTTTCAGAAAAAAAGGGGAAATTAGGAAAAACTTTATAAGTTTAAGAAATGAGTTTTGGTCTTATTCAAATGGCCAAAACTTCTAGCTCCGGAGAAGTTAGAGGTAGTTCTTGATATGGTTGGAAAACCCTTGGGGGATCTTTCCAACGCCTCCTAGTTTGCATAATTTCGATATCGTATGAGGGAGATATGTCTGTCAAAAGTTGGGATGTTGAAGTAAGGAAAGTCCAATTCCGAATTTAAATAAGGGCAAATTAGTCTTTTCAACTAATTATTTCCTAATTTGTTTTAAGGGTTTTATTGGGAAAAAAATAAGCCTTAAGTCAGTTTTGGAAAATCAATTCACGCTTAGGGCTTTGGAGAAAAGAGAAGAGAAGAAGGAGAAGGGAGAAAGATCAAGGTTTCACCAAGAACACTAAGGATTTGCGAGTGGAATTCGTCGGGGGTTATCCTTATTAATGTATGTGAGATATTTTGTGTTGGTTTAGTTCACCCACACACCATTTTGTATCAATTTAGCAAATCTATGAGTTTATTTCATGTTAAAAGTTGAACTTCTTGAAGAAAAGTATAGAATTCTTATTTATTGAATTGTTGGCTGCCTATTGTTGGTTTATTCTTGTTTCTCTGGGGTTTTTTAGTTGAATTCAGTGGGTATTTAGGGTACAATTAGTCCCAATTGTTTGGTGAAAGAACAAGGAAGGTTTGGAGGGTTAAGAGATTCAAAAACGAGTTGAAAAATCCGCTAGACGCACCTTCCCAGGCTACGCCCGTCGTCCCTGCACTACACCGAAAAGTGCCCTCAGTCATTGGGGTCTGGCGTGGTGTACCACCAGTGCACCAGGAATTGGCCTCAGTCAATAGAGGCTGGTACGGCGGGCCCGAATCGGCGTTTTTTGCCTAAATTTTGTATTTTAGACCTTTTAAGTCATTTTAAGGTATATTAACACCTTCCAATGAGTCTAGTTACTTCAAATGATTTCTAAACAATTAGAAATCATCAAAGAACACAAATCATAACCTTGAATCAATAATCAAATTCAAGAAAAGTTAAGATCAAAGTCTAAGAGTTAAGAGTCAAATCTAAATTTAAGAAGTGAGTCAAAGCAAAGTTCTTAAAGGTTTTCAACCCTCTTTATTAGACTTTTTAACTTTGTTTTAAGGCTCAAGTTGCAAGTAAAGTGAAAGAGTGAATTTGAAGTCTTTTCTTCAAAGAAATATAAGAGAACTCATATTCCCTAAGATTTGATTAAGACTCAAGTTTTCCAGATTAGCAATGAGTAAAAAGTTGAGATCATTGCGTAAAAGTTATAAGGGAACTAAGAATTCCCTAAAAGTCTATAAATGTTTTTACATTTAAGTAAAAGAAGAACCAAGATTTCCAAAAGAGTTTTGAACAAGAAAAAGGGTACATTAATCCCAAGAGAGCTTTTTAAAGCTAAGGTGTTGAGCAAATTAACTCAACCAAAGAATGGAAGCTATTTTCAAAGCATGAGATAAAGTATATTTTGGGAGTAGTATTGACCATCGATGTGGGGATAAGCGTTAATATTAACTCAAGTCTCTATGTAAACCATGTACCCATCATGAGAATTAACGGGTAATACTTTTTAGATAATCACGTAAGTTAAGAAAGTGGATTCACTAAGTTAAGTAAGGTCATATAAAGATAGAAAGGTATAGGATAATCATTGGCAACGTGAGGTAAAACATTGTACCATCAGTTAGGCTCATTGTAATGGTTGTCGGTTAGATAATCTCCCACAGAAACTATATTACTATCATAAATAAGTAAAGTTGAGTTTGTTATTTCATTTTCTTTAACGAACTAAGTTGTTTATACTTCTTTACAAGTTTTACATATATTTTTCATGTTTCACTATTGCTTTATATTAAGTTCAGTATTTCATGAGTTGAATAAAGCAAAGGTAAGTGTTTCTTCTTACTCTTTTTGAGCATTTTTTAGCATTCCAACTCGCATACTCATACATTCAATGTACTGATTCTAGTTGTCCTGCATTGTCTTATGATGCAAACGCAGGTACCTAATAATAACATTTAGCGCCTCGTTCATCCAGTTTGAGCACTCATAGTCAGTGGTGAGCCTCCTTGCATCTTGAGGACTCTTTTATTTCTTTTTAGTATTTTCATTTATAAAATGTTGTGGGGTTTGATTCAATAGTCATCTTAGTATTATAGGCTTCATAGATAGATAGTCATTTAGATAGTATATTTGAGTCTCTCTTAATTTTGAATTATAGATATTCAATTTTGAGATTTAAGCGCCATTTTCGCCAAGACATTTTATTTTAAGTTATTCTTGTGAGAATGATTCTTGCTTATTATTAAGTTAAGTCTTCCGCTGAGTTAAGTAAGCCAGACAAAGGGTTTTCTAAAGGCCAGCAATGGTCATTGGGTTTCGGCCACATCCAGGGTGTAGACTCGGGAGTGACAAACTTGGTATCAGAGCCTTGAGTTTAAGAGCTCTAGGGAGTCTATGAACGTGTCAGTAGAGTCCTAGTCATCGGTGTGAAGCATGCCACATCTATGATTAGGAAGCTACATCATTTAAGAATTTCTCACTTCTTTCATATTCCTTTTCGTGCGTTAGAGTTTATATGTAACTTGGGCTTGATTTGAACAAGCTTTCTTGGGGCGTTTCTTTCCCCCGAGAACTAAAAGAAGCTACGGTATGGGAGTTTCTTATGCTGAAATAGGAATCCTTGAGTGTACATGAATATGGTTTGAAATTCACATAGATGTCCCTCTATACTCCTAATATGGTTAAGAATATGGAGTAGAATGAGCTTGTTTATTGCTTGTTTGGATCGTGCTTCAAGCAAAGAAGGCAGAGCTGCAACGTTGATAGATGACATGGACATATCCAGGTTGATTGTTTATGTGCAGCAGGTTGAAGAAGTGAAACTGAGGGATAGAGAAGAGTATAGGAACACGAAAGCAAAGATTGGGAAAAAGTATGGGCAGCAGAAAAGTTGTTCGAATCGTCCACAGTTCTAGAAACAAAAGAGGTCTGCACCGTCATCTTCTAGTGCTCCTGAATCCAAAAAAAAGGTGTGCATCATTGCCAGAATTTTCAGAACTTCAGAGCTCGACCAGCGTAGTCTCAAGGAAGTGTGGCACAGGGAGGAAGTTGCGCCCCTGCATGTGCTAGGTGTTGTAGGCACCACCAAGGTAAATGTCGTAATGGTCAGACAGGTTGCCTTAAGTGCATTCAAGAGGGTCACTTCATGAAAAAGTTCCCTAAGAACAAGTAAAGTAGTGGATATCCAGGCAATAGAGCCCAATCCTCATCAGTCGCTCCACCAGATAAGGCTGCACTAAGAGGAGCCACTTCTTGTACTTGGGGAGGGGCAAACCGCCTCTATGCAATCACTAGCCGTCAAGAGGAAAATAACCATCAGAATGTAGTCATGGGTATGTTAAAAGTCTTTACTTTTGATGTTCATGCTTTGCAAGACCTAGGAACAAGTTTGTCTTTTGTAACTCCATATGTTGCAAATCAGTTTGAGATTCTTCCCGAGAAACTTTGTGAACCTTCCTGTGTTTTTGCCGCTGTTGGAGAGTCTATCCTAGCGAAAAGGGTATATCGTGATTTTCCTATTTCTATGAATCACAATAACAACAATGCCGACCTAGTGGAGTTAGACATGGTAGATTTTAATGACATTCTAGGTGTAGAATGGCTTCATGCCTGTTATGCGGTAATATATTGTAGAACTTGAGTTATCAAGTTTCAGATTCCTACTGAGACAGTCATAGAGTGGAGTAGTATATCACCAGTATCTCAGGGACGTCTCATTTCGCACCTTATGGCAAGAAAAATAGTTTCAAAGGGGTGTATTTATTACTTAGTCCGAGTTAATGACTCAAGTGTTGAGGAACCTTCCCTTTAGTCAGTTTCTGTAGTAAAAGACTTTCAAGAAGTTTTCCTTATGATCTACCTGGAGTCCTTCCTGAAAAATATATAGACTTCGGCATAGATCTTCTTCCAGATACTCGTCTTATCTCTATTCCGCCATATAGAATGGTACCAGCAGAGTTACAGGAGTTGAAAGAACAGATATATCTCTATTCCGCCATATAGAATGACACCAGCAGAGTTAAAGAAATTAAAAGAACAACTGAAAGATCTGTTAGATAAATGTTTTATTCAACCAAGTTTCACACCTTGGGGAGCTACGGTCTTGTTTGTAAGAAAGAAAGATGGTTCCCCTAGGATATGTATAGACTACCGCCAATTGAATAAGTTTACTATCAAGAATAAGTATGCTCTCCCAAGCATAGAAGATGTTTTCAATAAACTTCAGGGTGCCACCTGTTTGTCAAAATTTGATATCAGATATGGCTACCATCAGTTAAGAGTTAGAGAATGTGACATTCCAAAGACAACATTTAGAACCTGATATGGACATTATGACTTTTATTTATGTTGTTTGGATAGACCAATGCACCAAAATCGTTTATGAATCTTATGAACAGAGTCTTCAAGCCTTATTTTGATATGTTTGTTATCGTCTTCGTTGATGACATAATGATATATTTAAGAAATAAAGTAGAAAAAACCAAAGGCTTGGAGGTTTGGATGGGAATATAGAACTTCCTAAATGAAAGTGTGAGATGATTAATAGGGACGTCATCACAGGCTTGCCAAGGTCTCCTAGACTGCATGATTCAAATTTGGGTGATTGTTGATAGAATAACAAAGTCTACCCACTTTTTGTCGGTAAATATCACTCATTCAGCAGAGGATTATGCGAAGTTATACATTCAGGAGGTGGTGAAACTTCGTGGATTCCAAGTTTCGATCATTCTAGATAGAGGTGAACAATTTACTACTCAGTTATGGAAGTCTTTCTAGAAAGGTTTGGGTTCAAAGGTGAACTTTAGCAATACTTTTCATTCTCAGACGGATGGGCAAGCAGAGCTTACTAACCACAACATAGAAGATATGTTGAGAGCTTGTGTGATTGATTTCAAGGGGAATTGGGATGATCACCTATCTCTCATTGAGTTCGCTAACAACACTTTCTAACATTTAAGCATCCAAATGGCTCCATATGAAGCTATTTATAGGAGAAGTTGCAGATATCCTATTGGGTACTTTGAAGTTAGTGAAGCAGGGTTGATAGGAGCAGATCTAGTTCACCAATCCATTGAGAAGCTGAAGCTTATTCAAGAGAGATTGAAAATGGCACAAAGTCATCAAAAGTTGTACACAACTGTTAAGAGGAGGCCGTTGGAATTTGAAGTATATGATTAGGTGTTTCTAAAAATTCATCCATGAAAGGTGTTATGAGGTTTGGTAAGAAAGGGAAACTTAGTCACCCGTATATAGGTCCTTATAGAATATCCAAATTTGTAGGCAATGTAACTTATGAGTTGGAGCTACCATAATGCTTAGCACCGGTTCATCCAGTATTTCATGTCTCCATATTGAAGAAGCTCATGGGTGAACCTTCATTGATTATACGAACTGAAAATGTTGGGATTAAGGATAGCTTATCCTATGAAGAAATTTTGGTTCAGATTTTAGATCACCAAGTTCGAAGTTGAAAACAAATGAGGTTTCGTCAGTCAAAGTCCTTTAGAGAAACCAATTTGTTGATGAAGCAACTTGGAAAGTTGAAGAGGATATGAAGAAGAGTTATCCACATCTCTTTGAATCAAAAGAGAACGCAGACCAAGGTAGTAATTCTCTTCTTGGTAGTTTGTAAGTTATGAATAAGCATGTTATTATTTGCTTTTGATTGTGAGTGTTAAACTCGAGGTTATTATTCTAAGCTTAGTAAAAGAAATCTCATTCGAAGGAGAATCTTCTCAAAGGGGAGATAATGTAAAATCTCTTACCTTGAAATAACTAAGAATAAGCTAAGGAATTAAGAATAATCACTTTTGGAAATAAAGGAGAAAATTTCGAAAAAATAATTATAACTTTAAGAAGTGAGTTTTTGTCATTTTCAAATGGCCATAATTTCTAGCTCAGAAAAAGTTAGAGGTAGTTCTAGATATGGTTCGAAATTCCTTGGAGAGATTTTTCCAACGCCGCCAAGTTTGCGCATTTTTTATATTAGATGAGGGAGATATGCCTGTCTGAAGTTGGGTTGTTGAAGTGAGGAAAGTCCAATTCCGGATTTAAATAAGGTCAAGCTAGTCTTTTCACCTAATTATTTCCTAATTCATTTTAAGGGTTTTATTGGCAAAAAAATAAGCCTTAAGTCAGTTTCGTAAAATCAATTCACACTTGGGGCTTGGGAGAAAAGAAAATAGAAGTAGGAGAAGGGAGAAGATCAAGGTTTTGCCAAGATTGCTAAGGATTTGCGAGTCGAATTCGTCGGTGGTGATCCCTATTAAGGTATATGAGATATTTTGTGTTGGGTTAGTTCACCCACCCACCAATTTATTTCAATTCATCAAGTCTATGAGTTGACTTCATGTTAAAAGTTAAAGTTCTTGAACAAAAGTATCGAATTCTTGTTGATTGAATTTTTGGCTGCCTATTGTTGGTTTGTTCTTATTTGTACAGGTTGTTTTGAGTTTAATTTAGTGGGTATTGAGGGTACCAATAGTACCAATTGTTCGGTGAAAGAACTAGGAAGGTTTGGAGGGTTTAGATATTGAAAAATGAGTTGAAAAATCCATCAGACGCATTTGAGCAGACAGGCGCATCACGCATACGGTGCTCCAAAATATGGCCTCAGTCAATGGGGCTTCGTACTGTGTGCCACCTATGTGTCAGGAATTTTCCTCACTCAATTGAGCCTGGCGCGGCGCGCCCCGAACGCGCCCGAATTAGCTTTTTTGCACAGATTTCATTGTTTAGCCCTTTTAAGTCTTTCTAAGGTATATTAACACCTTTCAATGATTCTAGTTACTTCAAATGACTTCTAAACACCTAGAAATCATCAAAGAACACAAATCATAACCTTGAATTCATAATCTAATTCAAGGAAAGTTAAGATCAAAGTTTAAGAGTTAAGAGTCACGTCTGAAGTTAAGAAGTAAGTCAAAGCAATGTTCATAAAAGTTTTCAAGAGTCTTTATTAAACATTTTAAATTCGTTTAAAGGCTCAAGTTTTAAGTAAATTGAAAGAGTAAAAGTTCAAGTCTTTTATGCAAAGAAATATTAGGGAACTAAGTATACCCTAAGAGTTGATTAAGACTCAAGTTTTCAAGATTAGCAAAGAGTAAAGAGTTGAGTTTATTTCTCAGAGTTATAAGGTAACTAATTATTCCCTAAAAGTTTATAAATGTTTTCACATTTAAGTTGAATAGGAAACCAAGATTTCGAAACGAGTTTTGAACAAGAAAAAGGAGACATTGATCCCAAGAGGTATTTTTAAAGCTAAGGTGTTGAGTAAAATATCTCAACCCAAAGAAAGGAAGCTATTGTCAAAGCATGAGCTAAAATATATTTTGGGAGTAGTATTGATCACCGATGTGATAAGAGTTCATATTAACTCAAGTTTCATGTAAACCACGTAGCCATTATGGGAATTAACGGGTAATACTTTTTAGATGATCACGTAAGTTAAGATAGTGTATTCACTAAGTTAAGTAAGTTCATATACCGATGGCAAGGTAGAGGATGGTCCTTGGCAATGTTAGGTAAAATGTTGTACCATCACTTAGGCTTGTAGTGATGGCTGTCGGTCAGAGAATCTCCCACAAAAACAATATTACTTTCGTATATAAGTAAAGTTGAGTTTGTTATTGCATTTTCTTTAAGAACTAAGTTGTTTACACTGTTTTACAAGTTTTATATATAATGCATGTGTCATTATTGCTTTATATTAAGTTCAATATTTCATGAGTAGAGCAGAGTTAAGGTAAGTGTTTCTTTTAGTCTTTTCGAGCATAAGTGTTGTTTAGCATTACAAATCGCATACTCATTCATTCAATGTACTATTCAATGTACTGATGACAGTTGGTCTATATTGTCTTATGATGCAGATGCATGTACCCAGGATCAACATCCAGCGCCTCGTTGAAACAGTTTGAGCACTTAGAGTTAGTGATGAGCCTCATTGCATACGGAGGACTCTTTTATTGCTTTCCAATATTTTTATTTATAAAATGTTGTGGGTATTGATCCAACAGTCATCTTAGTATTATATAGGATTCATAGACAGATAGTCTGTCAGATAGTTATATTTGAATCTCTCTTTATTTTGCATTATAGATATTCTATTTGGAGACTTAAGCACCATTTTGGCCAAGACATTTTATTGAATTTATTCTTGTGAGAATGATTCTTTCTTATTATTGAGTTAAGTCTTCTGTTGCGTTAAGTAAGCCAGGCCAAGGGTTCGCTCAAGGCTAGAAATGGTAATAGGGTGCCAGCCATGACCCGACCCTAACCGGTTCTTAAATTTAATTAATTAATTAATTAATTAATTCCTTAGGGTAATTACGATATTACCCTTGGCCTGGAAAAGACCATTTTACCCCTAGACCCTCAAAACATAAGATTTCTTCTTTTTAAGTCCGGTAAAGACTCCTTCGATTAAATCTTCATTTTCGAGAGCCTTACATGGTTGGTTCCAACCTTTCCAAGCTCAAATAACTCCCCAAGTTAGTTGGCTTGGCCGTAGTAAGGGTTCTGAGGTCTGGTTCTACGCGCATCAATCCGTGTGAACTTTGGTCTAATCGCAAGCATTCTTGACACCTTAAGCATTTCTTATCTTATTCATTTTTAGGATTGTTACATGAACAATCTGTATATTTTGATGCGATCCAATTAAGTTGATGTCAATGGAAGTTTATTAATGTAACAACTTGTATTATTCATATGCTTGTTCTATTCTTGTGATACTTGACATAGCCTTATAGCATAGCTGAGGGACCATGTTTCTTATATGATTAGTGTTGCTTTAAACTAGCTCAGAAGGTAATGTGATGCCTTGCACGTTTCAGCATGTGTACTGCAAGTTACTCCAATAGGAGTATTTATACTTGAAACATAAGGTGGTAATTGAGCTTAAAGTTTGAAGTTAAGTGCTAATATAAAGCAAAAGGAATTAATATTTAGCAAATCGAATAAAATAAGTGAGCTGCTTGCTTCACTTAACTAAGCTAGTAGGTGACAAGTAGGTGCATCACCTACTTTGACTTACTGACAAGTACAAATAACCAAGTAGGCGCATCACCTACTTGAGCTATATGTATCTACTTTAGAAGGCCAAGGTTTATGGATCAGATTTTGGCCTATGTTATTGGACTTACTTGAAGCCCAAACTATGTTAAATAAAAGGAAAATGAAATTAAAGCCCAGCAGCCAAATATGCCAAGGCCCAACATATTTATGCCCAAATGAAAGCAAGTAGGTGCATAACCTAGTTTGACCTTTTCTGCTTGTTGATGCAATAAGAAGGTGCATCACCTACTTGACCAATTAGTTGCTGAAAATGGACCCAAAAAAGGAGGTTATAGAGGATTGTTTTTATGGTCAGAAGAGGCTCCATATAAACCCAACATGACCGAATCTTTTCGCTCATTTTAACACATAAAATTCACAATTGACATAAGCTATCTCTCTCTTTTATTTCTCCAAAGCAGCCTAAACCTTCCTTCTAAACCAAGGAAAGAGAAACACTTATAGATTTGGATTAATTCTCAAATGGAAGACTAGAAGACATGTTATTCCTGCTAATGCTCACTTTCTTAATTATTAAGATATATTTCTCATCTTCTTTGGTTTAAGTGTGAAAGGAAGTTGAATTTCTAGAGGAATTCAAGTTATAATGAGATGTTGCAGAAAATGAGGTAAGGTGGCTGATCCATTTTCTTCCTCCTTATGTATGAGTTTGAGTGAGAAATTATGGGTGTGCTTTCATAAAGAATTCAATGGGTTGGTGAGTTCAATAATTGTTCTTATGATAGAGAATATTTGAGGTTGTTTTATGTGTATTTTAGTTGTGCTTTCATAAAGGATATTAATGTATGTATTGGGCAGAGAAGGAGTGTGTGGCAACACATTATTTTGAGGGTTGTACGGGCTCATTATAAGTCAAAGTAAGATATTGTTTTACGAGGATAACAGTTTGATAGCTTTTAGTATTACTTATCATGACTTATATTTTAAATTAAAACCTAAAAGGGGAGGCTGAATCGTGATAGTTATATTGGTTAGAGAATAAAGTATGTAATGCTATTCGATTTACTTTTCTTTGGCATGAATCCAACACTTGTATTACAAAGTAAGCTTTCTAAGTTCCCTTGGTAGTGACTCGTTCCTACTCCCCAGAGCATTAAAGTGAGTACTCTAATATGAGGTTATTACTTAATGTGCATGCTTACTCTACCAAGTATTAGAATATATGGTTTAAACTTGTTTCATTGTCAAAGTTCTCTTTGCACGTATTCGCCTTATATAAATCAAAATGAGCCTCGATTACACATGGTAAATATATTTATACGTTGGATATACAATCTGCCTGTATCTTGAGAAGTTTCTTCAACTGTCTAATCCATCATATATGTCATCTTTCACACGTTCATATGTTTCCCTTATTGGTAATTGTTACTCCCATTCTGCTAGACTATAATGTTAAGATCCTTACTTGCTCGATTTGTAAATTTTTATGAATACTTACTTGGAATACGTTCTCACGTTCTCCCTTGGTTCAACGTTCATTTATACCTTATATTTTATATTAGTTAGTGAGTATTTGTCTATGATATAGAGTTCAAGTCTCTTGGATGAATGTTAAATGTCCTCACTTGATGTGCTTCAATTTGATATATCAAAATGTTTACTTAGTCATATAATCTCCTAAGTTTTACACTGGTGTCAGATTTTCTTCTCATGTTATTTTGATTATTGTAAGTCCATATTCATATGTATTCTACTACTGATCCATAGTTCCAAATCTAAACAATAATTAGGACAACAAAAAACAACAATCTCAAAAGAGTTATGATTATCCAAAGAAAAATTTAAAAAGTTTTATGAACATCAAAACAACAATCTCAAAGATTAAAGAATCTAAATGAAGAAATATCTATAATTACGGGTGGCAGTCCACGGGCAAATCCTAGAATGGGTTGATCCCAATTGGTGTAGAAGGGTGGAAGCTCAGGGGTGAAAGTCTAGCATGAGCCGATCACTATTCTATAAAAGGGTGGCAGCTCAGGGGCAAAAGCTTAGCATGATTCGATCCCAATTTGTCGAATTATGAGGACAGCATCCCAGGGATTAAAATGCCTAGAATTTGTCATCCTCTTCTACCATCGATCTGCTGGTATAAAGATTATAACACACAGAAAAGTGAAGAAAAGAATGTAACATACATGATTCCACAAGTATAAACAATGGTGGTCTCAAGTACTTATATATTTGTATTTAGTGTCGCTTGAACTCTCATTTTACATATGGTTGTATTATGCCTTACATATTCAGTACATTCTTTCGTACTGACATCCCTTATTGGGGATGCTGCATTTCACGTTGCACGTACATGTACTGAACTAGTAGATATCCCCAATAGAAGAACATGATACTCATCGGTTTTTGGTTAGCTCCAAGTTGATTCGGCACTTTGTTGAGGCTTTACTATGTGTAGTTTCATAGTTATACAATCATGGATTCCAGTAGAGGCCTTGTAGGTATTCGAAAGCTATCATTTGTATTCATAGTTTTACTTGTCACATGTATCGGTTCTGCTAGTCAACATGTGTTGTATATGAAGCTTCTCATTAGTAAATCTATCAGCATAGTAGTTTAGTTTCACAACATAAGTCACTTGTAAATTATGTTCTCATGTGGTACATGTTCGCCTCACCTATTGCTGTGGTGTGACACATTTAATGGACAAACATATTTTAATTTGACTTATTTTTTGTATTCTTGAACTTTCATTATGTTCATAAGTTATTACTTCACAAGAAAATATAAGTTATTACCAAGCTAACAATTTTCATATATTTTGGAAAACCTTTAATTTAACAAAATAATTTGGTTTTCTGAAAGATCTGACTAAGTATTTCTTATTTTCTACTAGAATATGGATAGCCAACATAAGTGTTATTGTGATAATGATGCATAATTAATTGATGTACCCCTATGTTTTATCACACCTCAGAAATCAAAAGCTTATAATTATAAAGTAAGTTTTTATGAATTTCTTTTAATTTTAAGGTGTTCAGTTTTGTTCCTTATAAATAATGTATAATTTTTTGATAGATATTAAAGTTTTTTATGACACACTCACACACACACACACACACACACACACACACACACACACACACACACACATATATATATATATATATATATATATATATATATATATATATATATATATATATATATATATATATATATATAGAGAGAGAGAGAGAGAGAGAGAGAGAGAGAGAGAGAGAGAGAGTAACATCTCGTAACTCGAAATAACTAAGAATAAGCTAAAGAATTAAAAATAATCACTTTCAGAAAAAAATGGGAAATTAGGAAAAACTTTATAAGTTTAAGAAATGAGTTTTGGTCTTATTCAAATGGCCAAAACTTCTAGCTCCGGAGAAGTTAGAGGTAGTTCTTGATATGGTTGGAAAACCCTTGGGGGATCTTTCCAACGCCTCCTAGTTTGCATAATTTCGATATCGTATGAGGGAGATATGTCTGTCGAAAGTTGGGATGTTGAAGTAAGGAAAGTCCAATTCCAAATTTAAATAAGGGCAAATTAGTCTTTTCAACTAATTATTTCCTAATTTGTTTTAAGGGTTTTATTGGGAAAAAAATAAGCCTTAAGTCAGTTTTGGAAAATCAATTCACGCTTAGGGCTTTGGAGAAAAGAGAAGAGAAGAAGGAGAAGGGAGAAAGATAAAGGTTTCACCAAGAACACTAAGGATTTGCGAGTGGAATTCGTCGGGGGTTATCCTTATTAATGTATGTGAGATATTTTGTGTTGGTTTAGTTCACCCACACACCATTTTGTATCAATTTAGCAAATCTATGAGTTTATTTGATGTTAAAAGTTGAACTTCTTGAAGAAAAGTATAGAATTCTTGTTTATTGAATTGTTGGCTGCCTATTGTTGGTTTATTCTTGTTTCTCTGGGGTTTTTTAGTTGAATTCAGTGGGTATTTAGGGTACAATTAGTCCCAATTGTTTGGTGAAAGAACAAGGAAGGTTTGGAGGGTTAAGAGATTCAAAAACGAGTTGAAAAATCCGCTAGACGCACCTTCCCAGGCTACGCCCGTCGTCCCTGCACTACACCGAAAAGTGACCTCAGTCATTGGGGTCTGGCGTGGTGTACCACCAGTGCACCAGGAATTGGCCTCAGTCAATAGAGGCTGGTACGGCGGGCCCGAATCGGCGTTTTTTGCCTAAATTTTGTATTTTAGACCTTTTAAGTCATTTTAAGGTATATTAACACCTTCCAATGAGTCTAGTTACTTCAAATGATTTCTAAACAATTAGAAATCATCAAAGAACACAAATCATAACCTTGAATCAATAATCAAATTCAAGAAAAGTTAAGATCAAAGTCTAAGAGTTAAGAGTCAAGTCTAAATTTAAGAAGTGAGTCAAAGCAAAGTTCTTAAAGGTTTTCAACCCTCTTTATTAGACTTTTTAACTTTGTTTTCAGGCTCAAGTTGCAAGTAAAGTGAAAGAGTGAATTTGAAGTCTTTTCTTCAAAGAAATATAAGAGAACTCATATTCCCTAAGATTTGATTAAGACTCAAGTTTTCCAGATTAGCAATGAGTAAAAAGTTGAGATCATTGCGTAAAAGTTATAAGGGAACTAAGAATTCCCTAAAAGTCTATAAATGTTTTTACATTTAAGTAAAAGAAGAACCAAGATTTCCAAAAGAGTTTTGAACAAGAAAAAGGGTACATTAATCCCAAGAGAGCTTTTTAAAGCTAAGGTGTTGAGCAAATTAACTCAACCAAAGAATGGAAGCTATTTTCAAAGCATGAGATAAAGTATATTTTGGGAGTAGTATTGACCATCGATGTGGGGATAAGCGTTAATATTAACTCAAGTCTCTATGTAAACCATGTAGCCATCATGAGAATTAACGGGTAATACTTTTTAGATAATCACGTAAGTTAAGAAAGTGGATTCACTAAGCTAAGTAAGGTCATATAAAGATAGAAAGGTATAGGATAATCATTGGCAACGTGAGGTAAAACATTGTACCATCAGTTAGGCTCATTGTAATGGTTGTCGGTTAGATAATCTCCCACAGAAACTATATTACTATCATAAATAAGTAAAGTTGAGTTTGTTATTTCATTTTCTTTAACGAACTAAGTTGTTTATACTTCTTTACAAGTTTTACATATATTTTTCATGTTTCACTATTGCTTTATATTAAGTTCAGTATTTCATGAGTTGAATAAAGCAAAGGTAAGTGTTTCTTCTTACTCTTTTTGAGCATTTTTTAGCATTCCAACTCGCATACTCATACATTCAATGTACTGATTCTAGTTGTCCTGCATTGTCTTATGATGCAAACGCAGGTACCTAAGAATAACATTTAGCGCCTCGTTCATCCAGTTTGAGCACTCATAGTCAGTGGTGAGCCTCCTTGCATCTTGAGGACTCTTTTATTTCTTTTTAGTATTTTCATTTATAAAATGTTGTGGGGTTTGATTCAATAGTCATCTTAGTATTATAGGCTTCATAGATAGATAGTCATTTAGATAGTATATTTGAGTCTCTCTTAATTTTGAATTATAGATATTCAATTTTGAGATTTAAGCGCCATTTTCGCCAAGACATTTTATTTTAAGTTATTCTTGTGAGAATGATTCTTGCTTATTATTAAGTTAAGTCTTCCGCTGAGTTAAGTAAGCCAGACAAAGGGTTTTCTAAAGGCCAGCAATGGTCATTGGGTTTCGGCCACATCCAGGGTGTAGACTCGGGAGTGACAAACTTGGTATCAGAGCCTTGAGTTTAAGAGCTCTAGGGAGTCTATGAACGTGTCAGTAGAGTCCTAGTCATCGGTGTGAAGCATGCCACATCTATGATTAGGAAGCTACATCATTTAAGAATTTCTCACTTCTTTCATATTCCTTTTCGTGCGTTAGAGTTTATATGTAACTTGGGCTTGATTTGAACAAGCTTTCTTGGGGCGTTTCTTTCCCCCGAGAACTAAAATAAGCTACGGTATGGGAGTTTCTTATGCTGAAATAGGAATTCTTGAGTGTACATGAATATGGTTTGAAATTCACATAGATGTCCCTCTATACTCCTGATATGGTTAAGAATATGGAGTAGAATGAGCTTGTTTATTGCTTGTTTGGATCGTGCTTCAAGCAAAGAAGGCAGAGCTGCAACGTTGATAGATGACATGGACATATCCAGGTTGATTGTTTATGTGCAGCAGGTTGAAGAAGTGAAACTGAGGGATAGAGAAGAGTATAGGAACACGAAAGCAAAGATTGGGAAAAAGTATGGGCAGCAGAAAAGTTGTTCGAATCGTCCACAGTTCTAGAAACAAAAGAGGTCTGCACCGTCATCTTCTAGTGCTCCTGAATCCAAAAAAAAGGTGTGCATCATTGCCAGAATTTTTAGAACTTCAGAGCTCGACCAGCGTAGTCTCAAGGAAGTGTGGCACAGGGAGGAAGTTGCGCCCCTGCATGTGCTAGGTGTTGTAGGCACCACCAAGGTAAATGTCGTAATGGTCAGACAGGTTGCCTTAAGTGCATTCAAGAGGGTCACTTCATGAAAAAGCTCCCTAAGAACAAGTAAAGTAGTGGATATCCAGGCAATAGAGCCCAATCCTCATCAGTCGCTCCACCAGATAAGGCTGCACTAAGAGGAGCCACTTCTTGTACTTGGGGAGGGGCAAACCGCCTCTATGCAATCACTAGCCGTCAAGAGGAAAATAACCATCAGAATGTAGTCATGGGTATGTTAAAAGTCTTTACTTTTGATGTTCATGCTTTGCAAGACCTAGGAACAAGTTTGTCTTTTGTAACTCCATATGTTGCAAATCAGTTTGAGATTCTTCCCGAGAAACTTTGTGAACCTTCCTGTGTTTTTGCCGCTGTTGGAGAGTCTATCCTAGCGAAAAGGGTATATCGTGATTTTCCTATTTCTATGAATCACAATAACAACAATGCCGACCTAGTGGAGTTAGACATGGTAGATTTTAATGACATTCTAGGTGTAGAATGGCTTCATGCCTGTTATGCGGTAATATATTGTAGAACTTGAGTTATCAAGTTTCAGATTCCTACTGAGACAGTCATAGAGTGGAGTAGTATATCACCAGTATCTCAGGGACGTCTCATTTCGCACCTTATGGCAAGAAAAATAGTTTCAAAGGGGTGTATTTATTACTTAGTCCGAGTTAATGACTCAAGTGTTGAGGAACCTTCCCTTTAGTCAGTTTCTGTAGTAAAAGACTTTCAAGAAGTTTTTCCTTATGATCTACATGGAGTCCTTCCTGAAAAATATATAGACTTCGGCATAGATCTTCTTCCAGATACTCGTCTTATCTCTATTCCGCCATATAGAATGGTACCAGCAGAGTTACAGGAGTTGAAAGAACAGATATATCTCTATTCCGCCATATAGAATGACACCAGCAGAGTTAAAGAAATTAAAAGAACAACTGAAAGATCTGTTAGATAAATGTTTTATTCAACCAAGTTTCACACCTTGGGGAGCTACGGTCTTGTTTGTAAGAAAGAAAGATGGTTCCCCTAGGATATGTATAGACTACCGCCAATTGAATAAGTTTACTATCAAGAATAAGTATGCTCTCCCAAGCATAGAAGATGTTTTCAATAAACTTCAGGGTGCCACCTGTTTGTCAAAATTTGATATCAGATATGGCTACCATCAGTTAAGAGTTAGAGAATGTGACATTCCAAAGACAACATTTAGAACCTGATATGGACATTATGACTTTTATTTATGTTGTTTGGATAGACCAATGCACCAAAATCGTTTATGAATCTTATGAACAGAGTCTTCAAGCCTTATTTTGATATGTTTGTTATCGTCTTCGTTGATGACATAATGATATATTTAAGAAATAAAGTAGAAAAAACCAAAGGCTTGGAGGTTTGGATGGGAATATAGAACTTCCTAAATGAAAGTGTGAGATGATTAATAGGGACGTCATCACAGGCTTGCCAAGGTCTCCTAGACTGCATGATTCAAATTTGGGTGATTGTTGATAGAATAACAAAGTCTACCCACTTTTTGTCGGTAAATATCACTCATTCAGCAGAGGATTATGCGAAGTTATACATTCAGGAGGTGGTGAAACTTCGTGGATTCCAAGTTTCGATCATTCTAGATAGAGGTGAACAATTTACTACTCAGTTATGGAAGTCTTTCTAGAAAGGTTTGGGTTCAAAGGTGAACTTTAGCAATACTTTTCATTCTCAGACGGATGGGCAAGCAGAGCTTACTAACCACAACATAGAAGATATGTTGAGAGCTTGTGTGATTGATTTCAAGGGGAATTGGGATGATCACCTATCTCTCATTGAGTTCGCTAACAACACTTTCTAACATTTAAGCATCCAAATGGCTCCATATGAAGCTATTTATAGGAGAAGTTGCAGATATCCTATTGGGTACTTTGAAGTTAGTGAAGCAGGGTTGATAGGAGCAGATCTAGTTCACCAATCCATTGAGAAGCTGAAGCTTATTCAAGAGAGATTGAAAATGGCACAAAGTCATCAAAAGTTGTACACAACTGTTAAGAGGAGGCCGTTGGAATTTGAAGTATATGATTAGGTGTTTCTAAAAATTCATCCATGAAAGGTGTTATGAGGTTTGGTAAGAAAGGGAAACTTAGTCACCCGTATATAGGTCCTTATAGAATATCCAAATTTGTAGGCAATGTAACTTATGAGTTGGAGCTACCATAATGCTTAGCACCGGTTCATCCAGTATTTCATGTCTCCATATTGAAGAAGCTCATGGGTGAACCTTCATTGATTATACGAACTGAAAATGTTGGGATTAAGGATAGCTTATCCTATGAAGAAATTTTGGTTCAGATTTTAGATCACCAAGTTCGAAGTTGAAAACAAATGAGGTTTCGTCAGTCAAAGTCCTTTAGAGAAACCAATTTGTTGATGAAGCAACTTGGAAAGTTGAAGAGGATATGAAGAAGAGTTATCCACATCTCTTTGAATCAAAAGAGAACGCAGACCAAGGTAGTAATTCTCTTCTTGGTAGTTTGTAAGTTATGAATAAGCATGTTATTATTTGCTTTTGATTGTGAGTGTTAAACTCGAGGTTATTATTCTAAGCTTAGTAAAAGAAATCTCATTCGAAGGAGAATCTTCTCAAAGGGGAGATAATGTAAAATCTCTTACCTTGAAATAACTAAGAATAAGCTAAGGAATTAAGAATAATCACTTTTGGAAATAAAGGAGAAAATTTCGAAAAAATAATTATAACTTTAAGAAGTGAGTTTTTGTCATTTTCAAATGGCCATAATTTCTAGCTCAGAAAAAGTTAGAGGTAGTTCTAGATATGGTTCGAAATTCCTTGGAGAGATTTTTCCAACGCCGCCAAGTTTGCGCATTTTTTATATTAGATGAGGGAGATATGCCTGTCTGAAGTTGGGTTGTTGAAGTGAGGAAAGTCCAATTCCGGATTTAAATAAGGTCAAGCTAGTCTTTTCACCTAATTATTTCCTAATTCATTTTAAGGGTTTTATTGGCAAAAAAATAAGCCTTAAGTCAGTTTCGTAAAATCAATTCACACTTGGGGCTTGGGAGAAAAGAAAATAGAAGTAGGAGAAGGGAGAAGATCAAGGTTTTGCCAAGATTGCTAAGGATTTGCGAGTCGAATTCGTCGGTGGTGATCCCTATTAAGGTATATGAGATATTTTGTGTTGGGTTAGTTCACCCACCCACCAATTTATTTCAATTCATCAAGTCTATGAGTTGACTTCATGTTAAAAGTTAAAGTTCTTGAACAAAAGTATCGAATTCTTGTTGATTGAATTTTTGGCTGCCTATTGTTGGTTTGTTCTTATTTGTACAGGTTGTTTTGAGTTTAATTTAGTGGGTATTGAGGGTACCAATAGTACCAATTGTTCGGTGAAAGAACTAGGAAGGTTTGGAGGGTTTAGATATTGAAAAATGAGTTGAAAAATCCATCAGACGCATTTGAGCAGACAGGCGCATCACGCATACGGTGCTCCAAAATATGGCCTCAGTCAATGGGGCTTCGTACTGTGTGCCACCTATGTGTCAGGAATTTTCCTCACTCAATTGAGCCTGGCGCGGCGCGCCCCGAACGCGCCCGAATTAGCTTTTTTGCACAGATTTCATTGTTTAGCCCTTTTAAGTCTTTCTAAGGTATATTAACACCTTTCAATGATTCTAGTTACTTCAAATGACTTCTAAACACCTAGAAATCATCAAAGAACACAAATCATAACCTTGAATTCATAATCTAATTCAAGGAAAGTTAAGATCAAAGTTTAAGAGTTAAGAGTCACGTCTGAAGTTAAGAAGTAAGTCAAAGCAATGTTCATAAACGTTTTCAAGAGTCTTTATGAAACATTTTAAATTCGTTTAAAGGCTCAAGTTTTAAGTAAATTGAAAGAGTAAAAGTTCAAGTCTTTTATGCAAAGAAATATTAGGGAACTAAGTATACCCTAAGAGTTGATTAAGACTCAAGTTTTCAAGATTAGCAAAGAGTAAAGAGTTGAGTTTATTTCTCAGAGTTATAAGGTAACTAATTATTCCCTAAAAGTTTATAAATGTTTTCACATTTAAGTTGAATAGGAAACCAAGATTTCGAAACGAGTTTTGAACAAGAAAAAGGAGACATTGATCCCAAGAGGTATTTTTAAAGCTAAGGTGTTGAGTAAAATATCTCAACCCAAAGAAAGGAAGCTATTGTCAAAGCATGAGCTAAAATATATTTTGGGAGTAGTATTGATCACCGATGTGATAAGAGTTCATATTAACTCAAGTTTCATGTAAACCACGTAGCCATTATGGGAATTAATGGGTAATACTTTTTAGATGATCACGTAAGTTAAGATAGTGTATTCACTAAGTTAAGTAAGTTCATATACCGATGGCAAGGTAGAGGATGGTCCTTGGCAATGTTAGGTAAAATGTTGTACCATCACTTAGGCTTGTAGTGATGGCTGTCGGTCAGAGAATCTCCCACAAAAACAATATTACTTTCGTATATAAGTAAAGTTGAGTTTGTTATTGCATTTTCTTTAAGAACTAAGTTGTTTACACTGTTTTACAAGTTTTATATATAATGCATGTGTCATTATTGCTTTATATTAAGTTCAATATTTCATGAGTAGAGTAGAGTTAAGGTAAGTGTTTCTTTTAGTCTTTTCGAGCATAAGTGTTGTTTAGCATTACAAATCGCATACTCATTCATTCAATGTACTATTCAATGTACTGATGACAGTTGGTCTATATTGTCTTATGATGCAGATGCATGTACCCAGGATCAACATCCAGCGCCTCGTTGAAACAGTTTGACCACTTAGAGTTAGTGATGAGCCTCATTGCATACGGAGGACTCTTTTATTGCTTTCCAATATTTTTATTTATAAAATGTTGTGGGTATTGATCCAACAGTCATCTTAGTATTATATAGGATTCATAGACAGATAGTCTGTCAGATAGTCATATTTTAATCTCTCTTTATTTTGCATTATAGATATTCTATTTGGAGACTTAAGCACCATTTTGGCCAAGACATTTTATTGAATTTATTCTTGTGAGAATGATTCTTTCTTATTATTGAGTTAAGTCTTCTGTTGCGTTAAGTAAGCCAGGCCAAGGGTTCGCTCAAGGCTAGAAATAGTAATAGGGTGCCAGCCACGTCCAGAGTCTAGACTCGGGGCATGACAAACTTGGTATCAGAGCCCACAGTTTAAGCATTCTAGGGAGTCTATGATTAGGAAACTACAACATTTAGGAATTTCTCACTTCTTTTGTCACGACCCGGATTCTGGAATCCGGACCATGACCGGCGTCGTTAACCTCTTAGAGGTCGCAGACAAGCCTCTTCTTAGCTTTCATCACATTCATATAGTTAAATTTGCGGAAAATTTAAAACTTTTAGAACTTAATGAAGTATACATAGACTTCATATACATACTACGTAGATTCATATTCTATTAAGCTCAAAAGTAAACAACCATCTACAATCGATTATGCAATTCAAAAGGAAGAATCAATAATCATAATAAGTTTGCCAAAACAGCCTTAATACAAAAGCTTCGAAATGAAAACATCTGAAAGAAACGCTAGGGACAACATCCTCTAGCTATGTCTAAATACTAGGCTATGAAAATAGACGTAGCATCCTCGAACTCAAGAGGAACTACCAAATGGTATGGAGATCGCTGAGTCCAAACCGCTGCAATGAGTCTTCAATCTGCTCTCGCACCTGCACTTATAAAATAGTAATTGTATAGGGTTAGTACACACTTGTACTAAGTATGGGTGTATGCACACATACATGTAAGGACAATGCATGATCAAGGAAGAAAGCTCTTCCTAACAACATGCCATTTATGGAAAGTGTAGTCACTAGACTTTCCTAATTCGTTATTTGAGATTTGTGGTATGAACATGATGTATTTTAATGCCTTAAAAACAAATAACTCATTTTCTATATGAACACAAGACCTTGGAATCATGAACATAATTTTAGAACATCTCAAACGAGAATTTATAATTTTGATCCTCCAAACCCGAGAGCACCTTGTCCCATACTTAGTTTATTTTTCGTTCTTTTCTTCTTTTTGTTGTCTAGTTCAATTATGTCCTTTGGTATTATGTTTTACTTACAAGTGCAATGATTCATTGTAGACTCATACCCACAATGAATCAAGTATGTAATCCAAAAGATTAAGGAAATGATTTAACTACAATTTAGGGCATGAAATCTTTGTAAGCCAATCTTTATTGGTTAAACCTATTATCCGGTATTGGCCTTATATATGAAGTCATTATAAGCCAATCTTATTTGGATACTGTCATTTGCCAATTATATAAGGTTATTATAAGTCAATCTTATTTGGCTTTAATCATTTTTATAATATGAGATGTCATTAGTGGATATGCCCCTTACATATAGAAAACTTCGTCCTTATTAACATTGACATTCATAAACTCTTGCTTTCTTAGTTCACCTTGAACTTACATATTTTCTTCCTTCTTACTTTCTTAAAGAAATCCGTAGCATTAAGATCATGTGAAGTTACATGAAATCCAGTGTCTTCCCCACACTGAAAAGAGGTGATTCACCAATAAAAGTAAGTCCGAGATCATGCGAGTTAACATGAAATTCAGTGTCTTCCCCACACCGAAAAAGGGTGAGTCACCAGCTAAAGTGAATCCATGTCAAGTGTTTACCCCACACCAAAAAGGGGTGGTCCACGGCTAAAGAGAAAATAGGAACATTCTTTTGAGCATTAACCAAAATAGATCATGTGAGGTAAACATGAAATCTGGTGTATTCCCCACACCGAAAAGAGGTGGAATCACTGTCCAAGGTGAAACCGAAACATACCTAGCTCTCTTAGGTGGAATCCACAGGCTAGTTCCTATGTTGGCTAGACATAGTTCGAAGACTAGGAGATATTCGGAGACTCTTATACACCGTAGTGCAGCCTCATCTCATGAGACTTACATGTGCTAGCATAAGCTCATAGCTAGTCTATCGGTGCTTTGCTCACTTTCTTTTACTTAATTACTTTTAGAGTTGACTCAAACATTATGGAATCTTGCTTCTAGATTGAGGTTTACTTACTTTATTGATAACTTGTCATCCCTTTCTTTTCTTGAGGAAAATGTGAATTTAACCTTACATTATCATCTTGGTGTTAATGAGACTTGTCTCACACGTTCTAACACCCTCTTATGTGAGTATCTTTAACATAGTAGTCTTAGGTGTAAGTGAGGCTTGTCTCACTTCCTTTAACACCTCATTATGGTCACTTTCTTAACTTAGACACTTTTAGTTATGTTAATACACACTTTACATTGCTTACGTTCATTTGGGAGCTTCATATCATCATTTATAGACGTTGAGAACATCATTCGATATACCATTATCTTCATAGTTCATTTTGTTAGAGTATGTTGGGACTTGTCCCAATACATGGCATACTCTTGGTTATAGATTCATTGAATTACCTTAGGTGTTCTTATTCATTGTCATTTCAATACATTAGCCATATGAGATTAACAAAGGGTATGTTGGGACTGGTCCCAACGATTGGCATACCCTTAGTTATGGATTCATTTTGTTATGTTGGTCATGCTTAATTTGACATTTCATTATATAGGCATATAAGATTGGTGTAAATTTATATTGGCCTAGAAAATTTGGAAATGACTTCACAGCCAATTTATTGGCACAAGCCAAACATTCAATTCAACCCTTTTCATGGAATCATTATTAGCCAATTTTATATCATAGTTTAGGCAAAACATTATTAGCCATATCGGTTAGCCACATGTAAATACTTTAATGAACATATCATCTCAAACAAGTCACGTTTAACAGTAAACAAGCTGTCCAATCCGAAACATAGCAATCTCACATTCTCGGACACAATTAACGTCGCATAATTCTTAGTTTCACGTAAATGGTACTTATATTATGCAAATTGAACCTATATGATTTATTCGACAATCATCAATCTAAAACCCTAAACATTAGGATCAGCCAGCACCACATACCAACAACATGTTCAAGATCACATCTACATATACATCAGAATCAAAAACAAGGATACTAGGGAGAAGGACGTTCGACAAGAACATTGGGAAGCTACCCTAGTTTTGAGATTTCATAGATTCAGACTATTGAAAATACTCTTGGAGAAATAATTCCAGGAGAAAAACCCATACCATATGTAGATTCGAATCTACGATGATCACTCCACACGAAATCCTTGAAGAGCACTTTGAAATCGCCTAAGTGAGACTTTAGGGTTCTACGTTCTTGCGTTCTGCCTTAGCGTTCTGCGTCTAATGCGTTTCAATCATGATTTCTAGGCTTAGGAAGTGATGTTGAATTATTCAACTTTAGATTAATTAACTTAATTAATAAATTAATTAGTTAATTACTAAAATACCCCTCCTAAGTTGACTAGACATAGGAGGACCATTGACTTAGCCAAATCCGAAATTGGCTAAGTGTCTCGGCTGGAACAAGGCTTAAATTAATTAATTTGGCTGCTTAATTAATTAAATAAGGGACTTAAGGGAATATCTAAAACACCCCTAAGTCACTAGGACCACAACTAACAACTTTGGACCATCATAGGGTAGGTACTAGGTTGTCCCTAAGTTAGTTAGGTGCCACCCGACCAAGGCCTAGGTTGTCGGGTCCATTGGCTGGTTATTTTTTATTGATCCTAGGTTAGATAGCTAGTTGGTTAGGTTAGTTAGAGTCTAGAGTTGGTTAGAAAGGTGGACCCCACACGGCTGGACCCGTGCACGCCTATCCCTAACCGCCTAACCGAATTTCGTTAGCTTGTCACGTGGTCCCCCACTCGATCGTTGCACATGTGTTGCTGCCCATTTCTCCCAACCGTGCACTCTTATGGTTGCTTTTGGAAAGTTCATTCTTTGTCCAAGGATCCTCACTATGTCCTTGGACACTGCTTACCTACATGATCATTTTAATTAAACATGTGGTATGGTATCTAGGCTTGACACTTGGATGCCTCATACCTCATGGTTGATATGGTTGAAAACATAATTTCAGCTTAGGGTCTTCTTTGCAGGTACAAATCTTTAAACAATGTTTATTCATACTTAGAAAAATCTGCTAACACCCTTAGCCAATATTTTCTAATATGCCCAATATTATTCAATATTGGGCATTGGGATGCCTATCTATCCCAATACGCATTCTTGAAACCTATTTGGCTCTTTACTAGGCATATACGTTTTTTTGGAATGTTACATTATCCCCCCCTTAGGAACATTCGTCTTCGAATGACACTATACATCACTTTAAAACAAGGAGGGTAATTTCGAACACACTTTAACATACTTGAGACGTTACCGTTTGTGAATATCTGATTAACATATATTTTGGATGATGCATTTTACTCAAGCTTATCTAAAGCTTCATATTTGAGATCGAGGAACTTCCTTCTCAATCACACTTAACTTAATGCACATCACAACTTATGCAACACATAAAATCACGTCTATGCTATATAAAAATAGCAACGTAATGCACGCATGAACTTATTTTAACTCATTTAATGCAAGTATAAAACGCACAATTATGGACATATAATAACAAATCGACTAATGCACTAAAAATCTCATAGTTCCTTAAACAAGATCAGATCTAGGAAGAGTATATCTAACCTCAAGAACTGAAAAAATAAGGGTAACGGGATCTCATATCGGCCTCGGCCTCCCATGTTGCTCCCTCAACAAGGTGGTTCCGCCATAGTACCTTCACGGTGGCAACCTCCTTGTTCCTTAGCCGCTTCACTTGACGATCTAAAATCTCAACTGGAACCTCTTTGTAAGAAAGGTTCTCATCAACTTTTAACCCCTCAACAGGCAGGATGGATGCTGGATCGCCTAGACACTTCTTAAGCATCGAAACGTGAAACACTGGATGGACCGAAGCTAAGTCTTGTGGTAACTTCAATTCGTAGGCAACATTTCCTACTCGCTGTAAGATCTCATAAGGACCTATATACCTCGGACTCCACTTCCCTTTCTTACCAAACCTCATCACACCTTTCATGGGTGATATCTTCAAGTAGACTTGATCACCTACTTCGAATTCAAGAGCTTTCTTTCTGTTATCAGCATAGGATTTCTGACGACTGTAAACAGTAGCCAATCAATCTTTGATCATCCTCACCTTTTCTATAGCCTCATGTACGATCTCAGGGCCAATGATGGCAGATTCACTGACTTCAAACCACCCAATTGGAGACCTACATCTCCTGCCATACAATGCTTCGAAAGGTGCCATTCCAATACTGGAATGGTAGCTATTATTATACGAGAACTCAATCAACGGAAAGTGATCATCCCAACTCCCCTTGAAGTCAATGACACATGCTCTCAACATGTCTTCAAGGGTCTGAATGGTACATTCTTCTTGTCCATCCGTCTACGGATGAAAAGCAGTACTCAGCTTCACCTGTGTACCCAAACTCTTTTGGAAGGATCTCCAAAAGTGAAAAGTGAATTGGGCTCCCTTATCCGAAATGATAGACAAAGAAATCACATGCCACCTCACGATCTCATCAATATAAAGCTTGGCGTAGTCCTTGGCTCGGTAAGTGGACTTAACAGGAATGAAATATGTGGATTTGGTCATTCGGTTAACAATGACCCAAATGGAATCATGCATTCTTCTGGTTCTCGGCAAACCAACCACGAAATCCATATTAATGGCCTCCCACTTCAACGTTGGAATCTCGATCGTCTGGGTAAGACTCCAAGCTTAAGGTGTTTGGCCTTAACCTATTGGCAATTGGGACACTCCTCCACAAACTTAGAGATATCACGCTTCATACCTTCCCACCAATAGACCTCTTTAAGGTCATGATACATTTTGGTGGCACCTGGATGAATAAAATACTTGGAACCGTGAGCTTCAGCAAAAATACTAGACCACAAATCATCAACATTGGGCACACATAACCTGTTTTGGTATCTGAGTACACCATCTCCTCCTACGGAAAATGACTCATTCAACTTACTCAACACTGAGTCTTTCAATTCCATGAGTACTGGGTCGAGGTGCTGCTTAGCTTTAACATCTACAACAAATGAGAATTCGGAACTTGACTGAACCGAAACACCCCCCTTGGTGTATCTATCAGTCGTACACCCAATCTAGCCAATTGGTGTACCTCTTTAACTAGATCCTTCTTCTCATCATCAACGTGAGACATGCTGCCCATGCTCAGTCTACTCAACGCATCAGCCACTACATTGGCTTTACCTGGGTGATAGTGGACACTCATATCATAATCCTTGAGCAGTTCTAGCCATCTCCTCTGATGAAGGCTCAATTCTCTATGCGTAAAAACATACTAAAGACTTTTCTGGTCAGTGTATACATCAATATGTACACTATATAAGTAGTGTCTCCAAAGCTTCAATGCAAAGACAACCGCGGCTTACTCCAGATCATGAGTAGGGTAATTCTTCTTGTGCATTTTCAATTGTCTCGATGAATATGCAATCACCTTGCCATCTTTCATAAGAACACATCCCAAACCTACTCGGGAAGCATCACAATAAACCACATACCCTCCACCACTTCTCGGCAATGTGAGCACGGGGGCCGAAGTGAGTCGGTCTCTGAGCTCTTGGAAGCTCTTCTCGCATTTTTTAGACCACTCAAACTTCACTTTCTTCTTTGTTAAGGCTGTCAACGGAGCATCAATAGTGGAAAAACCTTCCACAAACCTGCGATAATAGTTAGCCAAACCTAAGAAACTTTGAATATCTGTAGGAGTGAGGGGTCTCAGCCATTTCTTCACCGCTACAACCTTTTTCGGATCAACTTCAAAACCCTGGTCGGTCACAACATGACCAAGGAAGGTCACTGATCTCAACCAGAATTCACATTTACTAAACTTTGCATACAGCTGATGTTCTCTAAGTACTTGCAATGTCTTTCTTAAATGTACTTCGGAAGACTCTATTTATAAGGTCCATAAACGCGGCTGGTGCGTTAGTGAGACCAAATGACATGACCATAAATTCATAATGTCCATATCTAGTACAAAAAGCAGTCTTAGGGACGTCTTCTTGCCTCACTCTAAGCTGATGATACCCTGACCGAAGGTCTAGTTTCAAAAGAAACTTGAACCTTGGAGTTGGTCAAATAGATCATCGATTCTGGGAAGAGGGTACTTGTTCTTTATAGTATTTTTGTTGAGTTGCCGAGAATCTATACACATTCTAAGAGTTCCATCCTCTTTCTTTACGAACAACACTGGAGCACCCCATGGGGATATGCTCGGCTGGATGAAGCCCTTATCAAGTAGATCTTCTAACTGCAACTTCAACTCTTTGAGTTCGGCTGGTGCCATCCTATATGGAGGAATAGAAATTGGTTTGGTGTTGGGATCTAAGTCAACACAAAAATCAATCTCACGTTCAGGACGAATTCCAGGCAAATCCTCCAGAAAGACATCTTGAAACTCATTCACTATGGACACAGAGTCTATGGAAGGGACCTATTGCTCTAAGTCATTGACTCTAACTAAGTGGTATAAATACCCCTTAGCCATCATCTTATTGGCTTTTAAATGTGATACGATTTGGCCTATTGGATTTCAACCACGCCCTTCCCATTCCAGCTCTAACTCACTTGGAAACTGAGACCTCACTACCCTGTTTCGACAATCTATCGTAGCATACATTTATGGAGCCAATCCATGCCCAATATTATATCAAAATCGAGTATGGCTAACTCCACTAGGTCAGCGTGAGTGACTCTATCAAGGATGTTAATTGGACAATCTTTATACACTCTTTCTGCTCTAATGTCGTCTCCTATGGGAGTACTAACTAGAAAAGGCTCATTCAAGATCTGAGGAAGCAAGTCAAATCTACTAGCTATCAAAGGAGTAACTAATTATAAAGTGGATCCTGGATCTAACAATGCATACACGGGGAAAGAAAAGACATGCAATGTACCCGTGACCACATCAACTGACTTCTCTTGCTCTTCTCTATCTTTCAGCGCATAAAACCTGTTCCTCTTGGGAACTTCAGCCACAACATTTGGATTCTGTAACAACCCTAAAAATGAATAAGATAAATGCTTAAGGTGTCAAGAATGCTTGCGATTAGACCAAGGTTCACACGGACTGATACGCGTAGAACCAGACCTCAGAACCCTTACTACGGCCAAGCCAACTAACGTGGGGAGTTATTTGAGCTTGGAAAGGTTGGAACCAACCATGTGAGGCTCTCGAAAATGAAGATTTAATCTAAAGAGTCTTTACCGGACTTAAAAGAGGAAATTTTAAGTTTTGAGGGTCCAAGGGTAAAATGGTCTTTCCCAGGCCAAGGGTAATATTGTAATTACCCTGAGGAATTAATTAATTTATTAATTTAATTAAAATATTAATTAGGGTTGGGGCGACCCGAAGTGACCCATTTCCGCAAATAGGGTGTCACTCGGGTTCGAGCCCCACTAGAAGCAATGAATTTATGATTTTATCATCAATTAAAATCTGATTTTTTTTGTAAAGGAAAAATGTTCCTTTCACGTATAATTAAATAAATCAGATTTTTGTTTATTAAGGAGAGTCCTAAATTGACTAACTCATCCTCTAATCATAAACAACCTCACACGTTTCACTATCTCACGTTTATCATCTCTTCACGCTCAAAAACACTCTTTCACATTTTATCTCTGCCAAATTAACGTGAAGAACTGAAAATACATCAAGAGTTCTTCACACTTGAAGAACTCACATGAAAATTTGAGAAAAACAAAGTAACCAAAAACGTCAAGGCAAAGAGAGGTTGTTCGTCGAGTGGTGTGTACGTTGAGGAGGCTTGGACTGATTTTGGAGAGGGCTTTGGGCAGCAAATTCACGTTTGAACAAGCAAATTAAGGTATGGGTTTCTTCTCTCTTGGTCCCTTTCCCAATAGGCCCCTTACGATTCAAGATATTCACTCCGAAACTAGGGTTGTTTCCCCTTTGCATGTCCTTGTCACTAGCTCCCAATGATTTCGTAGGTTGGGTTTGTTTGCTGGTAGATTTAGGTATGTGTGATGTTTTTATGTTGAATGTGAATATGTTTATGTGCGTGAAATCACGAAAATGACAACCAATGTGTGATCGGAAAAAAAAATGTGTGTGTGCGGGTTTGGCAGTGAGTTTAGCCACTGTTTTGAAGACGTGTAAAGCATGCTATTTCTTGTATTTTATGTGTTAAAGTTGTGCATAATATGATGTTCATATGGTGTGTGAAGTTACAAATTTTGAGTGAAAACGCTTGACTAAATGTAACCCCTAAACTACACCTAATTACATACTAAGTGCTTCCTGAAATGCCCTAAGAAACTAACATGAAAAGTTGATTAAAGGAAGCTAAAAACTATGAATGAATTTCCAGATTTGTGTACTCTAGTTTCGGTCAACAATGAGGTTAAAAATCTGGGTTTTTAAAATGAAAATAAAATAAGTGAGGTCAATGGGAATTGAACGCAAGGCCTCACATGTTAAGGAGTCTAAAAACGTGAAGGGGGTTAAGGGGAATCGAACCCGCTTTGCTGCTGTGAAATCGCGACAAAGGAAAAAGAAAATGGGGCTGAAGGGAATCGAACTCGCGTCACTGGAGGAGAAAGAGGAGAAAAATAAAATAAAGAAATAAATGGGAGGCGTGGGATTCGAACCCACGACCTCCAAGCTGCGAAGGAGAGAAGGGAAATTAAAGAAAAAGAAAGTGTGAGGCGTGGTAATCGAACCCACGACCTCAGGGATAGAAAGGGGAGGAGCGAAAATAATTAAGAAATAAAGTGAGGCTGTGGGGGATCGATCCCACAACCTCACTGCCAAACGTTTAGCCTAGCAAAAATTAAATTAAAAAAAATATAGGAGGTTGTGGGGGTTAGAACCCACCACCTCACAGCCTCTAGCGAAATTAAATTAAAATAAGGGGGCTATGGGGGTTCGAACCCATAACCTCCCTAGTCCAGCGAAATAAATAACAAAAATAAAAGAGGTGTGGGGTTTTTATCCCACAACCTCTTAGTTTAGGCGAAATTGGGAATTGGAATATCAATTAAAAATAAATAGGGGTTGTGGGGGTTCGAGCCCACAACCCTTCGGCCAACTTAAGAGGAAAACTAAGTAGAAAATTAATGATACGAGGTTAATGTTGGGATTTAATCTAGAGTTCTAATGTTATGAACATTAAAATAAAAATCAATGAAAAATGTAAATGATATCCAAGTGATTCAAACTTGGGTTTCCTTGCCCAAACTTCCGTATTGATACATAAGTCATACGTGAACAAAATATCCAAGAATAATGACACCTACTTAGATCGAAATCAAGATTTTGGCATATATACAAGATACATAAGTCTTGTACTACATAATCTTAGGAATCTATGAATCACTTAACGAATTATGAATGAAGCCTCATGGCTTGTGTGTATAGACTCATAAGTCTAGTATACGCTTAAAAGTAAGTGAACCTAAGATGTATGTACTGAATGATGAAATGAACAATGAAATGATGAAACCCTAGAAGGTCTAAGTAAGGGTATGAAACACACCAATGGCCAAGTATATTGGCATATGATGAAATAAACATTCACGTAAAATGAGGTGAGTAATTATGAAGAGTAAATGTGCTAATGACGATGAATGTGGTGACAACATGATATGAGGCTAATGCAAATGATGAGAGCAATCTCAAATGAGCCTAAGTAAATGTTACCAAAATGTACTCACCTATGAGAGTGTAAGATAATGAAGACACCAGTCTCTATGAACACTCTAATGAAAGTATTGAGATTAACACACTTAATACTAATGATGAGATGAGAAATCATCTAATGAGCTATGATGTCCTCATACTAGAAGCCAGCTTTCATGACGTATGAGATGAATGAAATGGAGCTTTTTACTGAGCACCGATAGGCTAGTTATGAGCGGTGATGCCTTCTTTCGGGAAAGGCGGAGGTTCACGTAACTCTAATGAGATGAGACTGTCCGGCATGCCGGGTATGGGTCTCCTTGTATATCCTAGTCTTCGAACCTATACTGCCAATATAGCGATCTGGCGGGGTTGAATTCCCATGTACGCTAGCATGTTTTTGGGTCACCTTGGCTGGTGATTCCACCTCTTTTCGGTGTGGGGGAGACACTGGATTTCATGATGCTCACATGATCTATGTCGGTTAAAGTTAAAGTTCCCAATGAATGAATGAGGCCAGCCTCAAATGAAGCACATAATGAAATGAATGATACCAAAGGTGTTAGGATAGGATAATCAAGAGGTGAGCTAGACTCAGGTAATGACATTAGGTTATTCTTGATCATTGCACAGCAAACCCGATGAAAGGCTTAAACTACACCCTAGGTATAGCTGGTGTCCACACTAGCCTATGAACGAAATGAAATGAAATATGTATGAATGAATGAAGCAGACTCTGTGTTTGCTAATGAAGACTCACTAGTTGAGGTCTCATATGTTGAGCCCTCATTTTGGAAAGTCTTAATGTCAAGTCCATGATTCCAAGGTCTCATGGCATATGAACGAATGATATGAAAGAAGCCATGTGTTATATGTTATGTGCTATGATATGTGCTATATGTAAGATGTTATGTGCTATGTGCAATATGATATTTATCATGGTGCATGTTACTCTCATGGCATGACTTTAATAATCCAAATTTGGAAAGTTCACTAACTTTCCTAATCCAAATTTGGCAAGTCCATTGACTTGACTTCCCATAATCATGTTGTTAGGGAAGAGCTATTCTTTCTCATGCATGTCCTTGGTGTGTGCTTGCATATACCCATACTTAGTACAAGTGTGTACTAACCCTATACAACTATACTATGCACAGGTGGACGATAGAGCTACAGGATCATTGTTGCAGTTATCCGGACGTCCAGCATTCATCCGGAGTTGGTAGGTCCTCAAGCTTTTGAGGATGCTACTGTTTTATATTCTAGCTTAGTTTTAGAGTTGATCTAGTGGAGCCTGTTCCACTAGCGTTTCTTTCCTGTTTTATTCAGACTTTGTATTGGTGCCATTTTGGCAATTATACACTTAATACTTAATGAACTATTTCTTTCAGTTGCTTATCTCTTAATGTTAGATGGTTGATGGTGAACAATTATGTAATGATGAGAATGTTTAGTAAGTATGTTAAGAAACAAAAAGTTTTAAATTTTCCGCTAAAATTAACCTAGATGAAGTAAGAATGACGTAAGTAGGCTTGTCTGCGACCTTTGAGAGGTCAACGACGCCGGTCTCGTTTGGGGTCTAAATCCAATCGTGACAGATTCGGCCGAGGTTGTGCATCAGTCCTGGCCTGATTCCTCACGTTTGGGCAGTCTCTGACCATATTCCCACTATTGCCGCACCCAAAGTAGGCGTTAGTACCTACCAGGCACTCACCTCTATGCGGACGTCCACATTTACCACACGGCTTACTGTTTCGCTGGGCATTTCTATCATTGCCCTTTTTGCGGCAAGACTTGTCCACTTTGGCATTCAAATTTCTGGAAGGAGTAGGATTACCTGAGTGCTTCTTGAACTTAGGCCTTTTCTAGACTCCAAATGAACCCCTACCAGAGCTAGAACCAGTCTGATACGGGGGCTTAGGCTTCTTGCCTTCCTAAACTCTCCTTTTTCGATGGCTCTCCTCCACTTGTTGTGCATGCACCATCAACCTGCCAAGATCCATGTTATCATGCAACATGGATTCGCGACAATCTTCCACTAGATCTTCCGACATGCCAGTCACAAACCTGCTCATTTCATCCCTGCTATTTGCCACCAGAGAAGAAGCATACTTTAAGAGTTTAACAAATTTCAAGGAATACTCCTTGACCGACATACCTCCATGTCTTAGGTTGATGAACTCCTCAACCTTTGCTTCTCGTTGCTCTCTGGGAAAGAATCTCTCCACAAACGCAGTCTTGAGAATGTCCCAAGTGATGGGGACATCTCCTAGTGCTCGGCCATCTGCCCACATTCTGTACCACACCTGTACCACATCTTTGAGTTGATATGCAGTCAACTCAGCCTTTGCCTCCTCATCAACACCCATGGCACAGAGAATTTTGTAGACCTCATCTACAAACTCCTGGGGATCCTCATTAGTCTTGGACCCGTAATAGACCGAAGGGTTCATTATGGTGAAGTCCCTAAGCCTGCTAGCCATGGTGCTAGCATGCGGGTTCTCTCTCGGAGCACCCTCTCTGTTGGCTAGAGCCGTGATGGCCTGCGCCTTAGTAGTGATGGCCTGTGCCATCTGCACCAAATCTTCCCTCACCTCTCCATCTGTCAACGCAACTGGGTTGACAGGCACTTGAGCTCCAGCAGCTGCTGCTTGAGGAGGAGTTTTGTTTTCTCCAGCAACAGCTTCTTCAACTCTGCTCGCGGCATTTCTCCTTGTGTTCATACTTCTACAGGCATACACAAGAAGGAAGTTATATTCTTAAATGACACAAAATGTAATAATTCTATATAGCACGATAAAGAGTAGAAGGGAAAATTTCTTATCATCACTTAGTCTCTAAGTCATGATTGTGGCGCGCTTCACAACCATAAGTCAGAAACTATGTAACGTGGTTGTTTTGAGTTTTAGTTCCTAGGCAATTTAACCTCATACTCTGATACCAAGTTTGTCACGACCTGGATTCTGGAATCCGGATAGCGACCGGCGTCGTTAACCTCTCAGAGGTCGCAGACAAGCCTCTTATTAGCTTTCATCACATTCATATAGTTAAATTTGCGGAAAATTTAAAGCTTTTAGAACTTAATGAAGTATACATAGACTTTATTTACATACTACGTAGATTCATATTTTATTAAGCTCAAAAGTAAACAACCATCTACAATTGATTACGCGATTCAAAAGGAAAAATCAATAATCATAATAAGTTTGCCAAAACGGCCTTAATAAAAAAGCTTCAAAATGAAAACATCTGAAAGAAATGCTAGGGACAACATCAGCTAGCTATGTCTAAATACTAGGCTATGAAAATAGACATAGCATCCTCGAGCTCGAGAGGACCTACCAAATGGTCTGGAGATCGCTGAGTCCAAACCGCTGCAATGAGTCTTCAATCTGCTCTCTCACCTGCACTTATAAAATAGTAATTGTATAGGGTTAGTACACACTTGTACTAAGTATGGGTGTATGCACACATACCTGTAAGGACAATGCATGATGAAGGAAGAAAGCTCTTCCCAACAATATGCCATTTAAGGAAAGTGTAGTCACTAGACTTTCCTAATTCGTTATTTGAGATTTGTGGTATGAAAATGATATATTTTAATGCATTCAAAACAAACAACTCATTTTCTATATGAACACAAGACCTTGGAATCATGAACATAATTTTAGAACATCTCAGACGAGAATTTATAATTTTGATCCTCCAAACCCGGGAGCACCTTGTCCCATACTTAGTTTATTTTTCGTTCTTTTCTTCTTTTTGTTGTCTAGTTCAATTATGTCCTCTGGAATTATATTTTACTTACAAGTGCAATGATTAATTGTAGTCCCATACCCATAATGAATCAAGTAAGTATTCCAAGAGATTAGGAAATGATTAAACTACAATTTAGGGCATGAAATCTTTGTAAGCCAATCTTTATTGGTTAAACCTATTATCCGATATTGGACTAATATAAGAATTCATTATTAGCCAATCTTATTTGGCTATTGTCATTTGCCAATTATATAAGGTCATTATAAGTCAATGTTATTTGGCTTTAATCATTTTCATAATATGAGATGTCATTATTGGATATGCCCCTTACATATAGAAAACATCGTCCTTATTAACATTGACATTTATAAACTCTTGCTTTCTTAGTTCACCTTGAACTTACATCTTTTCTTCCTTCTTACTATCTTAAAGAAGTCCGTAGCATTAAGATCATGTGAAGTTACATGAAATCCAGTGTCTTCCCCACACCGAAAAGAGGTGATTCACCGATCAAAGTGAATCCAAGATCATGCGAGTTAACATGAAATCCAGTGTCTACCCCACACCAAAAAAGGGTGAGTCACCGGCCAAAGTCAATCCATGTCAAGTGTTTACCCCACACCAAAAAGGGGTGGTCCACGGCTAAAGTGAAACCAGGAACATTCTTTTGAGCATTAACCGACACAGATCATGTGATCTAAACATGAAATCCGGTGTCTTCCCCACACCGAAAAGAGGTGGAATCACCGGCCAAGGTAAAACCAAAACATACCTAGCTCTCTTCAGTGGAATCCACAGGCAAGTTCCCATGTTGGCTAGACATAGTTCGAAGACTAGAAGATATTCGGAGACTCTTATCCACCGTAGTGGAGCCTCATCTCATGAGACTTACATGTGCTGGCACAAGATCATAGCTAGTCTATTGGTGCTTTGCTCACTTTCTTTTACTTCATTACTTTTAGAGTTGACTCAAACATTATGGAAGCTTGCTTCTAGATTGAGGTTTACTTACTCTATTGATGACTTGTCATCCCTTTCTTTACTTTATGAAAATGTAAATTTAACCTTACATTATCATCTTGGTGTTAATGAGACTTGTCTCACACGTTCTAACACCCTCTTATTTGAGTATCTTTAACATAGTAGTTTTAGGTCTAAGTGAGGCTTGTATCACTTCCTTTAACACCTCATTCTGGTCACTTTCTTAACTTAGACACTTTTAGTTATGTTAATACTCACTTTACATTGCATACATTCATTTGGTAGCTTCATATCATCATTTATGGACGTTGAGAACATCATTCGATATACCATTGTCTTCATAGTTCATTTTGTTAGAGTATCTTGGGACTTGTCCCAATACATGGCATACTCTTGGTTATGGATTCATTGAATTACCTTAGGTGTGCTTATTCATTGTCATTTCAATACATTATCCAAATGAGATTAACAAAGGGTATGTTGGGACTGGTCCCAACGATTGGCATACCCTTAGTTATGGATTCATTTTGTTATGTTGGTCATGCTTAATTTGTCATTTCATTATATTGGCATATAAGATTGGTGAAAATTTAGTATTGGCCTAGAAAATTTGGAAATGACTTCATAGCCAATTTATTGGCACAAGCCAAACATTCAATTCAACCCTTTTCATGGAATCATTATTAGCCAATTTTAAATCATAGTTTAGGCAAAACATTATTAGCCATATCGGTTAGCCTCATGTGAATACTTTAATGAAAATATCATCTCAAATAAGTCAGGTTTAACAGTAAACAAGCTGCCCATTCTGAAACATAGCAATCTCACATTCTCGGACACAATTAATGTCGCATCATTCTTAGTTTCACGTAAATGGTACTTAAATCATACAAATTGAACCTATATGATTTATTTGACAATCATCAATCTAAAACCCTACACATTAGTATCAGCCAGCACCACATACCAACAACATGTTCAAGATCACATCTACATATACATCAGAATCGAAAACAAGGATACTAGGGAGAAGGACGTTCCACAAGAACATTGGGAAGCAACCCTAGTTTTGAGATTTCGTAGATTCAGACGATTGAAAATACTCTTGGAGAAAGAATTCCAGGAGAGAAACCCATACCTTATGTAGATTCAAATCTACGATGATCACTCCACACGAAATCCTTGAAGAGCACTTTGAAATCGCCTAAGTGACACTTTAGGGTTCTACGTTCTTGCGTTCTTGCGTTCTGCCTTAGAGTTCTGCGTCTAATGCATTTTGATCGTGATTTCTAGGTTTAGGAACTGATGTTGAATTATTCAACTTTATATTAATTAACTTAATTAACAAATTAATTAGTTAATTACTAAAATACCCCTCCTAAGTTGACTAGACATAGGAGGACCATTGACTTAGCCAAATCCAAAATTGGCTAAGTGTCTCGGCTAGACCAAGGCTTAAACTAATTAATTTGTCTGCTTAATTAATTAATTAAGGGACTTAATGGAATTACTAAAATACCCCTAAGTCACTAGGACCACAACTAACAACTTTGGACCATCCTAGGTTAGGTACTAGGTTGTCCCTAAGTTAGTTAGGTGCCACCCGACCAAGTCCTAGGTTGTCGGGTCCACTGGCTAGTTATTTTTTATTGATCCTAGGTTAGCTATCTAGTTGGTTAGGTTAGTTAGAGTCTAGAGTTGGTTAGGAAAGTGGACCCCACACGGCTCGACCCGTGCACGCCTATCCCTAACCGCCTAACCGAATTCCGTTAGCTTGTCACGTGGTCCCCCACTCGGCCGTTACACATGTGCTTGTACATGTGTTTCTGCCCATTTCTCCCAACCGTTCACTCTTATGGTTGCTTTTGGAAAGTTCATTCTTTGTCCAAGGATCCTCACTATGTCCTTGGACACTGCTTACCTACATGATCATTTTAATTGATCATGTGGTATGGTATCTAGGCTTGACACTTGGATGCATCATACCTCATGGTTTATATGGTTGAAAACAGAATTTCAGCTTAGGGTCTTCTTTGCAGGTACAAATCTTTAAACAATGCGTATTCATACTTAGAAAAATTGGCTAACACCCTTAGCCAATATTTTCTAATATGCCCAATACTATTCAATATTGGGCATTGGGATGCCTATCTATCCCAATATGCATTCTTGAAACCTATTTGGCTCTTTACTAGGCATATAAGTTTTTCTGGAATGTTACATCTTTCATATTTTTTTCATGTATTGGAGTTTATCTCTTAAAAGTTCTCTCTAATTCATGCTTGGAAGTGTTTCAGATAACCATGCCTCCACGAAAAGCAGCAAGAGATCATCCATCCAGAAGGAATATTCAGGAACTGGAGGTGCCTAATGCGCCGAAAGTGCAACCGCAAGGAGAAGTGACCAATGTTGAGTTCCGCGAGGCTATCCAGATGTTAAGTAAAGCACTGACTAGCCAAGTTGGGCAACACAGAGGGGATCGACATGAAGAGGCTGACACTTCGAGGATTGGTGAGTTCCTGAAAATTAATCCTCCTAGTTTCAGTCGTTCAAACACTAGTGAGGATCCAAAAAACTTTGTTGAAGAGTTGAAGAAAGTTTTTGATATAATGCATGTGGTTGACACTGAAACGATTGAGATAGATGCATATCAACTGAAGAATGTGGCTAGAAGGTGGTTTGATCAGTGGAAGGAAGGTAGAGATGAACATGCATCGCATCAGAGTTGGGCTATCTTTGAAGAAGCTCTCTTGGGGCATTTATTTCCCCAAGAATTTAAAGAAGATAAAGTACGAGATTTCCTTACGCTGAAATAGGACTCCTTGAGTGTATAGGAATATGGTTTGAAGTTCACCCAGCTGTCCCGCTATGCTCTTGAAATGGTTTAGGATATGAGGAGCAAAATGAGTTTTTTTGTTGCTGGATTGGGTCATGCTTCAAGAAAGGAAGGCAGAGCTGCAATGTTGATATGAGACATGGACATATCCATTTCGATGGTTTATGTGCGACAGTATGAAAAAGAGAAGTTGAGGGAGAGATAAGAGTATAGGAACAAGAAGGAAAAGATTAGGAATGAGTCTGGGCAGCAGAAAGATTGTTCGAGTCCACCATAGTTCCAGAAATAAAAGGGGAATGCACTATCATCTTCCAATGCTCTTGCATCTAGAAACAAAGGTGAACATCATGAAAAGAATTCCCAAAAAGAACAGCGCAGTCTCAAGGAAGTGTGGCACAGGGAGTAAGTTGGGCCTCTATATGTGCTAGGTATTGTAGGTACCACCCCCAAGTAAATGTCATGATGGACATAAAGGTTGCTTTGAGTGTGGTCAAGAGGGTCACTTCATGAAGGAGTGCCCTAAGAACAAGAAAGATAGTAGAAATCATGTCAATAGAGCCCATTCCTCATCAGTTGCTACACAAGACAAGGTTGCACCTAGAGGAGCCATTTCATGAAAGAGTTCCCTAAGAACAAGCAAGGTAGTGAAAATGCGTTAAATAAAGCCCAATCTTCATTAGTTGGTCCACCAGACAGGGCTGTAACTAGAGGGAATACTTCCGGTACTAGCGTAGGAGCAAACCACCTTTATGAATAAGCAAGAGAACTCTCCAGATGTTTTCACTAGTATGATCAGATTCTTTGTTTTTGATGTTTATGCTTTTCTAAACCCATGAGAAAGTTTATCTTTTGAACCCCTTCTGTTGCAAATTAGTTTGATGTTATTCCTGAGAACTATGTGAACCCTTTTTTGTTTCTACACATGTTGAGTAGTCCATTCTAGCTGAGCGAGTTTATCATGATTTTGTCATTTCCATTAATCAAAAACACACCATGGATGATTTAATTGAGTTAGAAATAGTAGATTTCAACGTCATTTTAGGTATGTACTACCCACATTCCTATTATGCGTCAATAGATTATAGGACTCAAGTTGTCAATTTTCAATTTCCAAGTGAGCCAGTCTTAGAGTGGAAAAGTAGCTCAGTAGTTCCTAAGGGTCGTTTTATCTCGTACCTTAAGGCAAGAAAGTTAGTTTCCAAGAGGTGTTTTGTATCACTTCGTCCGAGTAAATGACTCATGTGTTGAGATACCTCTCATTCAGTCTATTCCTATAGTAAAAGAGTTTCTGTAAGTCTTTCCAAATAATCTAACAGGAGTCCCTCCTTAGAGAGAGATAGACTTCGGCATAAATATTCTTCTAGATACTCATCCATTCTCTATTCCTCCATAAAGAATGGCACCAGTAGAGTTGGAAAATCTTAAAGAGCAGTTAAAAGATCTTACATATAAGGGATTTATTTGACCAAGTGTCTCACCTTGGGGACATCCTGTTATTTCTGAGAAAGAAGAATGGTTCCCATAGGATGTGTTTATATTACCATCAGTTCAACAAGGTTACCATCAAGAACAAGTATCATCTTTCTTGATTTGATGATATTTTCTATTAGCTTCATGGTGCTTCTTTTTTTCCAAGATTGACCTCAGATCTTGCTACCATCAGTTTAAAGTAAGGGAGTGTGATATGCCAAAGACAACATTCAGGACCTGTTATGGTCTGTATGAGTTTCTAATCATATTATTCACTTTGATTAATTCACGTGCAGCGTTAATAGACCTTATGAACAGGGTATTCAAACATTATTTAGATATGTTTATTATCATTTTCATTAATGACATACTAATTTATTCAAGGAATGAAATACACCATGCTAGTCATCTCATAATACGCTAAGTTCTATAAATGTGAGTTTTGGCTTGAGTCTGTGGCATTCATGGGCCACATAGTTCCCGATGATGGGATTGGAGTCGACACCAAAAAGATAAAGGTAATGAAGAATTGGCATAGGCCCACGTCAACATTTAAAAATTAGGAGTTTCTTGGGTTTGGCTGGATATTATAGAAGGTTCATTGAGGGGTTCTCATCTATTTAGTCCCCTTTGACCAAATTAACTCAGAAAGTAGTGATGTTTTAGTAGTTTAAAGTTTGTAAGAAAAACTTTCAGGAATTGAAAAAGAGGTTGACTACTGTCCAATTTTGACCTTTCTGAAAGGTACTCAAATTTTTATGGTGTATTTTGATCCATGTAGAGTTGGTTTGGCTTTTGTTTCAATGCAGAATGACAAAGTTATAGCTTATGCATCCAGAAAGTTTAAAGTTTAGGAGAAGAACTATCCAACCCATGACTTAGAGTTTGTTTTAGTAGTATTCTCTTTGACGATATGGTGTTATTATATGTATAATGTTTATGTTGATGAGTATTCTCTCAAGTCACCGATAACAAGAGTCTTTAATATGTGTTTACTCAGAAAGAGCTTAATATCAAACACATGAGGTGGTTAAAATCATTAAGTATTATTACATGAGTATTCTTTATCATCCAGGTAAGGCTAATGTTGTTTTTGATGCCTTGAGCATGTTGTCTATGGGTAGTACCGCCCATGTTAAGAAATAAATCAGAAAGTTAGCAAAAGATGTGCATAGAATTGCATGTTTAGTAGTCCGGCTATGGATTCCATAGAAGGAGGAGTAGTGGTGATGAATGGGGGTGAATAATCATTAGTGAAATAAAAGCAAGACAAAGATCCAATTTTGCTTGAATTGAAGGCAATTGTTCATAATCAGAAAGTATTAGCTTGTAAATAAGGGGGAGATGGTAAATTGATATATCAAGGCGGATTGTCCGTACCAATGGTGGATGGACTCCAAGGGAGGATCATGGGGGAAGATCATAGATCTAGATATTTCATTCATCCGGTTTCTAGAAAGATGTATCGTGACTTGAGAGAGGTGTATTGATGGAATAGTATGAAGAAGGGCATTGCAGAATTTGTTTCTAGTATACAAATTGCCAACAAGTTAAAGTAGAGCACCAAAGGCCTGGTGGGTTGTCCTATAACATAGAACTTCTGACAAGGAAGTGGGAGATGATTAATATGGATTCCATCACAAGTTTACCAAGATGTCGCAGGCAGCATGATTCCATTTGGGTGATCGTGGATTGCATGACAAAATCAGCCAACTTCTTGCTAGTAAAGACTACCCATTAGGCAGAAGATTATGCTAAGCTATATGTCCAAGAGGTGGTAAGACTCCATGGGGTTACTGTCTCCATTATCTGAGATAGAGGTGCATAATTTATTGTACAGTTTTGGAAATATTCCAGAAAAGCTTGGGTTCAAAGGTGAACTTAAGTACTACCTTCATTCTCAGACAAACGGGTAAGCATAGTGCACTATTCAGACCTTATAGGATATGTTGACGGCATGTGTGATAGATTTCAAAGGGAATTGGGATGATAACCTACCTCTCATTGAGTTTTCTTACAAAAATTGTTACCACTCGAGTATCCAAATGGCTCCTCATGAAGCTATTTATGGGAGAAGATGCATATCTCTTATTTGATGGTTTGAATTTTGTGAAGCAAGGTTGGTAGGACTAGATTTAGTTCATCAAGCTATGGAGAAAGTGAAAGTGATTCAAGAGAGGTTGAAAATGACGCAGAGTCCTTAGAAATCCTACACTATGTTAGGAGAAGAGAGTTAGAGTTTGAAGTAGATGATTTCTTAGTCCCCGAAATATCGGACCTTATCGAATATCAAAGAGGATTGGAAAAGTAGCTTATGAGTTTGAGCTACAATAAGAGCTACTCGCGAATCACCTAGTGTTTCACATTTCCATGTTAAAGAAGTGCATGGGCGATCTATAATTGATCATACCAAGTGAAAATAGTGGGAACAAGGATAGCTTATCTTTTCAGGAGATTCCTGCTCAGATTAAGAACAAAATATGTAGCATCAATCAAAGTCCTTTGGAGGCACCAATTCATTGAGGAACCTACTTGGGAAGTTGAGGAGGGTATGAAGAAACGATATTCAAATCTCTTTGACTCTGGAGAAAGTGCAGACCAAGGAACAAATTCTCTTCTTAGTACTCTTTAAATTATGAGTGAGCATGTTATTTGTTTCATTTGCTTGGTGGGTGTTTGAACTTAATGTTACCACCCATAGCCTAGTAATAGAAAAAAATCATTCGAGGACGAATGTTCCCAGTTGGGAGATATTGAAACATCTCTGAATTTGAAATATCTAGGAAGATGCTAAGAACTAGAAATAGTCTGAATAAATGAGTATCTCTTGTAGATGGAATAAGGTTTTTTGTTAGTAACGAAAATCTGGAAGTTTATTTAAGTTAGGAAAAGTTGAGTTTGTTCGACTTCAAATGGTCATAACTCCTAGCTCATGATTTGTTAGGGGTTATTCTAGATATGGTTGGAAATTTCTTAGGGTAATCTTTTCAACGCCGCCAAGTTTGCGCGATTCAAAGTTCCTATGAGTGAGTTATGCCCTTCGGAAGTTGGGTTGTTGGAATAAAGAAAGTCTAATTACGATTTGAAAGGGTAGTTTGATATTTTCCTTACCCTTTTATTTTAATTCTATTTTTGTGTTACTAAGGGGCCTAAACTGAAGCTTGTCAGTTTACGCTTTTAGAAAGAGTTAGGGTTTTGATAGAAGAGAATTAAGGAATATAGAAAAGAGAAGAAAGGAGAAGAATGTTCAAGATTCGTCAAGATCTTGTGGATTTCGTCTGAGGTGATCCCTAAAAAGTATGTAAAATCACATAGCGTTGGGTAATCTCACCCATGCTCCAATCATGATTCAATTTCAGCTAATTTATTAGATTTGAAAGTAAATCCTTGAGTTCTTGATGAAATTCTTTTGAATTCTTATGGGTTGTGTTATTTGAGATTTCTTGAGAATGATTCATGTTTTTAGTTTTTCGAGTAAAATCTTATGTATATTGAGGAAATAAATGAATCTTAGAGTTTGGGGAAAGAACCATTGATGTTTAGAGATGAAAACCGAGCAAGAAAACTTGCCACACACCTGGGTATAGGGGTGGGGCATCACGCTAGCCAGACCCCCCAAAAAGGGGCTCTAAACTTTTGGGCTCTAGCACTTCATGCTAGCCAGAGCGCCTCAGCAACTCCTCTTAACATTAAGGGTTGTCTCCCCCTGCCTCTAAGAGCTCCAAGGAGTCCATCTCTCCCCATTCGTTCCCCACCTATTAGTACTTGTTCCTTAGCAATGTACATATGTTTTCTAGTTGATTCCAACACTCTAAGATACATCTATACATCATGAAATCAGCCATAAAAATTATAACATGAACCTTGAAACCATAATTCAATTTAAGGAAAGTTAGGATCAAAGTCAAGAGAAGTTAAGAAGCAAGTTAAAGCGAAGTTTATAAAGATTTAAAAAGCCTATAAAAATGTTCTAACATTGTTTTAATACTTCAGTTTCAAGTTAAGTAAAGAATAAAGAGTTGAGTTCATTTCTCTAAAAGCTATAAGGTGACTAAGTATTCCCAACTAGTTTATAAATGTATTTACATTAGAGCAAGACTAGGAAACATCGATTCAAAGAGATCTTTTAATATAAGTTTTAAGTAATTATTTCAAACCAAAGAAAGAAGTTTCTTTTAAAAAAATGTGAGCTAACTATATTTTTGTTGTATTGAGCACCGATATGGGGATGTGGGTTCATGCTAATTCAAGTCTACATAAACCATGTAGCCATCATCGCTAGTAAAGGATCATACTTATTACATGACTTATTAAGATGATTTTTGAATTGACTATTGGATCTACTAAGTTAACTGTTCTATATGAGGACAAAGTATAGGAAAATTCTCACAGCGTGGGCAAGACGTTGTATCACCACATAGGCTCATAGTGGTGGTTGTTTGTTAAATAATCTCCCACAAAAACTATATTACCTTATTATATAAGTAAAGTTGAGTTTGTTATTGCATTTCTTTAACACACTAAGTTTTTTTTCACTAATTTACAAGTTTTACATATATTGCACATGTTTTATTGCTTTATATTTAGTTAAGATATTCATGAATTGAGAAAAGCCAAGGTAAGTGTTCCTTTCAAATTCTTTTCATGTTGAAGTTGTGTTTGTCGTTCCAACTCGCATACTCGTACATTCAATTTATTGATGTCAGTTGTCCTGCATCGTCTTATAATGTGATAAAGGTAACTAGGATCGGCAACAAGCGCACTGTTGATCTAGAGAGCAGCTCAAAGTCACTTTGTGAGCCTCTATTTGGGAGGACTCTTTTTATCACTTTGTTTCTAGTTTTCATTTTTAGGATGATCTGGTGTCTTGTCCCGACATCCCCCTTTGTTTTAGAGGCTTAATAAACAAATAATATTAGTTATTTACTCTTATTCATTTCAGTTGTATTCGTTTAAGACTTTTGTTTGCCATTTTTGGCTAATATATTATTGGATAAGTTATTTTATGAGTTATATCTCTTGTTTTTAAATATTTTGTTGAGTAAGCCAAGCCTAGGTTTCTCTTGAGGACAAAGATGATTTTCGAGTGCCAGCCACACCCATGGTATAGCCTCAGAGCGTGACATTTATAGTATTGTATAAGTTTGATATATGCATGTGATTATATTTTTGTAGTGGCTTATATATATTGCACTTAGTGGGATAGTTAGGTGATCCTACCAGTGCATTATATTTGTATACTAATACCGCACTTGCTCTTTCTCTGTTGATTATAGGGAATCTCCAAGCTACTATTGACAAGCTTCTTTCAAAAGAACAATGATCGTTGCTTCCAATTCAAGTGTGAGCCAATTCTTCCCAGCTGCCATGAGTTCTCTTTCCTTCTATGTCAACATTCTGGGCTTAGACTTGTTCTACTTAGAATTATTTCATTATCTTTAGGTTGCATCCCTTCTTGTTTATATTTGGTGAACTTTAGATATTTTGGTACATTGACTCTATGAATCTAAGAATTACTTCCGCAATGTTAGTTTATTATTATTAGGCATTTGTTAAAGTTTACGGGAACTCCATTCATTTTCTTAGTATTTAACTTGCTTCTGTAGTTTAAATGCCTTAGATTTTTGTTTAGTTGCTTGCTTTGTATTGTAGTAATGGTTCTCCCACCAGAGGGTTAGTTCATTAGGTTTAGGTTGCGTCCTTTCTTGTTTTTATTTGGTGAACTATAGATGTGTTGGTACATTGACTTTATGGTTCTAAGCATTACTTCTGCAATGTTTTTTATGATTGTTAGGCTTTTGTTAAAGTTTAAGGGAACTCTACTCATTTTCTTAGTATATAACTTGCTTATGTAGTTTAAATGCCTTAGATTTTTGTTTAGTTGCTTGCTTTGGATTGTAGTAATGGTTCTCCCACCGGAGGGTTAATATAGGTGTCAATCACTATGGTATGGGTTATCAAAATATTGGTATTAGAGCCTAAGTTTCGTTGATCTCAATGTAACAAAACGAGTCTAGTAGAGTCTCGTGTAATGGCACGGGGACAACTTTACTTTTCTTCGAGAGGCTATAGGACTTTTGGAAATCTCTTTGTTTGTCTTGTCTCGTTCCATGCTATAACTTTATTCCAATTTATCTATCGATTCAAAATGGTATGTAACCTCCTTCACTCTTCTTTTTGTAGACCTTTAACACTAGATAGAGCATTGTTAGGCCTATAAATCCCGTCAATGCTTCAGCTGAGGAGTTTAAAGTAAGATGTCACTTTCGAGGTAGGGGTAGAGGTTTTGGAAGAGTAGTGCCTTCTAAAGATGTGGTACAGATCGAAAATTCTCCCAAAAATGAGGCCCCTCCCACACATAATGAAAAGATAGCGGAGAATGTTGATGGTTAGAATGTTGAAAAGGTTTCACAAGAGGAAGAGGTGCATGCTGAGACTTCTTGTGTTTCCCCCATAAGACCAATGTTATCTCAACATATCATGTCATTCTTGAAATTATTGCTTTGTCCAGGAATTCTTCCTTATGCTCAAGCTACTCAAGCTCTCGCCAATCCCCCTATTGCTATGACTACTCCCAAGGTGGGTGTAAACGTAGCTACAAATGCCTTCTTCCTTTCTTTGTTGAATTCTGTCATGACTGGTAATGAGCATGAAATGTTGACTATGTTTTTTAAGCTAAAGCGTCTGGATTTCCTTGGTTTTGAGAGTGAGGATGCTTATGAATTTATCTTAGACTGCTATGAGAGGCTTCATAAGTTGGGAATTGTAAATCAGCATGGGGTTGAGTTCGTGACTTTTTAGCTTCAAGGTGAGTCCAAGTAGTGATACATAGCTGGTATGGAATGAACATCTTCAGTACTACCTCCGCTCACTTGGACCTAGTTTCATGATTTGTTCTTGGAGAAATATGCTCCTAGGACTTTGAGAGATTATAAGAATTATGATTTTATGGATTTGGAACAACGTGGTATGTATGTGTCTACTTATGAGACCAAGTTCCATGCATTATCTAGATATACAACACAGTTGATAACTACTAAGGAAGAGAGGATCCGTTTATTTGTTAAGGAACTAAATTATGAGTAGCATGTATTATCTATTCACATGACCTCTTCATGGAGAAACTTTAATGAGGTAACCGAATATGTTAAGAAAGTGGAGGGGGTAAGTCCAGACAGTCAAGCGGAGGCAATGTAAAAATGTACCAAGAACTCGGGTGACTTTCAAGGCTTTTACCCTAAGGGATCAAGGATGCCAACGTTTGCAGCTAGGTCAATTCCGCTATGCCCACCTCTAAAGGTAATTAATCAGGAGCTTCATCTCATAATTTGATTCAGCATAGCCAGGGAGTTGCGCCTTCCATAGTCAGAAGACCATTTTTTATTGTACTTACTACAATTGTGGAGAACATGGACATATGAGGAGATATTGTCCTCACCCACTTGTGATGGATCCCGCACAACATCTATCTAGAGCAGTGGTACCCGTGGGGAATGGTAATAAATGTAGAGGACGTCCACAAGGTGGGTGAGGTCAAAATAAGTGTGGTCGTGGGGTAAAAGAAATAGTAACATAGGCAGAAGTACCATTAAGCGAGGCATAGATGTAGCTCACAAGATGATAGGGACAAGTTTTATGATTTTCCGGGCAAGAATGAGGCAGAGGTGTCTCACGAGGTGATGAAAAGTACTATTCTTGTCTGTAACCGGTTGGCTAATATATTATTTGATCCGAGTTCTACTTATTCTTATGTATCAGGGAAATTTGCCTGAGAATTTGATATGAATTGTGATGTACTTGATGCCCCCGTTCATATTTCTACCCCAATTGGTACGTCTTTCATAGTCACCCATATTATTCATGTTTGTCTTATTTTTGTTTATGGGTTTTCATATTTGGGCTGATTTTGTTATTTTTTATATGAATGATTTTGACATAATCTTACAAATGACTTAGTTGTCCCCCTATTATGTTGTGCTTAATTTTAATACTAAATCTGTGACTCTAGAAATTCTGGGAAGGGAAAAGTTCGAGTTTGAAGGTGTGTACAAGCCTAAGAAAGCTGAGATCATATCCTTCATTCGATCTAGAAAATTGGTGGGGCAGGGTTGTTTGTCTTATTTGTCTCATTTTAGAGATGTTGAGTTTGAGACTTAATCTATTGAGTCCATTCCTGTTGTTTCAGAACATAGAGACGTGTTTCATAATGATTTGCTTGGTATGCCTCCGGATAGAGATACATATTTTTTGCATTTATTTAGAGCCTCTTACTCATCTTATTTCCATATCACATAACTCCAGCGAAATTAAGAGAGCCTAAGGATCAAATCCAAGAATTTCTTGAAAAGGGATTTATTCATCCTAAAACTTCCCCATGGGGTGATCCAGTTTTGTTTGTTGAGAAAACGTATGGTAGTATGAGAATATATATAGATTACCGACAATTGAATACGGTCACTATTCTTAAAAAGTACCATTTGCCTCGAGTAAATAATCTTTATGATCAATTGCAAGTGGATACAATTTTGTGTACGATCGATCTAAGATCCGCTTACCATCAATTGAAAATTAGTCCTAAGAATGTGACCAAGACAACGTTTAGAACTCGCTATGGGAACTATGAGTTTTTAGTTATCTCTTTTGGGTTGACCAACGCACCTGCGGTCTTCATGAGCTTCATGAATAGGGTGTCCAAGTCATTCCTTGATTCGTTTGTTATAGTTTTTATAGGTGATATTTTGGTATATTCAAAAAGTGTGGAACAACATGTCGACCACCTTCGTATTGTTCAGGGTGTTCTTGGACAAGAAAGGTTGTATGCTAAATTTTCTAACTGTTAATTTTGGTTGACTTCGGTTGCATATTTGGGGCATGTAGTTTCAAGATAAAGGGAAATGGAAGATCCTTAAAATATTGAGGTGGTTAAAAATTGGGTTGGGCTTATCTTTATGACGGATGTTAGGAGTTTTATGGGGGCTCTCTAGCTATTATCATCGATTTGTGAAGAACTTTACTTCTATTGCCACTCACTTGAGCAACTTGACCAAAAAGGAAATCCCATTTGAATGGATTGAAAAATGTGAGGATAGCATCCAAAGCTCAAGACTCTCTTGACCACCGCACCTGTATTAGCATTACCGGTGGAAGGTAAAGATTTTATTATTTATTATGATTCTTCACATTCTGGTTTCGGTGTTGTGTTGATGTAGAGTGGTATAGCTTATGCCCAACATCAATTGAAATTACATGAGAGGAATTACCCTACACATGATTTGGAGTCGGTAGCGGTAGCGTTTTCTCTTTAGATCTGGCGGCATCACCTCTATGGTGTTAAGTGTGAAGTGTTTATTGATCATCGTAGTTTGTAGCATGTGTTCACTCAAAATGAGCTGAACTTTAAATAGCGAAGGCGGATGAAGTTGCTCAAAGATTATGATGTCACCATTCAATACCATACAGGCAAGGCTAATGGGGTGGCAGACACTTTGAGTTGAAAAGCGGTGAGTATGGGTAGTCTAGCTTGCTTAAGTGTAACCAAGCGACCATTGACTAATGAAATTGAGACCTTGGAGTCTAAATTCAAGCAATTGGTCATCTTAGAAAAAGGTGAGGTGTTATCTAGCATTGAAGTAAGGGCCACGTTTATTGAGGAAATAAAGGCCAAGCAATTTGAGGATGAAAATCTAAATGAACTTAAGAAAAAAATGCAATATGTAAAGCACAAGAGACCACTCTTTATGCGGAAGATGTGCTTAGTTTTAAGGGGAGGATTTGTGTTACTTGGGTTAATGATTTGATTCAAAAGTTATTGATAGAGTCCCATGGTTTGTGATATTCTATTCTATCCATCCGGGTGTGACTAAGATGTACCGAGAATTGAAGAGAATTTCTTGGTGATCGGGCATGAAGGATATAGTGGAGTTTGTTGGTGAGTGTCAAAAATGTCATCAAGTTATGTATGAACATCAAAGTCCTTCAAGTTGGCTTCAAAGAATGACAATTCCGAAATGGAAGTAGGAGAGCATAGCCATTGATTTTGTGATTGGTCTTCCTAAGACTTTGGGGAAGTTATTATGTTTGGGTATTGGTTGATAGATTGACTATGTTAGCCCACTTCATTCTGGTAACAATAGATTACAATGTCAAACAATTGGCTAAAGTTTATGTTAAGGAGATAGTGAGGTCTCATGGGGTGCCCCTTTCTATCATCTCAGATCGTGGTACACAATTTACTTCTAAATTTTTGAGGAAATTACATGAGGTATTGGGCACACAACCCATTTTTTGTACCACTTTTAATCCATAAATAGATGGGCAATGAGAGTTGACTATCCAAGTGCTAGAGTAAAGGTTGCAGGCATGTGTGATTGATTTTGGAGGACATTTGGATAAGTTCCTATCTTTGTGTGAATACTCTTACAATAATACTTATCACTCCAGCATTGATATGACATCGTTTGAAGTATTATATGGGAGGGTATTTATATCACCCAAAGAATGGTCTGAGGCTAAAGATTTGAAAACTTTGGGGTTGATTTAGTGAAGGATGATGAAGATAAGGTGGGGAGATTTAAAATTAAGCTTTTAGCAGTCCAGAGTAGGAATAGAAGTCTGCAAATCATAAGGTAAAAGACATGGCATTTCAAAGCAGTGAAAATGTTCTTCTTAAGGTATCACCCATAAAAGGGGTAATGAGATTCGGCAAGAAGGGAAGCTAAGTCCGCGATAAATTGGTCCATTTGTCATCCTTGAATGTGTGGGACCGATAGCATATATATTTTCTTTGTCTCCTAAACTATCGAGATTTACTTCGACATTTCATGTGTCTATGTTGAAGTGATATCACGGTGATGGAGATCATATCATTAAGTGGGATTCAGTCGTATTAGACAAAGACCTTCAATATGAGAAGGAACTGATTTCAATTCTTGATTGTTAGTGCGTAACTTGAGGACCAAAGAGATTTAGTCCGTGAAATTTCAAGGAATAGATAGTCTAGTTGAGGAAGCTATTTGGGAAATCGAGAAGGATATGTGAGATAAATATCCCTAATTGTTTGCCGATTCAAATACTACTTAATTCCTTCCTTAGCATATTATCATACGATTGTCACTCGGGGAAGAGTGATTGGTAAATTGGTATCTATTGTAACCACCGGGTTCCGTCGTTATAGCAAAGCTAACGGGGAAAAACTTAAGGCCAAATTTTTGTTTCCGTAGTAACTTGAAATTTTCCAACCTAGTCCAGATTTGAAGGAAATTGGAGTAGTTAAGGTGTGGGGAAATCTGGTAACAATCACATGATTTAATTATGATTTTGATTACATGAGTGTCAAGATAATTCGTTAAGGAACCTGTAAGACTTTAAAGAATTGAATACGGGCGCATAGAACTCTTGGAATCGATCTTAGTGTAAACGGTATTTTTTAGTGTTGTTGGTTAGTAGTGTGTTGTAAAATGGGGTTCTTGGAATTATTAAAATAACTCACTAGTTTGGTGGAAGCCGCTGGGGCAGGATTTTTGCCGTAAGGGCAGGGCCGCTGTAGCGATGAGGGTGCTGCTATGGCGAGCCTGACGCGACTTAAAGACGTAACTAAACCCCAAAAACTTTTTATTCTACACTTTTCGACTTTGAGATCTACGAGATGACCTCTAATGAGTTCTTGACCATTTTCACAATTCTTGACGCTAGAGGTAAGGTTTTTACTCCCTAAAACCATTTTTCGATCTATAGAACGTAATCTAATGAGTCATTATCAATAAGGGAGGGTTCGATCTAGAATTTATGGTGAAAATAACCCTAGTTTGTATACTTGGGATGGGTATGATCTAGGTTTGATAGAATTAATACTAATTTGGGTAATTAGTGATTGATTATTGATATCCCTATTACTAAGTTGTAAACCAAGAACAAGCGGAACGAATCTGGAAAGGGAAGGATCAAGTTTCTAAGGGTTTCAAGCTTCTTTCAAGGTATGTGATGGTTGTTATTCTATGAATGTGTTATACATCTACATATGCAAATGTTTCATTGTTGATCACACTTATCGTAAATTAGGATATATGAATGATGAATGACATGAAATCATGACTTTTTTGTATGATTATGAGAACATAACTGTGATTGTGATTTTGTCTTGTTGAATGGATTGGTTGCCACTTTTGGTCATAACTAACTTGGAATGAATTTTGCATTCGAACATAACTATGGGATCGATTTCCAACTTTCGACATAATTATTGGATCGGATACCACGTTCTGGTATGCTAAAAGTTTGGGCTTAGGTCCCATGAGGGATCAATGATTTGATATAATTGTGTATCTTGAGAAATGTGAAACTCTATCATGTTCATAAATGTTGATAATATTGTATATGTTAGATATATGCATGTGATTATATTGTTGTTATGGCTTATATATGTTGCACTTAGTGGGATAGCCTTGTGATCATCTCAGTACACATCGGTTGTGTGTCGATACTGCACTTGGTCTTTGTTTGTTGAGTATAGGTCATATTCAAGTAGCTATTTAAAGACCACATTTCGAAGACCAGTGATCGTCACTTCGAATTCAAGGGTGATCCAGTTATTCCGGGCTTCCATGAGTTCTCTTTTCGTCTATGTCCGTATTACGAACTTAGACATTTTCTAGTTAGTATTTGTTAATTATCTTGGGCTTGCATCCCTTCTTATTTAGACTTGTTAAACTTAGATGTTTTGGTACATTGACTTTCAGGTTATAGGCATTACTTCCGCAATGTTAGTTTATCAATGTTAGACTTTTTTTAGAGTGTATGGGAACTCTATTTATTTCCTTATTATTATTTGCTTTTGTATCTTAAATCCTTAGATTTTTGTTTAGTTGCTTTGTTTGGATTGTAGTAATAGTTCTCCCACCAGAGGGTTAGTGTTGGTTCCAATCATGATGGTTTGGTTAGTGACACCACCTTATATTAATAGATATTTAATTAGCATAATTGTATTTACAAAAATATAAGAAACATTGAATGAGCATTGATAATCTAACATAAATATCATTATTACTCTTATGCTTTTAAATAAATAAGTATATTAAAAAGCTAAACTACTTAATATTATTGTTGAGAATATATTTTCTTTTAAGAACAGTAGAAAGGGAAAATTTCTTTTGAAATGATGATGCTTGACTTTGACGAAGTGTTTTATATTTTTTACTAGGATACGAATAAGCAGAACAAAGTAGAAGGTGGGGATCCAATAATGGCAGTTCCCATATTTTGTATTCCACCTAAAGTTGATGCTTTAGAGGTAAGCTTTAGAAAATTTCCTCCAAATTGGTTAGCATACATATTAATGTGCTTAATTTTTCTCCTTTAAAGATATGTAGAGAAAACTTCTGATGCATTTTTCGAATAACTATTTTAATGTAAGTTTTCTTATGGGAGATAAATAAATGTTATCTAACAATTCTAAGTCTTCATTTGTCATTTTAAGATAATATGACGTCTAAATGTCAATGCATATCTAAATAATAACATATACATTAAGAATAATCTCTAATGGACATCTCACTATAAAGATGATGTATTAAGATACGAATAATAAATTATAAGACAAATAATTATTAAGCTCATAACAAACGTTAGATTTAGTAGTATAGAACTACAAAGACTTCATCTTAGTGAACCTCTAGAACTGGTCACGCTCTTCTGCAGTCATCAATAGGCTAATAATAGACTTATCTCACAAACCTCAGGATAACATCGTCCATATGATATTTGTTGTTTAAATTGAGTGAAACCAGAAAAAGAACATCAGAACATTTATGAATATGAAGAAATAGAGATAGAAAAAAGGACTGGAAGAACTAAAAAGAAGAAAGCTTTTGAATTAAAAGTGGTAAGTCTTTATTATTCACTGCAATGAATACTTACATTTATAATAAAACAAACTTCAAGTACCTAAATATCAGAACAGAATTTGTTGAAATTAATCAAACTCCTATAGAATAAGCAAATAAGATGTTTTAAGAAGACTAATTTAGTGCAATAAAAAAAGAAAGTTGCAGTCCTAAAACATAGAAACTAAAAGTCCTCCTTTCTTTATGATCTGGAGATTCCTAGTTTCTTTCTTAAAAAACTCAAACTTGTCGAGGGGAAGGGGCTTGGTGAAAATGCGAGCAACTTGCATGACTTATGCAGTAAAAAAGCTTCACATCTCAATATTTATACATGTCTCTCCGGAAAAACAATTTAACATTGTATTGCTTTATTCTCCCATAAGAAACTTGATTATTAGCAATAGAAATTGCAGCTTGGTTATTAGTATAAAGCCCAATTGCTTCTTTTTTCTCAATATTCATATCATATATGATTTTCCTCAACCATAGTGCTTCATTTACAGCTATTGTTGCAACAATGAATTCTGCCTTAGCTATTGATTGTGGTACTGCATCTTTTTTCCGGGAACACCAAGAGAAAGCTCTTGATCCAAGATTGAAACAAAAACTTGAAGTACTTCTCATCTCAAATTAACCAGCCCAATCACTATCTGAAAGTCCGATAAGTCTAAAATTCTTAATTTTGTGGAAATTAACACCATAGTTGATAGTTCCCTTGATGTATATTATCAGACAATTATTTTAGCTGATCTCAAGTGCAAATCACTTGCACAGTGCATGAGCGAAGACAAAAGACTCCTTTCATATAATATATCAAGGCCTGGTTGTAATCAAATACATTAAGCTGCCAATAAGACTTTTATAATATGTCTCATCCACCATTTCTACGCCTTCATCAATGGAAAAAAAATGTCTTCATTGGAGTACTCATAACTTTTAAATCTTCTATATGAAATTTTTTTAGGATATGTTGAGTATACTTTTTCTGGCGAATGAACACATCGTCGTCATTTTGTTTGATCTCCATTCCAAGAAAGTATGCCATCAGCCAAGGTCTGTCACTAAAAAGACTTCATCATTTCCAACTTCAAATCCTCAATAAGACAAGTCTAACTTCCTGTGACAAATAGATTGTCAACATACAAAGAAGTAATAATTATGTCTACACCTGAACACTTACTGTAAAAGTGTAGACTCGGACTGGCTCTTCTGAAATCATAAACTATGTAAATGATCATCAATCTTTCCATACCAAGCTCTTTATGATTGCTTTAAAATAATTCATAAACATGAGATCATGAACCTTGAGTCCATAATTCAATTCAATGAAAGTTAAGAGTCAAGTCCAGAAGTTAAGAATCAAGTCAAGAGAAGTTCATTAAGTTTTCAAAAGTCTTTCACAAACGTTTTAACTTTGTTTTAAGATTTAAGTTTTGAGTTAATCAAAGTTTAAAGATTTGAGTTCATTTCTTCAAAAATTATAAGGGAACAAAATATTCCGTAGAGTTTAAAATGTCTTAACATTTGAACAAGAAGGGAAACATTGATTTGCTTGAGAGATTTTAAGCTAAGTTTTGAGTAATCATCTCAAACCAAAGAAAGAAGTTTTGTTTTAAACATATGAGCTAAAAGTATAATTTTGGGAGTAGTATTCACACCGATATGTGGATGCGAGTTCATATTAACTCAAGTCTCCATAAAACATGTAGCCATCATGAGTAGTAAAGGATCATACTTTTTAGATGACTCCTTAAGTGCTTTTTAGCATAGACTAGTGGATCCACTTAGTTAAGGCGTCACATATGACGGCAAAGTATAGGACACTTCTGGCAGCGTGGGCAAGACTTTGTATCTCCACTTAGGCTTATAGTGGTGGTTGTCGGTTAGAGAAACTTCCACAGAATTTATATTACTTTATTATATGAATAGAGTTGAGTTTGTTATTGCATTTATCAAATTGAGTTGTTATTTATTGTTTTACATGCTTTGTATAAATTGCACTATTATAGTTATTTTACACTGCATTTTATTGGAGTAAAGACAGAGTAAGTGTTCTTTAGATTTTCTTCAATCTTATGTTATGGTTACCATTTTACTCGCATACTCGTACTTTCAATGTACCGATGCCGGTTGACCTGAATCATCTGATGAGGCAAACACAGGTAACCAGGATCAGCATCCAGCACCTTGTTGATCAGGTTAAGCACTCAAAGTCAGTTGGTGAGCCTCATTGCTTTTCGGAGGATCCTTTTCATAATTGTTCGTTTTTAGTTGTTAGGATGATGGGGGGTCCTATCCCGACATCGCTTCTTATTTTAGAGGCTTCATAGACAGTTAGTAGGCAGTTATGATTACATTATTATTCTATATGTTAAGACTTGAGGTGCCATTTTAGACAAGTTGAATGTTTGACCTTTAAACGTTCTAAGTTATTTTATTGAAGAGTTGAGTAGAAGTGAATTTGATCATTGAAATAATGCTTAGAGTCTTCCGCTGAGTAAGTAAGTCAGGCCAAGGGTTCGCTTGGAGCAAACAATGGTTCTATAATGCTGGTCGCGTGCAGGGTGTAGGCTCGGAGCGTGACAAATACACTTACTACAGAGGACCTTAAATTAATATAAAATTTAAATATCATCAGTTTTGGACCTACGCATACAGAGGGATGATTCGAATCTCTGCTTAGAAGTTGTGGGGCTTTACAAATTCCTTAACTACCAATTACAAAAAAATAACACACTTGTGATATGATATCAATTTATTGTTGCCAAAACAAGCCAATGATAAATGAAAATACGATTTTGTATGTGTTAATTTTATAATTTATAACTTAACTATATGTTCTAACCTTCTATACAACTTTATATTACAATGTGTCTTCGTAAGTATAATATTTATATCAAATTTGAATCCATTAAAATGTTGTAATACTAATTTTGTTATAATTTACTCGAAATATATATTAGTAATAATACAAATTTTATAATATTGTTTATATAAAAGTGAATAATTCTTTACCATTCAATTGGTGTCCACATAATAAGACAAGATATCCCATACTAACAAAACAGACTCAAATGTATGAATTAAGAAACTGAAAACACATACTACCACTTGAAAATATAACTGAATTATAAAAAAAAAAAGTGAAAACTAAAAGGTAGTGAAATAGCAAGTTTGGTAAATTTGTTTCCATATCTAGAGAGGGAATGCAAACAATGACTATATCCGGTAACAAATTTAAAACACAGTTGATACGCTCAAACTTACTTCTCAAATAAGAAGTAAAGCGGTCGTATCAAGTAAAGAACCCAACTAATGAGGTTGGGATCGATCCCACAAGGAAAATAGTTCAGACTTAACTTTATTTTATTATTACTATTATTTAGCCAACTATTTTCCAATAAACCAAAAGACAAAAAGGGGGGTTTTATTTTTAAATTAATGAAAATGATTAACTAAATAAGAATGAACAACTAACAAATTTAACTTTCGGAGTTTAATCAAATTATAAAAGTAACTAGGGTTTTAGTGTTCCCCACAGGTTCCTAACTTGGTAAATCTAACTATAACAGTTCTATCCTGATATCTTGCACGTAAAGTGATAAGTTATGTATCTCTAAATCCTTGGTCCGGCATCTAGAGAATTTCACTCCGCACCTTGGTCTGGCTACGTGTGTTGCTATACTAACCCTTATCTTTACCTCATATTAAACATCGTATTCGGTATTTGACTAAGCTATTAACTCGTACCAACCAATACTAGTCTATTAGATAGTCTACACTAAATCTATGTTGATAATTCTTTTCCTATTATCTACCTCCTTGGTCCGGCAAGTAGCATTAAGGCGAGTTCTAACGTTGGTCACCGTTAAAAAGAATTCTAAACTAAAGAATTATCAATACATGCAAGACACCACGCTATAATTGTTATTGAAGTTAGATTACTACCTTGTTATTCACCCATGGTTCCCACAACCCTAGCTATGAGGTTTAGTTACCCATGTTCGTAATTACACAATTCATATGGTTAATGGAAGAATTCATGCACTTACTTTTATGAGAACCAATAATTTCCCAGAATTTAACTTGATTAATCAACGAAATCCACAACAATCAATTCCCGGAAAATATCTTAATTCCCAAAATCGAGAATTTAATAATATAATTCAAGAACTATAAACTAAAAATTATCCAGAATGTTTAACCCCAAAAACGAGGTTTTTCCAACTATTTATAATAAAAACAAAACCTAATCAAATAAGGATTCTATTTACTAAAAATTTGTCCAAACGCGTCTGGGTCGACGGACCACGTGATGGACCGTCATGGACACGACGGACCGTCATAGCCTCCGTCATCCCATACTTCACATATTCTCATGTTGCTTTCTTTATTCCCCTCGACGGACTGGTATGACAAACCGTTTCAAGCACGACGGTCCGTCGAGGGTCTTCGTTCCAAAACACTTGAACTTTGGAATTTTGGGTACTGGGATTACTCTCTGATCATTACGACGAACCTGCAGGACGGACCGTCGTAGCTGTGACGGTCCGTCATGGACTTCCGTAATCCCACACTTGGTCAGACTTCCCCAAATTTCCTTCAGCAACTTCTCCCTTCACTACGGTGCCACCTACGGACCGTCACAGCCGCGACGGACCGTCATAGGTTCCGTAGGTGGTCTCTTCTGCAATTTTCTCTCAAAAACTCCCGCGTTTATCCTTGGACAGATTTTCTGCAAACAAAGAGAAACTTATATCAAAATTAACAAAAAAAGGCTCTCGACACACACTAAACTTAAGAAAAAAGCATTAGACATACCGTGAAACCACGGGACATCAACACCCTCAACTTAAATTGGTTTTTTGTCCTCAAGCGACGCACTATGACTCACTACAAAATCTTTGTACAAAAGTATCCATATTTTAACTTCCGCAATCATTTGGCTATCAATCCCGATTATTCTCATCATGTTCATGCATGGTATCACTATTAGGCATTGACTTGTGTAGAATCAAACCATAACCCAGATTTACTACGCAATGATGCCTATCCTCTTCAATTTCTCACCGAGATGCTAATATTTCTGGTATTACAACTCCTGTCCTCACTTCAAATAACATCCTCATTTTTCACACAATGATTTTAGTTTGAGTATAAGGATCACGTTTCGACACTCACTCTCAGAACAAATTCATCACTCATTTACAAGAAAATAGATTTTTAACGACCAAATTTTAACAAAAGAATATAATTCTTGTCGTTAAAAGTATATTTACAACGTCAATTTTTTATTCCAGTCGTCAAAAGACAATTTAAATATAGTATTAATAAGGCAACAATAGTCGCACCTTAAAAAATTTATATCCGGACGTCAACAATAAACAATTGACACATATTTTTGCTTTCCCCTTTTATTTTTCATAAAAGACTTATTATACCCCACCTCCTACTTCTGGTCTCCCATTATCCCCAACCGTCTTATTGATGGTCTGACATTTCCCCTTCCCTTCTGTAAGAACACATAACAAAGAACTGAATTGGATTTCTCCGCTCACGCTCACGCACAGCCACTCCCCTACCCCTGTGTAGGGATCTGTATGTTTCTTCACCATAACGTGTCTTCCATCTTCTCCATTACCTAAGGGAGTGAATAACTAAAATCCTTAATAAGAATGACTCATAAGCTTCATTCTAGAACTGATTTGTTGGAGAAAAATAAGAAAATCACACCACAATAATGGTGGTACCGTTTCTACATCCAGGTTTGTTTGCGAAAATTAAGCGATAACCCTCTGTTGAAGCTCTCTATAAAGGAAATCAATGTCTATTTTTTCTTATTGCAGAACTCGACTTTTCCTTTTAACTTCAAATTTCACCTGAGTTTTGCTGATCTTGGTTCTGTGATAGTAACTTGACATGTTCTTCGACATTACTTCTCTTAAAGGTAAGTTTAGGTTATTTTGACTATGAATTCTTATGTCGAAATTCTGATTTTAACCATTTTTGTGTTTATGCTTTATGATTCAGTAGTTATTTCAGTAGGTTTTTTGTTCATATGCTCTTAAATTATGTATACTAGTCATTATTACAAGCATATGTTTGTGGGTATTGATGTGTGTACTGTTGGTAGCCTCGATTGACAATCAAAAGAAGTCACAATAATGAAATTATTGAATAAATTTTTTAGTCTCATAATTTCTAGGTTTTGTTATTCCTGTTTTCTTATTCCTCTTTCCTTAGGTTTTCGAATTCTTGTTTTCTTGATATTTGTTATTGTTCTGGTCACAACAAAGTCAAGTTGTAGAACTAATATGAATTCAAAATACTATCTTTTCAATAACCAAAAGGGTGGCCGAGGACCTGACCTTTTATGTACAGAAGACACTTTACAATCTTTAGAAAAATGTAGCAAGGAGGAATTCTATATAATCTTTTTGTTAATCTATGGCAACTTCAATTCTGTAACTTACAAAAAAGATTATTTTTGTTACACCAAGTGTAATGTAGGAAATTTGACCTCAGTCTTATTGGTACTATTGTATATGTGTTGCTTTATGACTTTATGATTATTTTGTATCATCTACAAAAACGGGTATATATCTTGAATTTTTCCATCAAGATAGGGAATAAGAAATTGTTGAACTTTTACTGTGCAAACTTTGAAAACTTGGCTGAATACAGTATTCAGTTGCAGAAAGCCTTGTTTAAGCTTAGCTGCATTATAAAAATCTGGCACTTCTTTTAAGGAGATTTGAAAATATTACTCGTCCACCGAAAAGAGCATACCCTACTTACTCAAATTTTGTTTTTCTTACTTTTATTTTGAGTTCATTTCAACAAAAATGTCTCTAAAATGTTTATTTTTTAGCTACTCTTTAGTTTCAACTATCCACATGACATGTATATGATCACAAAATTAAAGGATATCTTAATATGTTCTACGTATCTTTTAGGTTAAGACCATAATATTCTAAAGTTTTGTTGTTTTATTTCTTATGATCTATATCAATTCAAAACTAGAGAGTATTATCTGTCACACTAAAGAGGTTCACTTTCCACATTCATTAGTAACTCAAATCACTCCCTTTCCATACCTTTCTTTTTGTCATAATCTAACAAAATATCTTATTGTTTCTTTCATTTCATCATTCATCCACTTGAATCTGTTCCTATTATAATCCCACAAAATGGTTCATATACTGATAAATGTGGCAACATTGTCCAAAAATATCCCTTTGGTTTTTGTTTTGGTTGTGGACTTCCTGCATTTTCAATACTTAACAAATGAACTACCTGTGTGATCTTCAATTTTCCATTACGTTTGGAATTTAAACTATATCCTCACTAGACTACTAAACCAACACAATTGTTTTAACTGACCCCTTTATGTCTACATGTTCCTCAATGCAAAATTAAGGCAATTTTTACATTGGATTACAATGATTCAACTTCTTCAAGTATTATGAAACAAACATGTATTTTTTACTAGGATGGTCAATAATATCTGTTGTGTTTGATCCAAAACAGGACTTGTGTGATAGCAGTTTTGGTTCAAATATCTGCAGGGGAATGTATTCTTGTAAAGGGGTGACCGGGATTGGATTAGAACAAAATGTCCAATTTAAACATGTTCTGTTTATGATCCCCTATTTCATGTTGTTCAGGTTATGGTTTAAACTTGCCTAGGCTTCAGTGTTCTTCGTATGCATCGATATATGGTTTTGGATCGTATGAAATGGGAGTTTAGGATTTGTTTGTTGTATAATGATTCATATTATGTTGATGAATCTTGCATGAACTGTGAGGATAGTGCTGGATCTTATGGATTTTCTGGTGCAGACGAGTCTTTTGCTTGCACTTGTAGGAATGGTGTCCTAGAAATGTATTCAGCCATTTCTTTGCTAAGCAATAAATAACTCACGTTCTGATAAGGAGTAATAGAAGCATCTTGATGTTACTATACAAAAACCTCATTGTCTATACCTTTACTAGTCTATAAAGGTCATCATCATTGTAATCATTAGCTGGAATGCCCCTTCCCTTTCACATATGATTACTGTTTCCAAATAGTTCTTTTTATTAAATGATTTCATTTGTGATATCACGAGGATGCAAAGTAGTTACAAAAGTTAAGAATAAAAATAGAATTACTAAACAAGCTTGTGATAATTTCAGCTTGTGTTGTTAATGCAGGAACAAAGTACATGAAACACAATCAATAGGTCTAAGTTGTGTATGCCTCATCGTACGGGTAGAAAGCCTATAGGAGAAATTATTACGAACTGGTAAATAAATCATGAATTCTACAAGGAAACCTCCTTTTTGTATAAAAGATCTTATAGTACTTACTTTTTTATTGTTAAGGGAGTCAAAGATGGTAATCAACCAAACATGGCAACTATCTTCTTTGAGACTTGTAAAAAGGGAAATGAGCTTGGCGAGCCTCAAACCAATGAAAAATATGTATATTTATTGATAAATTTCATTTAACATTTTCTCTCTGTATTGGTGCACTGAAATATTTTAAACATTCTTGTATTTTATAGGCAAAAATTCCAGAACTTGTACAATCTGAACCATCTCTTACTAATATTGAGGTAGTGAAACTGTGCTTTAGACCTCAATGTAAAAGTCATGCAGTTGGATTTGGTGGTTGGATAACCACTATGTAGTTGAAATGTGGTAGTACTTCTAAGGCTGTGTTATTGGAAGAGCTGAAAACAACTCGAAAAGAAAAGGAATCACTACAAAATTATATTGATATTCGAGAGAGTAAATATGATCGCCTTGAAACTAATGTAGTTCGTCAGCATCTATGACTACCATCTCCTCCACCGGGTTAGCAACTTTTCATTAGCTATTTCATGATGTGTATTTTGCAATGAATTTAGTGATGTCATTAACAAATGCTCATCTTTGATAAGGGCTTTGCTCATGCAATGATCTGTCTTTTTATGATAAGTTGATTTTAGAGGTAGACACTCTTTAGTTGTATTACTTTCCATGTTGAACAAGCCTACATGCTTATAGAATTATGCATATCTCTGTTTTAATCAGGATGTATTCCTTTGTTCTGAACTGAGTTCCTTTCCTGCAAGTTCACCTTAGTATTTGTGTTGCGTGTTAAATTCTTATTGTGTCATAGTTTTTGTATAATAATCTCTAAACTTGATGAACTTCCTGAATTGTGTAAATGCGAAAGATATTTATCTCATTTTAGTCTATCTCCATAATAAGGTTCACAATCACATGTATAGAACAACTTGTATCTATAGAAGAAGTGGTCTAAGGTAGATAATACTACTTCCATCGATACGTTTCATATACTTTTGGATGTTTGTTTCCTGATAATCAGAATATTTTTTGGTTAACAGGGATTTATCATTCATAACCAAACTATTTAGTACAAACAAAGGTGATGGCCTAACTTCTATACATCATTCTAGCCTATCTATATTACCACTCATTATGACAAGCAAAGCAAGAATAAGTTTAAGCTTTTTACACTGTAAAAATGCCTTGGGATACAGATTTAGATTTTTGAAGTACTGGCAACCAGTTTGCCTTTTACTACCTGCGGAGATGAATATGCATCACGACCTCCCTTAAGACAATTTCTAGGCACATTCTTTCCTTTTGGAATCTGGTTTTTTTCCTTCTCTATATAACATAGACTAGCATGACAAACACACTAGTAGAAATTTTGGCTCCTCCTACACTCTTTTTGCAATATCATTGATCCCAGCACATTCTATTCTCTGGAAAAAAATAACCATGTGAAATCCCAACCAGTTACACAGTCTACCCCATAAAAGTCTGATCAAAAGTTTCCCCTGTTTTACAACAAAATACACCAATTTTTTTCCAAGCATTTCTACTTTTTCTAGTCTTCTTTGGCCAGCCAGCCACATAATGAACTTAAACCTAGGGTGCACTCCATGTTGCGAGGTAATACTCTTCCACTAGAGTCTGGGAAATATGGTCATAAGATAGGTATACGTCTTCTAAGTAGAGAACTTGACTCCCCTCTGTACCTTTGCAAACTTAGCCATCAAAGCACCCTAACTAGTTTGTCCTTGTAACAATGCATCTCCAGAACCCAATATATTCCTCACTATCCATGATGAAGATTTTGGTATGAGGATAGTTTCAATCCCCGTTCTTTTGATAAAATAACTGTGTATCCATCAGATCCATAGACAGTCCTTCTTTCTCGCTACATTCTGCAATTGCTAATAAAGTATTGCTACCTTGTTACATAGCTTTATTTCGTTCTATGATATTGATCACCTGCAGCATGTGGTTTGCATATTGTTTCCCATGACATCAATGCTCTTCTGGACATTGTTATTGTCCCTATCCATAAGAAGGTCGTGCAAGGTTGTTCTATAATATCCTTGATCACTTTCTTGGGTAGAACAAAAGACATGCGCGCAATAATCATGGACTCCAAATATTGCTAATTTAATAAGCTGAACTTTACCTGCATAGGATGATAATTGGTAATTAGGATTTGTTGATCATCAAAGTGGATATTTAACAAAACTAATAAGCCAGTAATACCGATGTAAAAATTGGGGTTATGTCCACTTTAGCTCGATGTTTCAAGAAATATCTTGAAGCAACTTCACAGATGCCACTAACAACACCAGTTATGATTACAACTTTACATTCCAGCCTAAAGTAATTAAAAAGAAGGAATGTTGATTTCATGCTCATCAATTTGAGCTCATAATATATTGATACTGAAGTAGTACTTTTATCCTTTAGAATTCATATGATTTGTAGACTTGAAACACAAGTAGGATACAATATGTCAACTTTATATTAAATAATACAAAAGTTCTACCTATTTTATTGGACTTTTTATGAACAAATTTTTACATTTTCTTGATAAAAATTTTTATCCATAGGAGCAGACTTTATTAGAAATGTAGAAGGACCAAATTCCAAAACAAAATCTTAGTATGGTCCAAAAGTAACCCGACCCATAAAATTACAAAAAATAAAAAATATAGATTTCTGTCACTTTTCAAAGTTTTTGGTCATTATCTGTCTTGTCTTGTGCGTCGTCTTAGTACCTATTTCCTATTGTCTTGCATTCCACGTATAAGATGTTTATTCTCAGCATATTTTATATGTTTATAGTTGATGAAAAAGCTTTTTTGGAAAAAAAGATTTCTTTATTTATTTGCATCTTTGATTTACTGCTAATGAACTTGACCCACATTTCCTCTTATCTTGCATTGCTTAATTTTAATATTTGGAATTAGTGACTTGTCTGCATTCAGAATCATCCTAAAAGTTATACTGTGTTCTTGAATAGTATGGTATATTTGATTTGCTTCTTACTTATATGCTTTCTTTTCTGAAGAATCTGCAAAAACAAAATTCCTCCTTGTAAACATGTGTGACTCGGATGTTGACTAGTTGTTAGAGTATTTTTATTTCTAGATATGTTACCGTCGTATACCTACTTACATAACTCAAAAAATGAAAGCTACATCTATCTAATTAAAGTTTGGCTGTGCAGTAGCTCTAACACAACAAACACAACAAACACTACAGGTTATATCTTTCATTGAAGCCTCATTCTTCTCAAAACCTTTAGTAATCTTGTCCTTCAAATTGAACTCAATGAATGAATTCTGTGTAGTGTAGGTTAACAGTTGAGCCTGGTGGCTTTCTCCAAGTGCTAAGACACTGCTGGATCCTCTTTTCATTAATATAAATGATGTATGGAACATACATTGTACATTTACTTCTAAAAAATGAGAGATAATTGATGTTGATATGATATAATTTCTTTATAAAACAACTTGTAACAAGTCAAACATGTTTTCTCTTGTATAAAAAAATTTTCTTCACTTGGGCTAAATGATAGCAATCTGGAAAAAGTCTTAGAATGATTTTTATGTTGCTTTTAAGCCATAGAATGTTTTCTTACCAAAAAAAACTTAGTAAAGATTATTCAAACTAGTTTTCATGTAACATAAAATAGAAAAAAGATCAATTGATCAAGCTTGCTAGACGAGAGAATGAATAGTATCCCATGTATTTCTTTCTTACTATGCATAAAGCATGTCTTGTGTTAAGTAGTATCCCGTGCATTTCCTTTTTGGTTGATTTTTTTTTATAGATTTCTTTGGGTATAATATTGTGTTTAAAAGAGTTGGGCTCTTTGGTGATTAACTGACTGATTTATGCTTTAAAAGTTATAAGTTACAGATATTTGACATTCTATTCCGAATTGACCTGAAATTATATTTTTAACAGATGAAGAATGTGATGAAGATTAGAGAACGTGTTGTTGAAGAATTGTGCAGCTAGCTGAAAAGATAGATTATATTTTTATTGTTGGTGCAGATCTAGAGACATTTTAACCTACGCAACTATTTCATTTTCTAAATTTTTAGGATTCGATAGATGTCGAATATGCATGTTTATAATATTATGTCGACCATCTAAATGTTGTTTAGATTTTATGTTGAATATGTATGTTTTTCAGATATTGTGTTGAACACACATATTTATATGTATGTTTTCCAATATGTTTTCTATCATAACAAAACAATTATGAAATTTTATATTAATTTTTTTATGGCTTGTGAAAAAATGATATCAAGACTTTGAACTACTTGAGGAACATAAACACTGTATATAATTTTTTGAAACTAAATTTGTGAAACAAACTTGGTCGTCAAAATTATTAAAATCAACGAGAGGAATTGAAACTTTGTCAGTAAAAGTATTGCAATCCAAGAAAGAAATTCTGACAATTAAAAGTACTTAAATGACCGAAATTTTTTGTTTTACTTCAATGTTTTAACGACCAAATGGCCATCAACGAAGGGGATTTGTGGTCGTTGTTTGTAAATGTAGCGACCGGATTTATCGTTGTCGCTAAGTGATATCTAACGACCGGCTATGCAATCCGGTCGTTAACCTTTAACGATGGAGATTTTAACGACCGGTGACGACCAATTTTGGGCCAGTCGTTATAGACCTTTAACGACTGGATATGGACTTTTAACGACCAAATTTCCTTTCATTAAAAGTCATTTTTCTTGTAAAGGCTTGCCCTTATTTTCACTACTTCAAATTCCTCATACGCACTTAGGATCACAATAGGACTCTTTTAGATTGTAACATAGGCTCAGGGTCAGGTAGGATGTATTTAGGTATACTTTAGTGACTTGTTGCCCTCCTTTACATACCGGCTAAGCGAACACCTTTTTATCATCTTATTTCGCCCTATTACTCAATTTTCCTTTTACTTTGCTGTTTTCCCTTTCTTATCCTTATGTGTAAGTGACTTTTCTCTTTTCTTTTGTTTATTTTGCTTTTTTTTTTAGTCACTTCTGTTTTATTCTTTCTTTCTCTTCATTCTTTCAACCCCACTTTCCGGAGTTTTCCTTATAACAGCCACCCTCAACTCATGATTTTGCCATGAGTCAAGGTTCACAATACCCATGGTTGGGTCAGGGCCAAAATAAGGTTGCTTTCTGCATTAGCCACTCTCAACTTATGCTTTTGGCATAAACTGAGGTGCACATGTCCAAGGAGGGACCAGGGCCAACACATTGTTCCTAGAGAAGATCATTTGGGGAGAAAAAGAAAGATCTATTTTAAGCTCAATTCATTTAGATCAAAAAGGGATTAACTTCATTTGGTTTTCTGTTATTTTTAGGCTCAAGATTGACTATTTCGAACAAGGGGCTATGATCCTTTCCTAAGTGATTGTTTTGACTCATTTTTAGCAGGACTAACCAGGCAAGTTCTAGCTCAGTATTAATGGTGGACATTCGATTTCACCTCACACTCTCTTGACATTCCTTGCAATCCCAGATTATTCGACACCTAGTTCAAATCTTAGATTCAGGGTCATGCAGTAGTTTATCTTTATTTCATATTTCAAACCACACAATTTTCACTTACTATGCCTAGTCATGCATCATTTTGATTATCGAGATATCATATTTACTTTAGCCATCATGCTTCAGATTTATGCTATGTACATCAGATGTGACATGCCGGTTCAACAATAAAAGTAATCAGTCTTTTGGGGAAAAAGAACACAGGCAAGAAAACCCCAAAAGAGGATCGTGAACTTGGGCTACTCAGAATTCACCCAAGTGCTCACTTTCCATTTACCCCACCCCCAACAAAAGATATGCAATTGTCCCCAATGCATAGAAAAGTTAAACTACGTAAAAGGGTAAGTGAAGCAAACCTGAGGCGCCAAGCGCCGATGATCAGCAAGCTAGTGGGTCTGGTTCACCGGAACCCACTCCTTGCGTAGTCTGGACATCCTCAGTAATGTCCTCAGCATCCACAGCACCATCAGTAGTGCCTCCCACAAAATCTACAATTTTGGAGCTAGACGCCCCGGCAGCTACTTCTACAGCCCTCAACTTACGGGCCTCATCATCAGCAATCGAGGCTCTCCTCGCAGCCTCCATCTCACGGCGCTCCTTTATCCTCGCCCTAGCCTCATCCTCCTCTCGACCCCTGCGTCTCTTGACATGCTCTCATGGGGGAGGGGGTGGAACATCAGAAGTGGCAAACAGGGCAGCCATCACGGTGTCATCAGCAGGCACTGCAGAAGGGGCCTCAGACTCAGGCACCCTTGCCTCTAAATTCATATCAAGATCCGCCCGCAGACTCTCAACCGCAGCCTGGAGGGTCGACATGTCCACCGGAGGGGCTGGTCGGGCTAGCACTTGCAATTCAAACGCGTCGAAGCGCTGATGTACCTCGGCGATCTTCCTCTCCGTGTGCTACACCATCTTGCGCTCCATGCGCTCCTCTGCCTCAGCAATAGTCTTCTGCATCCAAGGCTGGATGTGATGCAGAAGTGTAGCCATCTGTGCCTCAAGTTTCTGGACCCGAGGAAGTAGGACCAGAGTGGCAGAAGGAGCCGAGCGAGAGAAGCTCGGGGCAGTGCTACTACCTGGGATAGACTCGACCGGAGTAGTGTCAGTGTGTGCAGCAGCAGTCTGTGAAGCAGCATGGGCATGCTCGACGGTGTCGGCCAGGTTCTCACCAAGTGGGACCACCTCAGGGCGGGGCCCTCTACGTGGGGCCAACTCATTGGCCTCATCCCTGATGAGGCCGATGTCAACATTTCGTTGCGGGGTCCGGAGCTGTTCAATGTGCCAAATGGGCACACCTGCTGATCTGCACAAAGAGAAAATCATGCAAGGGAAAGGGTAAGTCGTGGTGACCTTGAAGGCCCTCTCGTGCATGACCGCTTGGAGAAGCCAAGCGAAATCGACCTCGAACCCTGCCATCATTGCAGCCATCAGCACTGCACGATCCCAGGTGACTATGTTATCAGCAGCAGTGGGGGAGAGACAATGGCAGACGATCAACCAAAGAAACTTGGCCGTAAAGGTCAAGTTGGCCTTCCTGATGGCCCCCTTAGGTTCCATCACCCAATCCGCAGCCTCTCCATCAACAGACAGGTGCTGGGCCATCCACCTCTTGGTGGTCTCTCTCAGTGAAGGCTGGCGGAAGAAACTACCCTCTTTAACAATTTGCCACCGGTAATCAAACTCGGCAGTGAGAGGTGTGCTGGTGGAGTCAAAATCCGTGCCGTACAGATATCGGCGGATGGCTGGTAGTGAGATGTTGACCTGGATGCCGCGTACTCGGACATGCTCAAGTGGGGCCTGTTTGGCAGGGGAAGACCGCCTATCGATCTGTGAGAAAAGAGTAGCCACATAGGAGGCATAGAACTCATGCACTAACTCCTCACTGTAGCGGCCCAAAGAACGAGCCGTCCACTCCAGCCGGTGTCTGGTGAAAAGGGTGTGAATGTATGGCATGGTGGGGAGACTTCCCGTGACGACCCGCCTCTCCAGTGTGAGGGTCCGTGTCATGACGCCTTTGTCATTGAGTACTTTGGCATCCAAGTATACTTTGTATTGCCCGTCGACACACCACCGGTTGGGCTGATCGGCAACCGGGGCAGGAACTCCAGTTGGTGAGCCAGGGGTGGAGTCAGTGCTGTCAGCCTCATCATCCGAAGCAGACTGTGTAGCTGTGGCGGGGGCAGAGGCTTCTGCGGACCCAGAGGCTTCCTCTGACCACGAAACTCCTAAGGAGCCAGATGCTCCTTCGTCTTGGGCAACTGACCCAGAAGGTGTGCCGGTCAGTGTGCGCTCCTCATCAGACTGGGAGGCATTGACTACGCCGGGCGCCACATTCTGGGGTGTGACTCTCGGTACACGTGGAGCTCATGTTGTAGGAGCAGTGCCTGGGGCACGTATTCTGGATCATGATCATCATCAGAGCCTATCACCAATCGGGCAGACGGGGCAACAGATTTAGAACGCCCACGTGCGTAAACACGATCTTGTTTAGGTGCCATGAGAGGTAGTACCTGTAATGAATCAGCATTAGTACTTGAAGGATGAAACAGGAAAGGGAAAAAAAATTGACAATAATATATAGAAACTCAAAATAGTGAGAACAGCTCTGAAATGGCAGTAAGGCACGACGGACCTCGTGACGGCCCGTCGTGAGTATGACGGACCGTCATGCGATCCGTCATGTAATACTTGGCAACATAAAGTAGCAGAAGGAAAGTCTCAGACTAATACGACAGTTGTGCAGGACGGACCGTCGTGGGTATGACGGTCCGTCATATGTGTCCGTCAGTGGACACTTAGAAAAAGTGTTGAGACCCTTAGGATAGGGGTCTCTGACCGTCACGACGGTTGTGCAGGACGGACCATCGTGGGTATGACGGTCCGTCATATGTGTCCGTCAGTGGACACTTAGAAAAAGTGTTGAGACCCTTAGGATAGGGGTCTCTGACCGTCATGACGGTTGTGCAGGACGGACCGTCGTGGGTATGACGGTCCGTCACATGTGTCTGTCAGTGGACACTTAGAAAAAGTATTGAGACCCTTAGGATAGGGGTCTCTGACCGTCACGACGGTTGTGCAGGACGGACCGTCGTGGGTACGACGGTCCATCATCGGGTTGTCGTGCTGGCAAGCAGAGACAGAACTGGGGGGTGCGAAATTCACCCCATGTGAGTCAAAACAAAGACCCATGGTTTTCTAATACATTTTAGAGCCCTAATGGACAAGTTTAAAGCCCTATCAAATTGGCAAGTTTACAGCCCTAAGTTCTCTAGTGTTAGCCAGGCATTTTGTGGAATTAAAGACCTACGTTAGACAATATCTAGTCAAAAAGCAAAAACCCATAGGCAAATAATGAGGAACAACAGCAAAACAAACAAAAAGAGTAAATGGGTCGAGTTTCAGGAACACATACCTTGGAAGAGGAGACAACAATGCAAAAGTGATGGCACTCAAGTGAGAAGACTGAAACTCACAGCAGCAGACTCCGACCAAGAGGGAAATTTGGGATGAAAAATGGGAGAATATGGGGAATTTGGGAAGAAAATGAAGTTGGAAGGGGAGAAAATGGAGGGAAGTGGGAAAGAAACTGTTAATGAATGGGTGGGGGGGTTTAAAACGTTTTAAACTTTTGAAATTCTTTCACCGGGTCAGATCGGGTCGCTGGGTAATGGCGTGACGAAACCCCGATGACGGTCCGTCGCAGTTGTGACGGTCCGTCGCATGTGCCCTAATTTTTCAAAAATACAAGAGAGCGTACCTGGCACGACGGAGTACTGCAATGGTCCGTCACAGGCGTGACGGTCCGTCGATGTATCCGTCAGTGACTGATGTAGAGTAACTTTTCTACAGAACTTCCTGTAGATGTGCTACCTGAAAATTTACAACCCATTAATAGAAAATGCTACCGTTACTAGAAAGAAAAACTATAAAAGTGGTTAGATGATAACTATTGGGTTGCCTCCCAACTAGCGCCTGATTTAACATCGCGGCACGACTGAGGACACTCGATTACTCAGACTTCATCAAGATGATATGCCTCAATCACCTCATTCGTCGATTCCGCATGACCTATATAGATTTTGAGTCGTTGTCCGTTCACCTTAAACCGCACACCTTCCTTGTTTTCCAACTCAACCGCTCCATGAGGGAATAATTGGGTGATCAAGTAAGGTCCAGTCCATTTAGACTTGAGCTTGCTCGGAAACAAGCGTAATCTTGAGTTGAATAAAAGCACCAAATCCCCAATCATAAACTCTCGTTTCTCGATTTTTAGGTCATGGTACTTCTTCATCTTTTCTTTGTAGAGGGCTGAGCTTTCATAAGCCTTAAGGCGAAATTCATCGAGTTCATTTAACCCATTTAATCGTTGCTCTGCAGCTTCGTTCCAGTCCATTTTTAGCTTCTTCATAGCCCACATAGCTTTATGCTCTAATTCAACCGGAAGATGACATGCTTTCCCATATACTAGTTGGTATGGTGACATACCTATGGGAGTCTTATATGCTGTCCGGTAAGCCCAAAGCGCATCATCAAGCTTCCTTGACCAATCTGTTCTACTAGCATTCACTGTTTTTGACAAAATCTGTTTGATTTACCTATTTGATACTTCAACTTGCCCACTAGTTTGAGGATGGTGAGGAGTGGCCACATTATGGCGAACCCCATATTTCTCCAATAATCCCTTGAACAATTTGTTGCAAAAGTGGGATCCCCCATCACTAATAATCGCCCTTGGAGTACCAAATCGAGAGAATATATTCTTTTTCAAGAATGCAGTGACACTCTTCCCCTCATTATTCGTGAGGGCGATGGATTCCACCCACTTGGATATATAATCAACTGCTACTAAAATATACTTCATTCCATGAGAACTCACAAACGGACCCATAAAGTCAATACCCCAAACATCAAATAACTCAATTACAAGAATGGGGTTTAGAGGGAGCTCTTGCTTTCTTGAAATGCCGCCATCTCTTTGGCATCTATCACATGCTTTGGCGAACTCATGAGCATCTTGATGAATAGTTGGCCAATAGTAACCACTTTGTAAAATCTTATGAGCAGTTCGGACACCACTATGATGTCCACCAAAGGATGAGGAATGGCATGCCTCTAAAATTCTCAACATCTCAACTTCCGGCACACAACGCCGAATAAGCCCATCAGCACAGCTCCTGTATAAGTATGGTTCATCCTAAAAGAACTTCTTCACATCGTACATAAACTTTTTCCTTTGATGAAAAGACAGGTCCGATGGAACAATATCACTAGCTAAGTAGTTCGCAAAATCTGCGAACCACGGAATCAGGTCTTGTGAGGCAGCCAATACATGCTCATCGGGGAACATGTCATCAATATCAGTCTTATCCCCCAACTCTCGCATAGCTTCATCTTCTAAACGGGACAAGTGATTAGCAACTTGATTTTCGATCCCTTTTATATCCCTTACCTCAAAGTCAAATTCTTGCAGTAGTAATACCCAACGAATTAACCTTGGTTTCGCATCTTTCTTCGCCATCAAATATCTCAGGGCTGAATGGTCAGCATGCACTATAACTCTAGAACCTAGCAAATAGGAGAGAAATTTTTCAAAAGCAAATACTACGGCAAGGAGCTCTTGTTCAGTGACTGTATAGTTCTTCTGAGCTTCATTGAGGGCTTTACTAGCATAGTAAATGGGATGAAGGATTTTGTCCCTTCTTTGTCCCAATACTACACCAAGGGCAACCCCACTCGCATCACACATTACCTCAAATGGACTGCTCCAATCCGGAGAAATAATGATAGGTGCAGATACCAGTTTTTCTTTGAGATCGCTGAATGCTTTAAGAAAGGATTCATCAAAAGAAAATTTACAATCTTTTTCCAACAGTTTGCACAATGGATGTGCAATTTTTGAGAAATCTTTGATGAATCTCCTGTAAAAACCTGCATGCCCAAGAAAGCTTCTCACACCTTTTACAGAGATAGGTGGAGGAAGTCTCTCTATCACCTCAACTTTGGCTCGATCAACTTTTATGCCTTTTTCTGAAATACGATGGCCTAAAACAATACCTTCTTTGACCATGAAGTGGCATTTTTCCCAATTGAGAACTGAATTGCAATCTTCACATCTCTTAAGAACCTCAGATAAAATGGCTCAAACATTGCTCGAATGATTCACCAACCACAGAAAAATCATCCATAAAAACCTCAATAGTATCTTCTACCATGTCGGAGAATATTGACATCATACATCTCTTAAATGTGGCGGGTGCATTGTATAACCCAAACGGCATTCTCTTGAACGCAAAGGTCCCATATGGACAAGTAAAAGTGGTCTTCTCTTGATCTTCTGATGCAATAGAGATCTGATTATACCCTGAATAACCATCAAGAAAACAGTACCACCCTTTTCTGGCGAGTCTATCCAACATCTGATCCATGAAGGGCATGGGAAAATGGTCCTTTTCGGTCCATGCATTTATTCCGGTAATCCATACACACCCTCCATCCAGTCACTGGCCTCATTGGAACAAGTTCATTTTTTTTCATTGGGGACCACAGTCATTCCCCCTTTCTTAGGTACACACTGAACAGGGCATACCCAACTACTATCGGCGATCGGATAAATTACTCCAGCATCCAACCATTTTATGATTTCCTTCTTCACGACCTCTTGCATAGGTGGATTTAAGTGTCTCTGGTGCTCAATACTTGGCTTATGATCGGGCATGAGTTGGATTTTATGAGAACAAATACCAGGAGGGATCCCAATAATGTCCGCAATGGTCCACCCAATAGCTCTTTTGAACCTTTTTAGCACTTTGACCAAACTCTCAACTTGTTGTTCATTCAGATCTGATGCAATGATTATCGGCAATGTATCACCATTTCCTAAGAATTCATACCTGAGATGCGGTGGGAGAGCTTTTAGTTCTAGGTTTGGAGCCTCCTCTATGGATGGTTTAGCGGGTGGAGACTCGCGATTCTTCATGTCTAGCTCATATTTCTTCGGTTTGAACCGAATATTACCACGATCAAGGGAAGAAACTAATGACATATATTCGTCAATGCCTTCATTATCAAGATTCATTATCACTGCCGCCAGTGCTTCTACACCTAGCCGTTCTTCTATTTGTGTTTTAGATGATTCACCAACTTTGTAGGATATGGCAGATACCGATTGGATCTCACCACTCTGCCGCATGGACCTACAAATGTTGAAAGTCACTTCTTCACTGTTCAACCGAAATTTCATCTGCCCTTTTTCCATATCAACTAAAGCTCTACCCGTAGTAAGGAATGGCCTCCCAAGAATAATGGGCACCTCAAAATCGACTTCACAATCAAGAATGACAAAATCTGCTGGAAATATGAATGACTCTACTTTTACTAGCACATCATGGAGTATCCCTATAGGCCTTTTTACTGTTCGATCGGCCATCAGTAGCCGCATTGCAGTAGGCTTTGGGTCGCCCAAACCCAACTTCTTGTAAATCGAGAGGGGCATGAGATTTATGCTTGCCCCTAGATCACATAATGCTTTCGCGAAATGTAATAACCCGATTGTACAAGGAATAGTAAATGCACCCGGATCTTCTTTCTTTTGCACCAAAGACCTTGTAGCAATAGCACTACAATGCTGCATTCTGTCATCATCCTCAAAAGTGACCGATCTTTTCTCTGTAACCAAATCTTTCATAAACTTGGCATAACCGGGCATTTGTTCAAGAGCTTCTACCAAAGGGACATTGATAGAAAGTTGCTTCAACATTGTTATAAAACGCCGATATTTGCCATCCTCAGTCTTTTTCACTAATCTTTGAGGAAAGGGGGGTGGAGGTCTAGGCATGGGAGTTACCTTTTTAGGCACTTCAGCATCTTTATCAGTGTTATCTTCTACTTCATCACTAACCTCTACCACTATATTATTATCTTTGATCACCTTTTCCACAATAGACGGCATAGGTGGGTCAATAGTTTGTTTACCACCACGAGTAGTAATTGCCATACAGTGTCCATCATTTTTGGATTTTGGACAGTGTTGCTAGGAAGAGTGCCCGGTTGCCGTGTGTTCACAGTTGTAGATAATTGAGCCATTTGCAATTCAAGCTGCTTAATTGATATGGCATGTGTATTAACTTTCTGTCCAATACCTGCTACATCACTCCTTAACTCTTTGGTGTGCTCATCACTAGCATCGAACCTCCTCATTATCTTGTGCAACATATCCTCAACTCGCGCCATACTACCTTCACCATACCTAGGAGCAACTTCACGATTTTGAGGAGGAACATAGGGCCCACTCCTCTCATTTCTGTTACCATAGTTACCCCTGTTGAAGTTGTTGTCGTGGTTGTAATTTCCATCACGAACATAATTACCCTCGCGGTTGTAGTTACCATAGTTCCGACCTTGATTTCCTTGACCTTGGCGCCAATTCTCCTGATTGGAACCTTGGGTATTTGGTCGGAAACCCCCCGTCTGATCATTTACTTCATAAGAATCTTCCTCATAATAATATACATCAGTTGGTGGTGGTGGTTTAGACAAGTAGTTCACTGCGTTTATCTTTTCTGCACCCCCAGTGACATGTTTTAACACTAACCCAAGCTCAGTTCTCATCTGTGCCATCTCTTCACGAATCTCATCTGTGGCTGGATTGTGTGTGGATTGCACTGCAAAAGTATTTCTCCCAGTATCTGTCTTCCTAGTACTCCATGCTTTATTATTTCGGGAGATTTTCTCTAATTTTTCGGCAATTTCAGCATAGGGACACTCCCCATAAGAACCACCTACTATAGTATCCAATACCGCTTTATTATTATCATCCTGTCCCCGGTAGAAGTATTCTTTCAGTGACTCATCATCTATGCGGTGATTGGGGACACTTCGCAGAAATGAAGTGAACCTATCCCAAGAACTACTAACTGACTCTCCTGGTAGTGCCACAAAGTTGTTAACTCTGTCTTTGTGATTTAGTTTCTTGGAGACCGGATAGTAACGTGCTAAGAAAACGTCCCTCAGTTGGTTCCAAGTGAAAATTGAGTTATAAGGGAACTCAGTGAACCAAATGGCAGCCTCTCCCGTCAGTGAGAGAGGAAATACTCTTAGCCCTTATTACATCCAAATTCAAATCAGGCCTCCCTACACAGCTTTTACACACTGCCCTCACCTTAGCTATATGGGCATGTGGGTCCTCAGACGGTAGTCATGAAAACAAACCTCTAGCCGTGAGCATTTGCATTAGACTACTAGTGACTACAAAGGTGTGACCTTCTCGTAGAGGGGGCAAGACAAGTGGCCCATCAAAATCTGCAATATTGTCATACCCTCTGTAGTATTCTTGAGGACTTGGAGCGGGATTATGTCCCCTTTGTGCACCTTGATCAGGATCATCAGGTAATAATCGACCATGAGCATCAACCGGAGCTGGGATGTTCAGGTTTGGATCACATCATTTATACCCAAGTTTCGATTCATTTTGCGTAGTGTATGCTCTAACTCGTGATCATAGGGAAACAAGGGTTCTCTTCCTCTCCGTGTATTTGGCATACAAGGACGTCAAACCTGGCAAAATCAAAAACAACAGAAAAAGTAAAATCAGGAAAATATTGACTAAATTTTAGTAATAAATTTAAGTTAATCTAAAAGCTACTTTCCCCGGCAGCGGCGCCAAAATTTGATACGCTCAAACTTACTTCTCAAATAAGAAGTAAGGCGGTCGTATCAAGCAAAGAACCCAACTAATGAGGTTGGGATCGATCCCACAAGGAAAATAGTTCAGACTTAACTTTACTTTATTATTACTATTATTTAGCCAACTATTTCCAATAAACCAAAAGACAAAAAGGGGGGGTTTATTTTTAAATTAATGAAAATGATTAACTAAATAAGAATGAACAACTAACAAATTTAACTTTCGGAGTTTAATCAAATTATAAAAGTAACTAGGGTTTTAGTGTTCCCCACAGGTTCCTAACTTGGTAAATCTAACTATAACAGTTCTATCCTGATATCTTGCACGTAAAGTGATAAGTTATGTATCTCTAAATCCTTGGTCCGGCATCTAGAGAATTTCACTCCGCACCTTGGTCCGGCTACGTGTGTTGCTATACTAACCCTTATCTTTACCTCATATTAAACATCGTATTCGGTATTTGACTAAGCTATTAACTCGTACCAACCAATACTAGTCTATTAGATAGTCTACACTAAATCTATGTTGATAATTCTTTTCCTATTATCTACCTCCTTGGTCCGGCAAGTAGCATTAAGGCGAGTTCTAACGTTGGCCACCGTTAAAAAGAATTCTAAACGAAAGAATTATCAATACAAACAAGACACCACGCTAGAATTGTTATTGAAGTTAGATTACTATCTTGTTATTCACCCATGGTTCCCACAACCCTAGCTATGAGGTTTAGTTACCCATGTTCGTAATTACACAATTCATATGGTTAATGGAAGAATTCATGCACTTACTTTTATGAGAACCAATAATTTCCCAGAATTTAACTTGATTAATCAACGAAATCCACAACAATCAATTCCCGGAAAATATCTTAATTCCCAAAATCAAGAATTTAATAATATAATTCAAGAACTATAAACTAAAAATTATCCAGAATGTCTAACCCCAAAAATGAGGTTTTTCCAACTATTTATAATAAAAACAAAACCTAATAAAATAAGGATTCTATTTACTAAAAATCTGTCCAAATGCGTCTGGGTCGACGGACAACGTGACGGACCGTCATGGACACGACGGACCATCATAGCCTCCATCGTCCCATACTTCACATCTTCTCATGTTGCTTTCTTCATTCCACTCGACGGACAGGTATGACGGACCATTTCAAGCACAACGGTCCTTCGAGGGTCTTCGTTCCAAAACACTTGAACTTTGGAATTTTGGGTACTAGGATTACTCTCTGATCATTACGACGAACCTGCAGGACGGACCATCGTAGCTGTGACGGTCCATCATGGACTTCCGTAATCCCACACTTGGTCAGACTTCCCCAAATTTCCTTCAGCAACTTCTCCCTTCACTACGGTGCCACCTACGGACCGTCACAGCCGCGACGGACCGTCATAGGTTCCGTAGGTGGTCTCTTCTGTAATTTTCTCTCAAAAACTCCCGCGTTTATCCTTGGACAGATTTTCTGCAAACAAAGAGAAACTTATATCAAAATTAACAACAAAAGGCTCTCGACACACACTAAACTTAAGAAAAAAGCATTAGACATACCGTGAAACCACGATACATCAATAGTCACCTAACAACAAAAGCTCCACATTGAAAAAAGACACCTCCGAAATTCCTATTCATATTCACTAATCAACATGTTATCCATGTATTCAGGTTAGCAGAAAAAATAGAAATAGAAAAAATAGATGAACTGACAGTAAATAAAATCTGAGTTCACAGAAACCACTCTGTTTCTTTAAGAAATTTAATCCTCTCACCATACCCGAGGTTGAAGATTAATTTCTCCCAAGATAAAACACATTAAACTATTAGAGAAGTAGTGGTCCCTCAAACTTCACTAATTTCAGCAAACTCAAGAACAATAACAAGAGCACACACAGACTTAGTCGATCGACAATTTTGTTTTGAGAGAAAAATGTATGCAGAGAGGAAAATTTTTGAGTGATTGGAAAACGAAAAAGACCTTTTATTTTTAGCCATTTGCATCAAGGAACGTGTTAGTTCAGACAAATCTGTTCGGACCATTCTTTCCAGAATGTTGTGTCATTTTTGGAAAAATAATGTCTTTTTGGAAACGTTACCGTTATACATGATTTTTAAAATAAATCACGTTGCGCAAGATTAATTCTGTCAATTAAATAACATCTTGAATTAATTTTTAAGAGAAGGAAAATCAATTAATGAGATTGACTAAATAAATTTTGTTTAAAAAAATTATCAATCAATCACATCATTTGTCAAATCTAAATTAAAATCTAAGGTTGAAGCCGAGCTAGCGACGAGGACGACGGCACGAGGGGGCACCTTCTTCTTTACCCTTTAAGAACTAAAGGAAGGGTTTCCTTATATAAGGGCAAAAATTTACTTTCTTCTACCAATATGGGAGAAATTACTTTTCATTTGCAATTTTCAATGACTTTTTATTTTTCTTCAAAAATTGGTTCCTCACTTTTCCATTTTCTCTTCTTATTTCCCATTCACACCTTGACAAAAACCCAACAATCTCCCACGTAAATGGGGAATGACTATTGTTAAAACATATTCATGAAAAACTTGTGTATCTCGTAAGTAAGGGTTAATCACATCTGGATAAGTAAGTTTCCCCTTAAACTATCCGTAATAAACATATATCAGATATACTCGGTCAATCAATATATTTGATAACTTTGAATCGTAGAGACTTGGTGTATAGCTAGACAACATAAGTCGCACAATCAACCGTTGAACTATTTTTAGTTCTCGTTATTTTGATCCTTTCAACCATGAACACATCTCGGTTAATAATTGCTTTGAGAACTGGCCTTACTGGATTCTCCTTGAAGTGACTTACACTTCACACTTACATAGGTGGTTTCTAAATGTATTATCTCATAGATACACTATTTGATATACCCTGTATCAAACATAGAAACCACTAAAAAGTCCTTATGCCTTTATCCTGGTTACTGAGCATAGTCTCATCATGAGAATGGATCATAAAATAATTAATGACAATGTTGAACCATCATCTATGACTTTGTTTTATCTCCTTGAACCTAGATCTTGGGATCTCCAGTCTTCTAGGTAGAGTTACCGCCACGATGACGTGTTCTCGGCCATAGTCCCATTCGCGTCGATGATATCTCAACTCCCTCTTTAGTTAAGCCTTTGGTAAGTTAATCAGACACATTATCCTTTCACTTTACATAGTCAATTGTGAAAATTCTACTAGAGAGTAGTTGCCTAACAAATTTATGTCTTCGTCTTATGTGACGAGACTTCCCGTTATACATAACACTTCCACCACTTTCTATTGCAACATGACTATCTCAGTCTAATACATTCAGGGGCCATTGGTTTGGACCAAAACAAAATATCTTCTAAGAAATTCCAGAGCCATGCAGCTTCTTCACCTTCCTTGTCTAAAACGATGAATTCAGACTCCATTGTTGAGTGAGCTATACATTTTTTTGGATGATTTTTAAGATATTGCTTCTGCGGCAATAGTGAAAACATATCCACTAGTGGATTTCGTTTCAGTTGATCCAATAATCCCATTTGCATCACTATATCCTTCAAGAACTGATGGATATTTTTTGTAATGCAAAGCATAGTTTTGATTGTCATCTAAGTACCCCAAAACTCTCTTCATTGTCATCCAATAATTTTTGTTGGGAATATTTGTGCATCGAATTAGTTTACTTATAGTGCAGGTTATGTATAGTCGTGTACAATTCATGACATACATCAACTTTCCAATACTCTGGCATAATCCAATTGAAACTGACTTTCACCTTTATTCTTAGCAAGATGAAGGTTTACATCAATTGGGGTCTTTGCCTGTTCGAAATTCAAATACTTGAAATTTTTAAGTACCTTTTGAATGTAATGAGATTGAGCCAATGCTAGACCGTTAGGAGTTTTGTGAATCTTAATTCCAACATCAAATTAGCAACTCCTAGATCTTTCATATAATCTTACTAACGAGCATAGGCTTAGTAGCTTTTACATGGACAATGTCCTTACTCATTATCAACATGTCATCCACATATAGACATACAATGACTTCCTTATTTGAGTGTATTTAATGTAAACTCATTTATCACGTTCATTAATCTTAAATCCATTTGAGAGCATGGTTTGATCAAACTTTGCATGTCATTGTTTTGGTGCTTGTTTCAGTCCATAAAGTGAGTTAACTAGTTTGCATAACTTCTTTTCTTTACTGGGAACTATGAAGACTTCATGTTGTTCTATGTAAATCTCATCATCCAACTCTCCATTAAGTTGTTTTCAACATACATTTGATGGATTTCAAGACCTTATACTGCAGCTAGGGCAATTAACATCCGAATTGATGTAATCCTAGTCAGTGGTCAGTATGTGTCAAAATAATCAAGACCTTATTTCTGTCTAAAGCCTTTGACAACAAGTCTTGCTTTATATTTGTCAATAGTTCCATCATCTTTCATCTTCCTATTGAAGATCTATTTTAAACCCAAAGGTTTGTTCCCTGGAGGAAGATCAACCAACTCCATGTATGATTACTTAAGATTGATTCAATCACACTATTGACAGCCTCCTTCCAAGAGGTTGAGTCGCTAGACAACTTTGCTTCCTTGAATTTTTTAGGCTCACTTTCAAGAAGAAATGTTATGAAATCATATCCAAATGAAGTAGTTGTCCTTTGACGTTTACTGTGATTTGGACTCTCTTCATTGATTTCATTCTCTTTTGGTTCTTGTTGAGGTTGTTTAAACCTCTCACTAAATGACTCAATTCTAGTTTTACACGGATAGATATGTTCAAAAAATTCAGCATTATCTGATTCCATTATCATATTATTATGAATATCCGGATGTTCGGACTTATGAACAAAAAATCGGCATGTCTTACTATTTGTGGCATATCCAATAAATATACAATCCACAGTCTTAGACCATATTTTCACCCTCCTAGGTATAGGAACCTAGACTTTGGCTAGACCCCCATGCTTTGAAATATTTCAAGTTGGGTTTTCTATCTTTCCATTTCTCATATGGAATAACATGTGTCTTCGTGTGAGACACTCTATTGATTATTCGAATTGCTATAAGGGTAACTTTCCCCCACAAGTTTTGTGGTAAAACTTAACTTATAAGTAAGCCATTCATCATTTTCTTTAAAGTTAGGTTTTTCCTTTCTGCAATTCCATTAGATTGAGGAGAGTAAGAAGCAGTATTTTTGATGGATTATTCCATTTTCCAAACATATTTCTGCAAATGGAGATTCATATTCTCCGCCTCTATCACTTCTGATCATTTTGATCTTTCTATCAAACTTATTTTCAACTTCAGTTTTATATTGCCTAAATGCATCTATTACTTCAGACTTACCATTTAGCAAATAGACATAACAATATCTAGTCTAATTATCAATAAAAATTATGAAATAATTTTTCCACCGTGTGATGATGTTGACTTCATGTAACAAATGTCAATGTGAATTAGTTCTAAGGGATTTGATTTCCTTTCAACAGATTTATAAGGATGCTTAGCATACAGATTCAACGCAAACTTGACATTTTGATTTATTGCACTCAACTTTAGGCAAAACATTTAAGTTAATCAGTTTTCACAAGGTTTTGTTATTAACGTGTCGCAAACGATCATGTCATAAACATTTAAACTAAAGCAAGTAAGAAGAATCAAAATCTTTATTCATATCAATTTCAATTACATTGAGTTTAAAGCGTCCCTCGATGAGGTAACATTTTCCTACACACATTTCATTCTTACTCACTACAACTTTATTAGAAACAAATACACATTTGTATTTGTTCTTAGTCAGAAACTAAGTTCTTTAGCAATTATTGAACATACGAGACCCTGTTCAAAGTCACCACCTTGCCTCATGTCATCTTTCATAGGACCTTGCCAGTTCCTTCAACATTTGCAACAGCGGAGTTTTCCATAAACAACATCTCGTCTATAGGTGCTGGAGTATATGATAAAAATAATTCTTTGTTGGCACAAACATGGCATGAGGCACCAGAATTTATCCACCATTCTCTTAGATTTCAAACCAAGTTGCATTCTTAAAGCATTGCACAGAGATCATCCATCTCTCCTTTAGATTCAACCAATTTTGCTTGATCCTTTTTCTTTTCCTTCTTGGGACCCCAATATTCAGTAGCTCTATGACCACGTTTTCTACATATGAAGCAGCTTCCATTGAATTTCTTCTTAGGAGGATTGATCTTTGGAACAAATGTTTTCTTTCTTTTCTTTGATTTTGTGGGATCTTCTTCAACAATATTTACTCCAGATATTATTGAATTACCACGGACCTCTATTTTGCGGCCTTGTTATCCTTTTCGATTCTCAGCCTTACCATGCAATCTTCAACAGTCATCTCCTTGCGTTTATGTTTCAAGTAGTTTTTGAAGTCCTTCCACAATGGAGGTAACTTCTCAATAATGACAACCACTTGAATAGCATCATTAAAAACCAATCCTACATTAAAGATTATGTGAGTATTAGAACAGACTTAATTTTTCCAACATAGGCATGAAATAAATTTATACCTCGAGCGAGATCATGGATTATGACATGCAGTTCTTGAAATTGGGTGATGACGATCTTACTGTCTATCATCTTATAGTCCAGAAACATTGCCATAATGAACTTCTTCATTCTGGCATCCTCTGTCTTGTACTTCTTTTTTAAAGCATCCCAGAGTTCTTTTGAGGTATTGACATTATTGTACACATTTTTCAGATCATCTTGCGGGCCACTCAGAATATAATTTTTACACAAAATATCTGAATGTGTTCATCCTTCTGTTACCAAGAATCATTCTTCAAGCGGAGTTTCATCCGACATAATATGAACGTTCTCATGAATGAACTTCTGTAAACTCAACGTAGTCAGATAGAAGAACATCTTTGTTGTCATCTCTTGAAATCGACTCCAGAAAACTTTGCAGGTTTCTCAGCCGGTACTAGGGAAGCAGTTGAACGATTGTCTTCAATCGATGTTGTTGCAGCATTCACTATTCTAGCATTTACGTAACTTGAATTAATCATTTTTCTGTCACTTGCAACAATTTTAGTATGTGAAATACTAACAGTAAAGAATAAATCCTTACACGACCTATTTTTTATTTAAAAATAATGTTTTTATGTTGTTTTAATTGTTAATCGAATGACTTTTAAAACTTCAAACATAGTAGAAAATCGTACAGGTTTTAATCTCCAAAAATTTCAAATACAGAAACTATTAAATTTTTTAAGCTTGCTATCCCTATATTCAGGTTAGCAGAAAAAATAGATGAACTGACAGAAAATAAAATTTGAGTCCACTGAAACAACTGTGTTTCCTTAACAAATTTAATCCCCTCACTGTACTTGAGGTTTCAGATTATTTTTTCCTAAGATAAAATGAATTAACCTATTAGGGAAGTAGCGGTACCTCAAACTTCACTAATTTCAGCAAACGCAAGAACAACAACAAGAGCACACACAGACTTAGTCAATCAATAATTTTGTTTTGAGAGAAAAATGTATACACAGAGGAAAAAAATTTCAGTGATTGAAAAATAAAAAAGACCTCTTATTTATAGCCATTTGCTGCAAGGAACGCGTCTCTTTAGACAAGTTTGTTGAGACCCATTTTTCCAGAATGTTGTGTCTTTTGGAAAAAATAACATCTTTTTGGAAACGTTACAGTTACACGCAATTTTTAAAATAAATCTTGTTGCGCGAAATTAATTTGTTAAGTATCTAACATCTTGAATTAATTTGTAAGAGAAAGGAAATCAATTAATGAGATTGCTTAAATAAATTTTGTCTAAAAAAGTTATCAATCAATCATTTGCCAAATCCAAATCCAAATTCAAATCCAAAGCCGAAGCCGAGCGAGCGACGAGGAAGGCGCGAGGGGGAACCTTCTGCTTAACCCTTAAGAACTAAGGGAAGTGTTTCCTAATATAAGGGCAACAATTTCCTTTCTTCTACCAATACGAGAGAAATAACTTTTCATTTGCAATTTGCAATTACTTTTAATTTTCCCTCCAAAAATGGTTCCTTCACTTTTTCATTTTCTCTTCTTATTTCCCATTCACACCTTGCTAAAACCCAACACAACATTCCTCCGAAATTTCATAGCTACACAGTGAAAGAAGATACCAAATGTTATAAGCATATTCCTGACAATTATATTCACTATGCATTTCAAAATTATGACATAGTTATGAGTTTCATTATATAATAATCTCATACAAAAATAATTTAAAATTTCATATAACAAAATTTGATCATTCATATTCTACATAAATTTAAGATATTGCTAAATTCAAAATTTACCAATCAAGTTATTTATTAACTAGGTTATCTTAAAATATACACCATACCCATTAATTAAATAGGAAAGTGTGTAAATTGAATAAAATATGTAGAGAAAACATGATAGTGTGTAAAACAATTAACTTTTCTTAACTCTACAAATAATACTTTAAAAATATTTTTCTATATAACTAAACATAGATACATGAGAAACTATCTCAAGTTCTAAATTTTGGGGAACATAATGTCACCGGAACAGCATTTCCTCTATAATAACTCCTCTATAGTTTTCTTGCTATGTAGTGAAATAAGATATTAAAAACAGAAAAGGGCCTAAAATACCCTCGAAGTATTGGAAATTGCATAAAATTACCCTCCATCCACCTATTGGCTCCAAAATGGTCTTCTCATCCACCTATTGAGTTCAAAATTGACCACTTATTTAATTGTTTTAAAATTAAATTGTTTAAATATTTTTGAAATACTTGGTGCTCAACTATTGGTTATAATTTAATTTATTAATATAATTTATAAATCAACTCACTACCCACTCATTACTAACTTGGTCAAAGGGGATGAAATAGATGAGAACCCCTCTACGAACCTTCTAAAATAGCCAGCCAAACCCAAGTAACTCCTAATATTAGTTGGAGACTTGGGTCTAGGCCAATTCTGCACTGCCTCTATTTTCTGAGTATCAACTTTAATTCCCTCTCCAGAGACAATGTGGCCTATAGAATCAAGTCAAAACTCACATTTAGAGAACTTGGCATACAACTCCCTATCTTTTAAAGTCTGGAATCTATTCTGAGATGACTAGCATAATCCTCTTAATTCCATGAATATATTAGTACGTAATAAATGAAGACAACAACAAACATAGCTAAATAAGGTTTGAAAACTCTTTTCATAAGGATCATCAATACTGCAGGCGGTTGATCAATGGTGTACCGTTATTTCACGGTATTTCTAATGCATTTCACTTAATAGTTGTGTGTGTCTAGAGACTTTTTGTATGGGTTTTAACAAGTTTTGTGTCTTGTTTTGCAGGAAAGATGTTGAGGTAGAAAATAGAGAAGACAACTGAAAAAGTGCAGAAACAGACCTACAGAGGCAATCAATGGTCCGTCGTTCAATCGACATATCGTAAGTGGTGATCGTAGTTGAGCAACTCAGGCATTGGAGGAGAATCAGGGAAGTCTGAACAAGTGTGGAACCACGATTGGCATCGACGGACCGTAGTGGTGAACCGTAGTTTGTGATTGTGAGGGTTCCAGTACCTGATATTTGAAGATTCTAAGTATGGGGCTATGGAGGAGCATTGACATACCGTAGATGGATCGACGGACCGTGTTATTGGTTTGTCATTTGATTCAGAGAAGGTGCAAATCGGGAGGCCGAAATATTTTCTAAGTCCTACCTGATGGAAGCAAACCATGGACCGTCGATCGATCGACAGCCCGTCAGTTGTCTCGTCGATTGAAGTCGCGTGCCTGAATAATACTTTCCTTATTTGAATTCCTTTTTCATTAAAACTTTGTTTTCTATAAATAGGGGATAGAAACCTCGTTTTGGGGGGTTCACTATTATTACTTTTGTTCTAGTTCTTGCTTTTGGAAATTATTCTTTGCAACTTTAGCAAATTATCAAATTTCGAATTCTATTTGAAGATTTTTGTTTGAAATTCAAGTGGCAATTTCTGGGTTTATTCTTCTTGCTAAGTAAGTTCATGAATTTTTCATCTAAAAACGTGAATTGTGATCTTGCTAACATGGGTAACTAAATCCACAAGTAGGGTTGTCAAAACCATGAGGGATTAACAAAGTAGAACTAGTAATCAAGCAATTATTGAATAGTGTTTTTGCATGCATTGATAATTCTTTCGTTAAGAAGTCCTTTAAACGAGTGCACGCGTTAGAAATCGCCTTATGGCTACTTGACGGACCAAGGAGATGGTTAATACGAAAAGAATTATCAACATAGATTTAGTGTGATACTATCTAATAGGCTAGTGTCGATTGGTGCTAAGTAATAACTAAGTCATACATCAATTATGATGTCTAATATGAGGTAATGGTAAGGGTTAGAAAATTTTACACATGTAGCCGGACCAAGGTGCGGGGTGAAATTTTATAGATTCCGAACCAAGGATTTAGAGATACCTAACTTATCACTTTGCATGTAATACACTAGGAAAGGATTGTTATTACTAGGAATATCGCGTTATGAACTTTTGGGGAACACACATACCCTAGTTATTTTCTCATCTCTATATCAACCAAAGTTTTCTTTTGTTCACTTGATAATCTCACAATTGAAGCAATTTGTTTCACAACCCCCCACCCACCCACCCACCCACCCAAAACTACTAGTTGGGTTCTTTACTTGATAACAATCGCTTATACTTCTTTAGGGAGGTGTAATTTGAGCGTATCAAATTTTGGCAACGCTGCCTCAGAAATTTGGCTTTTAGATTAATTTTAAATACATTGTTGAACTTTAGTCAACTATTTCCTAACTTTACTGTTTATTTATGTGTTTGTCTCTCTCAGGTATAGTTCTAGTGTATGTTAAGTGCACGGAGCCGAGGGGAACCACTCACACCTTATGATCCCGAATTGAATCAAACTTTCCAGAGAATGGAGAATCAAGGGGTCCCAGGTAACCCAAACAGACCGAATGTAGGTGATGGAGCAGGCTTGCAGCCTCCAATACTAGTTGGTGCAAACAATTAGGCACCCGTTGAGAATCAATTAGGAGACGCCTAGAGAGTGCAACCTCCAGCAGCCCCACAACCTCAAGACTATTATAGAGGCAATGTAAACATTGCAAACTCTAATGGACCTCTTGTCCTACCCCCACTGCCCTCGGGGCACACATTCGTGGTGATAAGTAGCCTAATGTAGATGCTCACCGTGAGGGGTTTATTTTTTGAGACTGTCATAGAAAAATCCACATGCTCATATAGATAAGCTAAGGGTTGTTTTCAAAAGTTGCGTGGGTAGACTAGATTTGGAAATAGTTGTCATAGGGTTGAGAGTGTTCCCTCTATCACTGACAGGAGAGGCTGCTATATTGTTCACTGAGCTGCCCTACAACTCACTCCATACCTGGGGTCAATTGAGAGATGTGTTCTTAGCAAGGTACTATCCAGTGTGCACGAAGCTCAATCACAAGGATAAGGTGAACAACTTTGTGGCATTACTTGGAGAGTCAGTGAGTAGCTCTTGGGACAAATTCACTCCGTTCTTGAGGGGTGTCCTGAATTATCGTATTGATGATGAGTCACTGAAGGAGTATTTCTATAGAGGTCAAGATAACAACAATAAACTGGTGCTTGATATTATTGTTGGTGGCCCCTATTGGGAATGCACATATGCTGAGATTGCAGAGAAGTTGGAGAAGATATCTCGCAACAACAAAGCTTGGAGCACTAGAAAGTTGGACACTGGGTGAAACACCTTTGTTGTTAAGGCTACAAACAATCAATCCACAGATGATATTCGTGAAGAGATGGCGCAGATGAGAACTTATTTGGGGTTGTTCTTGAAGTATCTGAGCGGAGGAGCAGAGAAGGTGAATGCGGTGAACTATTTGACTAGACCCCCACCACTGACAGAAGAGTATTACTATGAAGAGGATGAATTTGAAGTTAATGATCAGACGAGAGATTTTTGACAAAACGCCCAAGGTTCCAATCTGGATAATTGGTGCCAAGGTCAAGGAAACCAAGGTTGGAACTATGGTAACCGAGAGGGTCAATATGTCCTAGATGGGAACTACAACCGCGACAACAACTTCAGGTGGAACAACTATGGTAATAGGAATGATCGGGTTGGGCCATATGTTCCCCTAAAAATCGGGAAGCTGCCCGTAGGGAAGATGGAGGTAGTATGGTGCGGATTGAGGATATGATGCAGAAGATGAGGAGGAGGTTTGGGGAAACTGATGAGAATTTTAAGGAGATGAGAAGTGACTTATCTGGCATTGGACAAAAGGTGGATGCACATGCGATCTCGATAAAGCACCTTGAGCTACAGATGACTTAGTTGTCTACTTCAGTGAACCAACACCAACCTTGCACTCTTCCAAGCAACACTATCCAAAACCCAAAGAATGATGGGCATTACATGTCAGTAATTAATCAAGGAGGTAAGCAGACCATTGATTCACCTATGTCATCTGTAGTAAAAGCGGATATAAGAAAGGAAGATGATATAGCAGAATCTAGTGGAGAGTTGGGTGATGCAACAATGAAAGAAGTAGAGTTATCGCAAAAATTGGTCCCCATCCCTAGACCTCCACCACCATTTCCACAGAGATTGGTGAAGAAAACGGATGATAGGAAATATTGCCGATTTATCACTATGTTGAAGTATCTCTCCATCAATGTTCTGTTGATAGAAGCTTTAAAGCAAATGCCCGAATATGCTAAGTTTATGAAGAATATGGTGAAAACGAATAGGTTGGTGCGTTTTGAAGATGATGATAGAATGCAACATTGTAGTGTTATTGCCACAAGGTCTCTTGTGCAGAAGAAGGAGGATCCAGGTGCCTTCATTATCCCAGTTTTGTTTTTCACAACTTGGCTCCATATCTGGATAGACTCACGGAACTCAGTATTGGTAACTTTTCCTTGGGGTTGCACTTAAGGTGCATTCGGTACTCATTCTCCTCAATATTACGCCAAGCAGGACGACCTCTGACAATTCTTCATGGAGGCATGATTATCTGAAAAACACGTGCAAGCACGAATTTGAAGGAAAATTTTAAGAGATCATGCTCTAATGCATGAAATGAGTGTGAAAGAAGTGAAATTTTCCTAAGTGATGCACACTCTTAATTTTAGATGTGGCACGCTTCACATCGATAACTAGGACACTACAGACACAACTTTATAGAGTCCCTAGAACTCTTAAACTCTGTGCTTTGATGCCAAGTTTATCACTCCTTGAGCCTACACTCTGGGAGGGACTGACACTCGAGAACAAATGTTAGCCCCAAGAGAACCCTTGGCATGACTTACTTACTCAGTGGAAGACTCTAAGCATTATTACTATGATAAAATGCACTTAACTCAATTATTTGATAAATAACTAAGAATGTTAAAATTTCAACATTCAACTTGGCCAAAATGTCAACCCAAGTCATAACATAGGAAAAATAACGTATAGAAAACTGAACAACTAACTATCTATGAAGCCTCTAAAAAAGGAGGGATATCGGGATAAGCCTCGATCATCCTAAAAATGAAAGACTAAAGAATAATAAAATAGGATCCTCCAGAGTGCAAAGAGGCTCACCAATTGATTCTGAGTGCTCAAATGGATCAACGAGGCATTGCGTGTTAATCTTGGTTACCTGCGTCTGCATTATAAGACAATGCAAGCCAATTGGCTTTAGTACATTGAATGTACGAGTATGCTAGTTGGAATTCTAAAAACAACATAGACTAGAAAAGAATCTAAAGAACTAACCTGACTCAACTCAACTCAATATAAATAAACTCATTCAATATAAATCAGTTTAAACCAAGTGCAACATCAAGAAAATATGTTTAGAACATGAAGTCAACTCTGTGTGTATACAAAAATACATATAACTCTTAAATGTATGTAAAATACAATAAAATGTGTATCGAAAAATACAATTACTTTTATGGGAGTTTCTCTAACCAACAACCATCACGTAAGAGTTAATGTGATGATACAACATTTTTCCTCATGCTTTCATGGCTGTCCTTGAAACACCTCGTATCCAAAACTGACCAAAAATGAAAATTTTTAGAAGTTGCAAATGCTAACAATGGAGCCAACTACGAACCGTCAGTCAACTTACGGTTCACCAATCAACTCAGTCGATGGGCCATCCAATTTTTAGCACTTAACCACAAATGAAAGTCGACCAGTACGGACCATCGTTCAACTTACGATCTATCAGTCAACTTCGTCGATGGGCCAGCTCACTTTCAGCCTTGAGTCGCGAACGACGGTGGACCAGTACGAACCGTCAGTCAGCTTATAGTCCGTCATTTGACTCTATCAATGAGCCATCTGAATTTCAATCCTCAGTGGTGAATGACGGTCGACCAGTATGAACCGTCAGTAAACTTACGGTCCGTCATTCGACTCCGTAAATGACTATGATAGCAGTTAATTCAAGGGTCTTTTGTTCTTTTCCTATTTTGTTAGACCCCTTAAATGCGTCATTTAGACCATAAATCATGAGGTTTTAGTCATTTGAATCCTAGAAACATAACTAGAACTTACCTAAGTTAAATCATCAATCAAAACATAGAAAATTAGAAGCAAGAGAGGAGAAAAAGGTCAAGAACCCTAGTTCAAGAACGCAACAAGGTTCCATCATTTACAACCCCAAAATCTAAGGATTTCTCCATGAAATTCGTCACCAAGTTGTGGGATTTCACTAGTGGATGCCTTTGACCCATTAGGTCCCTACAATTTAGTCAGTTTCTTGATTCCCTTATTATTAATAGATGTAGAATTTCTAGAATTACATCAGATCATCATGAATTAGTTATTTATATGTTCCAAATCAGATTATCATGTAACTATTCAGTTTATTGCATGAATTTCTGAACCCTAGCTACGTATTTCTTTAGTTCTCTCATAACACATACTAGGTCAAATATATCACTCATTCAGTTATACATGCCTCAATTATTAATGCATCACTATTAGATTAATTGTTGCATTCTCAGTTTGCATGTTTATTTTTGAGCTATCCAGTATTACAGAAACATAGTCATAATGTGTTAATCACTTAATTTGTTGGGAGTAGCATAATACCAGGTTGGACTAGGGTTCAGCGTACCCAAATAGTCCCAGAACTGCTAGCCAAGTAGGTTGTAAGTCCCCTTTGTGGACATCAGTTTAGTGATCACGCCAGCATAACTTTATACCTCCAGAAAGATATAACTACCCCTTAATCACTTACACTGCCCCAAATATCTGACTACATTTTCCAACTGAAATGGAATATTACTATCGAAATTGAATTGTACATCCAGAATAGTATTGGGTCATTTCGATGGGGCATATACAACGAACTCCACATTTAGCTCATGTGGTTTCATTATCTATTATTAGTAGCTTCCATAGTTAAGTTAGACTCAATTGCACTGACCATATTTACAGTTTAGTTAGTATTCAGTCTCAGCATGTTATAAATTTTTTCATTGCATCCAGTTAGCTCAACATTCAATACATCAAGTTCAGAATATTATACTTGCTTTTGTTCTTTTTCAGTTATGTATTATTTCAGTTTTACTCTATCCTACAAGCTCAGTACCTTTCAAGTACTAACTCATATGTGCTACATCTTCTCGTGATGTAGGATAAGGTTCTGAGCATCCAGATCAAGCTTAGATCGAATCCTAATCTCCATTTAAGAAAAATCAGTTGTTAGCCCTTATTCTCCGAGGACAATATTCATGAGTTTCTGTTAGTATTTTCAGTCCTTTAGTTTCAGTTTTGCTAGACTTAGTTGGGGCTTGTCCTAGCATTTCTAGTCTGTTAGAGACTATTTTCATACATAGTTTGTTTCAGCTTAGTATTGATTAATATTTTCTTTGTATTAAACTTATCAGTTTCCATATATCTCAGTTATAGTATATGGGTATTCCCCATATTTTCATTTTAATTATGATTTAGCTTCTTTATTTACTCAAAACATAACTTAAAAGCTCTCTTGGGATTGATCTTCCCTTTTCTTGCTCAAATGTGAAAACTTTTATAAAATCTTTGGGAATACATAGTTCTCTTATAGCTTTTTGATGAATGAACTCAACTATTTACTCTTTGCTTAACTTGGAACTTATGTCTTAAAACAAAGTTAAAACTTTTGTTAAAGACTTTTGAAAACTTTATGAACTTTGTTTTGACTTGCTCTTAACTTCTAGACTTGACTCTTAACTTCTCTTGACTTTGATATTAACTTTGATTGAATTGGATTATGGATTCAAGGTTCATGATCTCATGTTTATCGATGATTTCATGATGTTTAGATGTACCTTAGAGTGTTGGAATCAACAAGATAATATAGGTACATTGCTAAGGAACAAGTACGAAAAGGTGGAGAGAAAATGGCGAGAACCGGCATCCCTGGCGCTCTGAGAGGTGTGGGGTGACAGGCCTCAAAGTTCAGAGAGCTAGCTGTGGTGATCTGGCTGGCACGACATGCCAAAGAACAAAGTTTAGAGGAACTTTTGTGGTGCTCTGCCATGCGCGACGCCCAAAGCCTTGCCCAGAAAATCCCCAATTTTTCTCCTCTGTTTTACATCTCTAAACCCTCTAAATTTCAAGGGTTTTTACCCAAAACACTTGGAATCATTTATAACCTCAATATATGATAGATTCAATCAAAAATTTCACCCGGAAACATGAGCCAATCCTCAAGAAACTTCAACAACACAACCCACAAGAACTCAAACGAATATCATCAAGAACTCAAAGGATTTACTTTCAAATCAAACATATTTCACTGAATTGAATCATGATTGGCGTGTGGTCAACTAATCCAATGCTATGTGATCTCACATACGCTGTTGGGGTTACCCCTGAAGAAATCCACAAGCTAAACGCGATGATCTTGACGAATCTTGAACATCCTTCTTCTTTCTCCTCTTTTTTCCTATTCTTTTCTCTTCTCTCAAAACCCTAACTTTTTTTCTAAAAACGTACTCTGACTAAGATCAGTTTAGACCCCAACTAATTACCTAAAACGAAATAAAATAGTTTGGTAAGGAAAGGACCATAATGCCCCTCAAAAATACGGATTGGACTTTCTTATTCGAACAGTACAACTTCTGAAGGGCATAACTCACTCAAACAAACTCGAAATCGCGCAAACTCGGCGGCGTAGGAAATATTATGCAAAAAGATTTCCAATCATATCTGAAAGTACACCTAACTCATTCATAGTTGGGAATTACGGTTGTTTGAAATTGACCAAAAACTCAACTTTCCTAACTTAAACAAATTTTCAGATTTCAATTCTTTCCAAAAAACACTATCTCCAATTGTTAGCTTCTTCCTATTTATTTAAATTTGCAAAATGTTACCGAAGGGGCGGTCCTACGGTAAATCATCTTTTCTTTGCTGCTAACTCCTTTTTATTTTGTTCATTTAATACTCAAAGTGCAGTAAAAATTTCTGAAATTCTAAAAACTTGTGAACTTTGCTCGGGACAAAAGTTGATTTTGACAAATCATCAATATATTTTAGCAAAATTTCTACCGAGGAAGAAAAATATAATATTATAGCTAAGATAGGACAAATACAGAGAGATAATTGGGGACTTTATCTAGGATTTGTGGTAGTTTGAAGATCAACGAAGAAAATGCTTGAGTATATCCAAAGAAGAGTTAAACTAAGATAAAGGGTTGGAAGAGTAGGTTTTTAAGCCCCGCATGCAAAGAAGTCATGCTTAAGTCAGTACTTTATTCTATTCCTTTATATTCATTATCATGTTTTCAAATTCCCCATAACATAGGAAAGGAGATTATTACTATTTTTTCTGATTTTTGGTGGGGGGGGATGAGGGGAAAAGAAAAATGCACTACGAAAATGGTAAAAACTTTGTGAGGGAATGTCCCAAGGGGCCTTGGTTTTCAAGATCTAAGACTTTTTAACAAGGCTCTATTGGCAAAACTTGCCTTATTTTAACCCCAGAGGATTCTTTGCTTCATAGGATGCTAATAAGTAAATATTTTCCGAATACTTCTTTCCTAAGTGCAGGATGTCCCTCAACAAGTTCTTGGATTTGGAAATGTACTATGTGGGCACGACATTTGCAATGAGGAATTCGATGAAGAGTAGGAGATGGAGAAAACCATTACGGTTTGGAGTGATCCTTAGATTCCTAATTCGATCGGTTTCAAACCCCTACAAGGACATACACAAATAAATCAAAATTTGAGGGTAAGCGACCTTATATTTATATATCAACACCATCATATATGGAATATCCAAGATCTTCATAACCACTTTTGCCCTAATGATATCAACTTTATTTTGTCTGTCCCAATATCTAGCACTTGAAATTCTGATAAATTTTTATAGCATTATACAAATTCAGGGAAGTATAAGGTAAGATCTAGTTATCATCTAGAGAAAAGCTTAGCTAATAGTATTGACCCTAAAACTGAAAAACCTCGAACTAGTTAAAACATTCAGTTCTTCTTGTGAGAGGAGACAATAATTTCGTGAACATTCAGTTCTTACTTGATAGTTAAAACTCGATCACCAACATTGCCGCCTGAATAGAACACTCATCCTCCATAAACTGCAAGGTTTACATATAGACTAATAAATTACTACACGTTGTAGGAGAAATCACATTAGATTAGTACTGAGTGGCCAGAACACTCAAATGGAGTTGAACATACACCTGCACAAAATACCCAGAAGCCCTTGTAACGTTGATCAAAAACAAATATCAAAATACTTCGAAACATGCAAAAATGACTAAAACATGTCAATATATAAACAAGAATCCAAGTGATCATACAAGGACCTCATCCAAAGTCCACATTATACCACAACCTTTGTCTGTAAACATGCTCCACAACAAATGATTCATCATCCTCCCAACTTCTCATTTCTTCTGGAGAGATTTGAATTTGAGTATTTTAACCTAAAAAGTATGTCCTTTAATCCTAGCGATTTTAAAGTAGCTATAAGAACTTGAAAGAAAAGAGGAACAAAGCTGGACAATCAAGTTTCTCCAAAGCAACATTTCTGAAACAATGACTCCTGAGTCATGTGTGGAAAATTTAGACCACTGGAGCTTAGAAGAAGAGAAGTACACCATTCAGAATTATCTGGTGAAACTGGACAACTAGGGATTTTTTTTTAAAAAAAATCCCACTCAAATTATCTGGCAAATTTGGACAACTGGAACTTAGAGAAAATAGAAATATCCCATTTAGTGGCCATACATAGAAAAGAAAAACCATGAAAACACAATCCAAATCATCCTAGCTACTTCAAGATGCTAATACGTTCCTCAACTTCAAAATAGTACACTCACATTTATTTTGTTGTTTTATAGGTAAGCGATTCAAATGAGTAAATACAACAAATACTATAAGAACAGGAGTTAAACATTATCAAAACCACTGTAATGACTATAACAGACTGATTCTTAAAAACTCTTTAATCTTGTCCCTACTCATGTTTGGTGCATGAACCCACCTAACTAATTGTGTAGATAACACTACTGAATCCAAAGAATCCTAACTACGTCAAGATGCTAATAACTGATATTCAAGAGGGGGTGAATTAACAAATCACTTAGTCAACTACCAGTAGTTGATAGTCGACTCACTTGCAAGTTAGTAGGAAGATAAAAAATAATGGAAGGAAGCAGTAAATAATAGACAAAAAAGGTTTTATCCTGGTTCGGATCACCAATGTGGTGTATAGTCCAGTCCTCTTAGGTTTCAAGGGTTTTCTTAAGAACTTTGAAGAGATCTTCGTGTTACATCAATTTGAGACTTTATCCCATCTGATATTCAAATCATATTTCTACATTGACACTACCTCTACTTGTATACCTACACTCAATTTCTTTCTTCTCTTTTCTTTTCAATTGTATCACTCTCGTGTTTACAAAGCTTTATGAAAGACAAAAGAAGGTTGTTTGCTAAGCTCAAGTGAAGTTGCATACTTCACACTATAATTTTGGGACGATTTGATAGATGATGACTTGTGCTCTTTGTAAGGAAATAACTCAAGGGATTTATCTCAATCAAAGATTAGTTTAGGGAGTCCTTGATTGAGGCGATTTTGTTGATCTGTATCAATGTAGTAACTCTCTTCCTATGCTTTCCTTTGTTGGTTTGATCTTTTCCTTGAATGATCAGCAGACTTCTTTACTTATGGCTTTATTCATGGTTCTTCCCTTTCTTGATGATTCTGTTTTGACCTGTGCCAAGTGTGCGAGTGTTCTGCCTCTTTTAGATTTTCCTTTTTGTGCTAATTAACCATATATTCCTTTCCTTATATTGTTCCTTAGATTGAGACAATCTTTTCCAGTGATTCTTTGCAGCTTAAGAAAATATTATTTTCTTTCTTGAAACCGTATGCGCTGGATAACTTCCTTTTTGAATTTGTGACCTGCGAAAATTGAGATCAACACGTAAATTATATGTTTTAAAAAATGACTAACTCTAAGGAGTTAACAATCTCCCCTTTTTTTATAATGACAATATTGCTCACAATTTTAATAGTAATCTCGAAAATTAATTTTACTAAGAAAGTCAATTGTACTTCCTTGAGAGGTTATGTCTTAATTCAGCGATGGGTGTAGATCCCTCTGTCTTAGCAGCTCCCCCTCACTCACAGAGAAGTATGGAAGGTAGACATGTTTTCTCCCCCTTTGTCATAATAAAAAAGAATAACTAAAAGTAGACTAGATTAAAGCAAAAAAAACAAGCAGCAGATACCAGAGTAGTCTAAGATTCAGAGAGACATATAACAGTAGTCCAAAAGATAGAGAGGGATAGGCCCCTTTTGAAAATTAGTGCACAAAATAAAGATTCAGGCACCAGAGTTAATGACCACCCCAAAAGTTCTTAAGGGGGTTGATCACTTTCTCACAATAGGTGTTGTACGAGCATTACACATTCCGCGAGAGACTGGAGTATGAGGTTTAGACTGCAACAACAAGTTTATTGTTGGAGGAGTTGACTCCACTTTTGAGAGAGTCAACTTGTTTGATCAAGCGATTAACAGTTGAGGTACCTTCTTGCTTGATCCCTGTCATAGTAATAAGCAACTTACTAATATCAGTGCTAGTGTCCTTCTGTAAACAAAATACCTTTTCCACAACATCATGAAGAGTCTCAAAGTTTCATTCCACAGCTAGAAGTCTAGTTTTGACTTCTTCATTGTCCCATAGTAAAAGAGCATCGAAATCCACCGAAATTTTTGAGGTCATGGGACAGTAAGCAGGAGCTTTGATTGAGTCATTTTTCACCCATTTTTCACCAACCAGCACATACCTCAAAATAGAAAAAGTGCGAGAATCATAAGTTGCATGTATAAGAGAGAGAGTAAACATAGAGAGATCCACAAGACTATCTACAATAATCCTCTAGATGAGTAAGCCATAGGGCAAATTCACTGAGGTATTCAAGTCTTCAGCACTTTCCCACATATATGCCTTTAACCATTCTTCCCAGTTGATTGGTTATTTTTTCAGCAAGCAGTAGAGAACAAAGACGTCACAATTAGAGATGTTGCTCAAGGAGCCCTTTCTGGGAATGAGAGTCATTGCCACAATATGTGCGAGAATACGATTCTCAAAAGAGAAGAATAAGGGCCCAAAGTCAGAGATGTTCGAGTCGGGTTCAGCCATGACTCGCTTTGCACCTTCCAAAGAGATTTCAAAGTCATCGGGTCATGTTCCATTCATGCATGGTATAACCCAGAGAACTTAGTACCAAACACATCTTCGAATAGTTTTTCATTGATGATAAAGTGTTTGCCCAGTACCAATGTTTCTAACACATCACTATTAGGAGAGACACAGAGATTTGCATAGAAAAGTCTAATCGCTTCGTTGAAAATATCAAGACCACACAGTCTAAAGAAGAGAGACAATTTCAGAGCTTTGAGATATGAGCTTATAGACTCCTTTAATTGATTGAGGTTGACCACACAGCCGGGTACAATGGGGTGAGTTTTGAAGTGATCATACCTGTGCTTCTATTCAATACCCCAGAATCGTTGCATGTCCGCTTGAGAGAGAGATCCCATCACCAGGAGATGAGGCTTCTTTGATGCTTTCTGCTTGGAAGTAGAATCTCGTTTCATCGAGCATTTGGACAAAGCAACCATGGATCTTGTGGAGGAATCAGAAGAGAGAGATTGTATGGACTTTGAAAGAACTCGAAGCTAAAGAGGATTTCTTGGAAGTCATGGAGCGAGTTTTAGTCATGGTGAGAGGGAGAGAGGGAGATAAAGAATAAGTAGAGAAAAGAAAAAAGAAGAGAAGAAGAGAGAGAAAATGAAGGAGATCAGATGTGAAAATGAAAAGGATTAGACAGAAAGAGGGGGAAGAGGAATGGACGGCGGTAGGTCATAAATACAGAACAAAAAACAAGAAAACACATTAAAAGAATAAGGAAATAATATATAAAATAAATAAAGTACAGCATTTTAATCATAACATTTAATTCCATGGCGATCTCGGAGAAAACAAAATCCTTCTTCAAGAAGTGGTTTAGTAAAAATGTCAGCTAGCTAATTTTCAGAGTCTACAAATTCTAGAGAGAAATCACCATTTTCAACATGATCACGGATAAAATGTTGATTTATGTCAAGATGCTTAGCCCTGGAGTGATGCACGGTATATTTAGATAGATTTATAGCACTAGTATTATAATAGAAAATTGGAATAGCTTCATAGGTAAGATCATAATCAAGTAATTGATGCATCATCCATAAAATTTGAGTACCACTACTTCCAACAGCTAGGTATTCATATTCTGGGGTGGATAAGGCAACCGAAGCTTGTTTCTTGCTATGCCATGAGACCAAAGGGTGTCTCAAAATTTGGCATGTCCCACTAGTGCTTTTTTGGTCATTTTTGTCACCTGCGAAGTCAGCGTAACCAATTAAGTCAAAATGAGTAGAATGAGGATACCATAGTCCAGTTCCGTTGTTCCAATAAGGTAGCAAATAATTCGTTTTACTTTTGTGCGATGTGATTCCTTCGGAGCAGCTTGAAATCGTGCATACTTGCATACATTATACATTATATCAGGTCGACTAGCTCTAAGATATATTAATGAGCCAACAATACCTCCATACATATTTTCATCCACGTCTTTTCCAGATGCGTCAGTTTCAAGACACGTGGATGGACTCATTGAGTTACCAAAGGCTTTGCCTTTTTTGCGTTCAAACTTCTTTATTAACTCCTTTGTATAATTTGATTGACTAATGAATGTTCCATTAATTGACTATTTGATTTGAAGTCCGATAAAAGAATGTGAGTTCTCCCATAAGACTCATTTCAAATTCTACTTTCATTAGATTTGCAAAATTCTCACACAAATAGGGATTAGAACTTCCAAAAATAATATCATCAACATGAATTTGGACTATAAGAACGTATAAACCAGACCTTTGAATGAAGAGAGTTGTGTTAATTTTCCCCCATTGGAAATTATTATGTAGTATGAAGGAAATTAATCTTTCATACCATGCTTTTGGAGCTTGTTTAAGTCCGTAAAGATCCTTGGATAGTTTATAAACAAAATCAGGACAAGACTGATTTTCAAAACATGTGGGGGGGCCTTTTTTTTGAAAACTTCTTATTTTATAAAACCGTTTAAAAATGCACTTTTCACATCCATATGAAAGTGTTTAAAAAGCTCGAAAGAGGCATAAGCAAGCAAAATTCGAATAGATTCTAACCTTGCCACAGATGCAAAAGTTTCACCATAATCAATACCTTCTTGTTGCGAGTAGCCTTGAGCGACTAGCCTTTCTTTCTTTCGATTAACTTTGCCATTTTCATCAAGTTTGTCTCAAAAAACCCACTTGGTTCCTGTAACAGAACAATGTTTGGTCTTTCTATTAGAGTCTATACATGATTTCTTTCAAATTGATCAAGTTCTTCCTTCATTGCTTTCACCCGTGATTCATCTTCTATAGCTTTGTTTATTTTTTAAGGTTCCATTTGAGATATCAATGCAACAGAGGCTTGTTTTTTTAGGGAATATCATGTCTGAATTCTTTCATTTGGCTTGCCGAGAATAAAGTTTTCAAGATAATTAGTATTATGTCTCCATTCTCGTGGAATATTTGATCTCTCAATTGGAGTAGTCGACTCTACTTCTGCAAAAGTTGACTCTTCAATCTATATTTTGGAACTGATATTTGCAGTATTTTCAGTTGTTTTGATGGGGGTGATTTCATCGTCACCTCCTGCACTTTCCTGCATTCTTGGGTTAGCGTCATCAAATACCACATTTACGAATTCTTCAACACTTAAGTTTCTTTTATAAAAACACGAAAGTCTCTACTCATAAGAGCATAGACTAAGAAAATACCTTCGTCGCTTCTTGGATCAACTTACTAAGGTTGTTCTTACCATTATTGTGAATGAAGCACTTGCATCCAAAGAGATGGAAGTAGCTTATATTTGGATTCTTACCTATCCACAGTTCATAGTGAGTCTTCTTTAGGATAGGTATGATTAAACACATGTTAAGAATGTGACATGTAGTGCTCACTGTTTCTGCCTAAAGTGATCTGGTAAAGCTTCTATCCAAAAGCATTGTTCTTGCAGTATCTTGTAATGATCGATTTTTTCGTTCAACTACTCCATTTTATTGAGGAGATCTGGGTGAAGAGAAATTTTGAATAAATCCGTTTTGAGCACAAAACTCTTCAAATGCCTTATTTTCAAATTCACAACCATGATCGCTAGGAATGGTTGTGATGAAGTAACCTGCTTCTCTTTGAAATTTTCTACGAAACGCTTCGAAGCTAGCAAAGGCTTCATCTTTATGATTTAGGAATATTATGTTGGGTTATCCCACATCGAAAGTGGAAGGGGCTGGTATCAGAGGCCGGGTGATTCAACACGATCACTGAAGATGGATAGTCCGAAGCTTGGAATCGAGAAGATTGATGGATCCGATTTCAGTTTCTGGAAGATGCAGATCGAAAATTATCTGTACCAGAAAAAACTTCACGAACCATTGACCGGGGTGAGGCCAGAATCCATGACGGAGGAGAAGTGGAATCTCAAGGATCGCCAGGCTCTAGGGTTGATCCGGTTGACTTTGTCAAGAAACGTGGCGTTCAACATCGTGAAGGAGAAGACTACGTCCGATCTGTTGAAGGCACTGTCAAACATGTATGAAAAACCATCGGCGATGAACAAGGTATATTTGATGCGTAGATTGTTCAATTTACAGATGTCTGAGAATGGATCTATTTCTGATCATATAAATAAGTTCAATATGATTGTGAGTCAACTCAATTCTGTGGATATTAATTTCGAAGATGAAATTAAGGCATTGATTTTGATATCATCTCTACCCAAATCTTGGGATACTATTATTGCTGTAGATTTAGCAGTTCCCGTGGATCTGAGAAACTGAAGTTTGATGAAATCCGTGATGTTGTTCTTAGCGAAAGTATTCGCAAATGAGAAGTGGCAGATTCATCCGGCAGTGCTCTCAGCGTTGACCGAAAGGGGAGAAGTAAGACGAAAGGCCAAAATCAACATGGTTGATCAAAATCAAAGAATCGAGGAAAATCCACGAACATATCAAACGTGACTTGTTGGAACTGTGGAGAAAAAGGGCACTTTCGGACGAGCTGTACAAAGCCAAAGAAGAAACAGAATCAGAAAATTGGAGATGACAATGATTATGTAAATTCAGCAGAGGACATTGGGGATGCTCTAATCCTTAGTGTGAACAGCCCGGTTGAATCGTGGATTTTGGATTCTGGTGCATCTTTCCATTCGTCTCCAAGCAAGGAGTTGTTCCAAAATTTCAAATCTGGAAATTTTGGAAAGGTATATCTTGCTGACAATAAAGCCTTAGAGATTGAAGGAAAGGGGGATGTTTGCATAAAGACCACCTCAGGAAACCAGTGGACATTGGAGGATGTCAAATATATTCCTCGGCTCAAGAAAAATCTGAATTCTCTTTTGTTCAGTTAGATAGCACGGGATATGCAGCAGAGTTTGGGAAAGGTTCATGGAAGATTGTGAAAGGTGCTATGGTAGTAGCTCGTGGCACCAAATCTGGAACCTTGTACACCACTGCAGGGTGTATTAACATGGTCGCCGTTGCTGAAGGTGCTTCCGGTTCATGTCTGTGGCACAACAGACTTGGACACATGAGTGCTAAAAGAATGAAGATGCTGGTTGAAAAAGGAGCATTAGAGGGCCTGAAGTCTGTTCATATGGGTCTTTGCGAGAGCTGTGTTATGGGCAAACAGAAAAGAGTAAGCTTCACAAAGACTCCTAGAGATCCAAAGAAAGTGCAGTTGGAAATGGTCCATACAGATGTTTGGGGACCATCTCCAGTATCATCACTTGGAGGATCCAGATTCTATGTTACCTTCATTGATGATTCTAGCAGGAAGGTATGTGTTTACTTCTTGAAGCATAAGTCAGATGTGTTTGCAACCTTCAAGAAGTGGAAAGCTGAAGTTGAGAATCAAACCGATTTGAAAGTCAAATGCCTAAGGTCTGATAATGGAGGAGAGTATGACAAATCAGAGTTCAAGGAATTCTGTGCAGCTGAGGGAATCAGATTGATGAGAACAGTTCCTGGTAAGGCAAGACAGAATGGAATTGCTGAGAGGATGAACAGAACATTGAATGAGCGTGCGAGGAGTATGAGAATACCCTGTGGGCTGCCCAAAACATTTTGGGCGGATGCTGTGAGCACAGCTGCATACTTGATCAACAGGGGACCATCAGTTCCTTTAGGGTTCAAGATTCCAGAAGAGGTGTGGACAGGAAAAGAACTCAAGTACTCATACTTGAGGACTTTTGGTTGCACTGCTTATGTTCATGTTGATCCAGAAAAGAGAGACAAGCTTGATGCCAAGGCTGTGAAGTGTTACTTCATATGCTATGGTTCTGATTTGTTTGGTTATAGGTTTTGGGATGACAAGAATAGAAAGATTCTGAGACATTGTGATGTGACATTTGATGAGTCTGTCCTGTACAAGGACAGAGAGCAGAAGGTTCTAGAGATTACAAAGCAAGTGGGAGTTGAGGTTGAGTTGGAGAAGAGTAACCCCAGAGACGTCGAAGCAGATACTCAACCAACTCCTACTGAAGAATCTGAAGTGGAGCATGTTACACCTGAGCAGGTGTTAAGGAGATCATCCAGAACCATAAGGGTACCAGATAGGTATTCACCTTCATTACACTATCTATTGCTGACTGATGAGGGGGAACCAGAGTCTTTTGATGAGGCCCTACAGGTGGAGGATTCGATCAAGTGGGAGCAAGCCATGGATGATGAGATGAGGTCACTTGAGAAGAACGACACATGGGTGTTGACTGAGTTACCTGCAGGGAAGAGAGCTTTGCTGAACACGTGGGTGTTCAGAATCAAGACTGAACCAGATGGCAAAAGAAGGTTCAAGGCTCGTTTAGTGGTTAAAGGATATTCACAAAGGAAAGGTATTGATTATGCTGAAATATTCTCTCCTGTTAGTGAAGTTAACCTCTATTCGAATTCTGTTGAGTATTGTTGCATCGGAGAATTTGCATCTAGAGCAAATGGATGTAAAAATAGCATTTTTACATGGAGATCTGGACAAAGAGATCTATATGCAAGAACTAGAAGGATTTGTGGTTCCAGGCAAGGAACACATGGTGTGCAAGCTCACCAGGAGCTTGTATGGACTAAAGAAAGCACCAAGGTAGTGGTACAAGAAGTTTGACTCCTTCATGACCAAGAGTGGATTCTGCAAAGCTGAAAAGGATCCGTGTTGTTACTTCAAGAAATACACTGATTCATATGTCTTTCTACTCTTGTATGTGGATGATATGTTGATTGCAGGATCTAGTATGAGGGAGATTAACAATCTGAAGACAAGGTTGTCTGCAGCGTTCGAGATGAAAGATTTGGGTCCAGCGAAGCAGATTTTGGGGATGATAATTTCTCAAGATAGATCTGCTTGCACTTTAAATCTATCTCAAGAGTTGTACATTGAGAAGGTGTTGAGCAGATTCAGGGCTAATGATGCTAAACCCAGGACTACTCCATTGGCAAATCACTTTAAATTATCAAAGGAGCAGTCACCCAAGACAGCCGAGGAGTGTGAGCATATGGCACTTGTTCCATATGCTTCAGCAGTTGGGAGTTTGATGTATGCTATGGTCTGCACTAGACCTGATATAGCACACGCAGTGGGAGTTGTTAGCAGGTACATGGCAAACCAGGGGAAAGAGCATTGGGAAGCTGTGAAGTGGATTCTGAGATATATGAGAGGTACATCCAGTACTTCACTTTGTTTTGGCAAAGGCAAGGTCACTCTACAGGGTTTTGTGGATGCTGATCTTGGTGGGGATGTTGACTCGAGCAAGAGTACATCCGGGTACATTTACAACATAGGTGGAACAGCAGTGAGCTGGATGTACAGGCTTCAAAAATGTGTTTCTCTTTCATCTACTGAAGCTGAGTATGTGGCAATAGCTGAAGCTGGGAAAGAGATGATATGGCTGGCAGATTATCTGGAGGAATTGGGCAAGAAGCAGAGCGAGAAGATTCTTTACTCAGATAGCCAGAGTGCCATACAGTTGGTGAAAAATCCGGTCTATCATTCGAAGACAAAACACATCAGAAGGCGGTACCATTTCACTCGCAGGGCAGTAGAGGATGGTGATATGTGTTTGGAGAAGATAGAGGGTGCAAAGAACCCGGCAGACATGTTGACGAAATGTGTTGATGTTGGGAAACTGGGTTATGCAAAACCTCGGTTGGTCTTCTGTAGTTGTTGCTACAGATGTTGCGGTGCGGTAAAGATATTGATGATGAAGAGAATTTTTTTGAGAATGTATTTTTGGATGATTGAATCAGTCTCCAAGTGGGAGAATTGTTAGGTTGTGGAGCCTGATTAATATTTGATGTACTGTCATATATTAATGTTTACGCGGTTTAACCTGCAACTAAATTTTAGGCTGTACTATTTATTCTCCATTTATTCTCTGTAACTAAAAAATACTCTGATTTATTAATATATATATATCCCACCGCCGTGGAAGTTTACTTACGGGGTGTTACCACGAAATATTGTTTTCTCTCTTTCTCTCGAAAGTTCTTGTGTTCTTTATTCATCAAGTGTGTGTGTGTGGATTCGATCCCAACAATTGGTATCAGAGCCCAGGTTGTCAACAAGTCTCAGCCCACCGGGAGAAACTGGGTTGTCGCTCTCTCTAGCCCAAGGCCCGATGTGTGAAGGGGGAGATTGTTGGGTTATCCCACATCGGAAGTAGAAGGGGCTGGTGGTCAATTTATAAGTGTGAGGGAAAGCCTCAACCTTTGAGCTAGCTTTTGGGTTGAGAAGGCCCAAGACTACCCAACATATTACCCATGTGAATCTTGAGAAATCATCAACAATTACAAAGGCATATCTTTTACCTTCAATGTTGGCAGTACGAGTAGGACCGAAAAGATCCATATGAAGGAGTTGTAGAGGTTTAGAGGTACTTACAATATCTTTACCTTTGAACGATGAAAGAATGTCCTTACCCATTTGACATGCATCACAGATATGATCTTTTTTAAAATTTAGTTTTGGCAGCCCAATCTAGTTCAAGCCTAAACAATATTTCAAGAACATGCATGCTTGCGTGTCCGAGCTTTCGATGTCATAGCCATGCCTTTCTACTGCAGTAAGACAGGTGAGATATGGAAAATCGACATTATTTAAGAGATAAATATTGTTTACTCTGTCTCCAATAAGTGTTAGTCTTTTCTCCAGATGTTTAATGATGCAGCTAGTGGTATTGAATGTGACGTGAAATCCAGCGTCACAATTAGTGTCACAATTGACTTATGCTGAGTAAATTATGCTTGAGTCATTCGACTAAGTATACTTAGACAAGATCGCATGATGAGTTGATTGTGATGGTTCCGACTCCGGTAACTTCTCCTTTAGCAATATCTCCAAATCTAACACATCCTCCATCTATTCTTTTTATTGTTTTGAAATTTTCCTTCTCGCCGCACATATATCTGGAGCATCCGCTATTAAGTACCCACATTCTCTTTTTGTAGGTTTTCTTGGATTGCTCCTGCAAGACAAAAAGATAAGTTTCTTTTAGGAACCCAAGTATTTTTGGGTCCTTGATGATTAACAATTTTTGATCTCCAAATCCATTTTCCAGAAGAATATTTTCTACAGTTAAAGGATTTATGACCAATACCGCCACAAGTTAAAGGATTTATGACCAATACCGCCACAAGAAAAACATACAATATTAGTTAACGAATTAGAAGAATACGGATGAGAGATGGAACTATTTGATCTGTTAGAATTATGACTTGGAGAGTTCCTTATGTACGACAAAATTCTGTTTGAGTGAACAGAACTATGGCTTGAAGATTTTTTTACACTATTTAACTGCAATTTTACTTCCTCCAATTCATCTGTTAGTAGATCAACTTCAATCTGGCTTGCTTCAAGAAGAATCTACCAATTTTTCTTTCTTGAGAAAGCTTGTTGCATTCATCAATGACTTTCTATAATTCATCAGTGACCATATCCAAAGAGTTTTGTAAGTTGTTACAGTTCAGACAATTATAAGACCTTACCTCGCTTGTTTCTCCCAATGCCATAAAACATAGGTTTGTCATTTCATCGTATACATCAATAGTTGTTTCTCCTTGTTCCCATGCTCCGATACTTTTTGGATCTTCATTTCGTCGATTGCTTCTTCTTCTTCTTCTTTTTGGACAATTTTGCTTGATATGTCCTGGTTCTCCGCAGTAGTAGCATCGATCTTCATTTCTTTTGAAGTCTTTTTTTAGGTCTTGTAGAGGTCATTGTCTCCTTTGTATGAGCATTTGTCTTACTCCACGATTAATGAGGGTCATTCCTTCATCTTGATTTTCATTGGCTTCTTCCCTAGTTTCCGACGTCTCAACAGTGAAAGCCATTGTTTTCTTTTCGTCGTCCTTGTTGTACCTTTTAATGTGATTTTGTTCATAAGCCACTAAGTTACCTCGAAGCTCATCATATCTCATGTTTTGTAGATCTCCGTCTTCAAGAATGGCAGCTTTTGTTTTCGATGCCTTGGGGAGGCTTCTGACAAGTTTACTGACTTGCAGCGAATTTGAATATACCATTCCAAGTGATTTTAGTTGACAAATAATTTTACTGAATCTTGACAACATGGATTCAAAATTTTCATCCTCGGACATTTTGAACAATTCGTATTCACTTACAAGGGAGCTAATTCGAGCTTCCTTAACTTTAGTAGTTCCTTTTGTCCCACATTTCTTTCGCAGTTTCGCAAGTTGATATTTTGTCATATTCAGCTCCTCTTACTTCATAATAAAACAAATTTATAGCTCTAGCGTTAGTCTTAATTACCTCTTGTTGTTCCTTATTAATATTGAATGATTTAGAATCAAAAGGTTTTGTAGTTCCATCCTCTTTAGTTAACCCGGTAATTAACTTTGGGCCTTTCTTTATGACTATCCAAGCTTGATGATCATTTGAGGAGACAAAGATTATGAATCTATCTAGTGAGCGTAATGTTGCCCATTGATAATGTGCATTTGATCTTTTCTCACGTGTGGTTAAACACTGAATTTGTGAGATTTGCTCTAACACCAATTGATATTCAAGATGGGTGAATTAAAAAATCACTTAGTCAACTACCAGTTATTGATAGTCGACTCACCTGCAAGTTAGTAGGAAGATAAACAATAATGTAAGGAAGCAGTAAATAATAGACACAAAGGTTTTATCCTGGTTCGGATAACCAATGTAATGCCAAGTCAAATCCCCTTGACCAATGTGGTGCCTAGTCCAATCCTCTTGGGTTTCAAGGGTTTTCCTTAAGAACTTTGAAGAGATTTTCGTTATACATCAATTTGAGACTTTATCCCATCTGATATTCAAATCAGATTTCTACATTGACACTACCTCTACTTGTATACCTACACTCAAATTCTTTCTTCTCTTTTCTTTTCAATTGTATCACTCTCGTGTTTACAAAGCTTTATGAAAGACAAAAGAAGGTTGTTTGCTAAGCTCAAGTGAAGTTGCATACTTCACACTATAATTTTGGGACGATTTGATAGATGATGACTTGTGCTCTTTGTAAGGAAATAACTCAAGGGATTTATCTCAATCAAAGATTAGTTTAGAGAGTCCTTGATTGAGGCGATTTTGTTGATCTGTATCAATGTAGTAACTCTCTTCCTATGCTTTCCTTTGTTGGTTTGATCTTTTCCTTGAATGATCAGCAGATTTCTTTACTTATGGCTTGATTCATGGTTCTTCCCTTTCTTGATGATTCTGTTTTGACCTGTGCCAAGTGTGCGAGTGTTCTGCCTCTTTTAGATTTTCCTTTTTGTGCTGATTAACCATATATTCCTTTCCTTATATTGTTCCTTAGATTGAGACAATCTTTTCCAGTGATTCTTTGCAGCTTAAGAAAATATTATTTTCTTTCTTGAAACCGTATGCGCTGGACAATTTCCTTTTTGAATTTGTGACCTGCGAAAATTGAGATCCACATGTTAATTGTCTGTTTTCAAAGACGACTAACTCTAAGGATTTAATAATAACTTCAGAAATAGTACACTCACATATCTAGTGTTTTTTTACAGGTAAGCCATCCAAATCAAAAAAATACAACAAATACTTTAAAACCAAAAGTCGCACATTATTAAAACCACTGTAGATACTATAACAGACTGCTTCATAGAAACCTCTTAATCTTGTCCCTTCTCATGTTTAGTGCATGAACCCACCTAACTAATTGTGTGGATAACACAACATCACTGTGCAAGTAATACTTGCTCATGGTAGATAACACACAAAAATTTCACTACTCTAGCACACGTACTCTATTTAAAGCTTCTAGGTAGATAAAGAAAACCAGAAGACTAAGGATGGAAACCTCTTCGTGTTGAATGAGCTAATCGTCCAAAAACATGGAATACAGAGAGAAGTACCTACAGGGGAAGACTCTGAAACTTCTATTGAAGAGTCTTCCATGGGAGAAGATGCAAGAAAAGACGATCTGCTGCTGGTACGAGAGATGAGGTTTATACTTCATTACAATAATTATTGGCATCCAACAACATACCCTTATCATCATTACCTCGTGTAACCAGAAAGAAATTGGCATAACCTAAACATGAAGTCCTTGGTTGCCTCGAGAAACAGAAGTGAGAATTTACAGCAAAGTCAAACTTCAATATATATCTGCGAACCTAGAGATTCCCTGTGCCATAAGCTAACCATACCATTTGACTCTCACTTCAGGGACAGAAGACCAAGCATTCTGCAAGACATTATTTTATGCAATTGAAAGGTCTGCTCATTCAATACTTATATAACAAAATCAGAGAACTTACACATGCAACTGTACTAACAAATCCATACATATCCGATTTTGTAAATACCCAATATCATCAACGTCTCCAGGCATCAGGAAAATGAACACACAAAGACTAGTTGCACTATGGCAGAAACCTTAAGAAAAACATCCTTGACCCCACCACCCAAACTTCCAACAGCCACAACCAAAGAGCAGAAACCTGCATCAGGGAGAAAATTGAAGCCTACCATATCAGATGAGACAACTTGTAGGATGGAACAATTGACTACAAGATTAAGTAGAGATATCAACTCCAAACCACCAAATACAGTTGCAGCTTTGTGAAAACAAGTAAGATCATGACATCAAAATCAACAGCTCTACCCCCATTAGGGAGAGAGGGAGAAAGAACATAGGTCTAACCGAAACCTAATTACACTGAGAATTCCGAGAGAAGTCCTACGAACTTGAACGCGTGAAGTCATGGTCGGATCCTCTTCACAAAAATGTTGTTTTCTAATATTATAGTTGGTCGTACAACATGACAAGAACAAATTAACGAAACATTTGTGACCGATCTATGAAGTGACAATTGGCTTAACAAATTATCTATTAAGTGACATATTATGAAGTATACCATGTGTGAAGTGACATTGACTAGGTAAATATCAATGATATAGCAAGAACTCAGAGAATGATAGAACAAAACTTATCTATAATCAATGTTAATTTCCACCGTATTAAGAAAATAAGTATAAAGCTAAACTAGAAAGAGTATTTAGAACAACAAGATTCATGGAAAAACTTCTAAACTTGCACGATGATCAAAATGGAAACTTCAGCCATATTCAGAAAATTAGTACAAATTTCAACTCAAAAGAGTATTTACAAAAGAAATATAGATTCAGAAACTTCCCAGCTTGCACGTTGATATGATACGTAATGAATTTATAAGGGTATCTCATGTACGGTTGAGTTTTTTTAGAGCCCTATGGCTCTGCTATAGTGATGCATGCTTTTGACCAAGCCACACCAACACTGATACATCAATCTCCCACATGTAGTTCAATCCCAACGGACAAGATAGTACTACCCTTGGCACTGGCGGACCTAGGATTTTCAGTCAGGGGTTTGAAAAATAAAAGTATAAACGTTTTAATAAGCCAACAAAACAAAATTTCAAGGAAGTAGTAGTATATAGATTTAGTGGCGCATCCTAAAAAATTTTTGTGTTTAAAACCCGACACTTTTAGCAAGTTTTATAAAATAAAAAACTAAAAAAACGTGAAAATGGAATTTAAAAAAACAACTGAAACTAAAAGGAAGAAGTAGTATATAGTTTTAGTGGTGGACCCTTGAATTTTTTTGGGTTTAAAATCACACTTTTAGCATGTTTTTAAAAAACTAAAAAAACTGAACTGAAATATGTTTTTAAAAAATACTGAAACTAAGAAAGAAAAAAATAGAACACCAACAGAGGGATTGAACCCTTGACGTTAAGCTTACGATTAAGGGGACCTGCAGTTGGGCTATCAATTTCTCTTTGTTATTGTGGAGGTTCAAAATATATATACACATAAATACATAAAATTTGTAATTCTTTACTGAGGGAGTTCGGGTGAACCCTCTGGAACCCACGTGGGTCCACCCCTCGACGTATGGTATCACAATATTTTCTAATCTCCATTAATTATTGTTTGAAACATATATCAACGTGAATGCGCTTCCCGGCGAAAGAAAAGAAAAGAAAGAAACAACTTCACTAACCACTTCGGCTAAAGAATAATAAAAATGTTACAATTTGAGCACGTCATTTATATACCTTCCTGAGGAACCTGAAAACAAGTTCAAATGCTTTTCAATTGACCTTTAAAGACCACGTTACTATTAGAATAGGAATAGGTTTATACAATCCTTTTTTTGAAACTTAGGTTTATACAATCCTATTAGAACAAGAATATGTTTATATAATCCTATTAGAATAGGAATAGGAATAGGAATACTAAATAGTATCCTATATCATGACCCAAAAATGGACGTGATGGCACTCGTCTTATCCCACCAAGACAAGTTAGCCTAAAACTCAACCATTACAATAAAAATGCGGAAATTTTACAATCAACTTAGTTGTCACGTGTACAAGCCTCTAAACTATTACAATTGATTCAAAAGAAAAACTCAAGTCTCAAATCAACTTGTTTCTAGAATAGAACAAGATCATAATTAAGGAGAAAGAAAGTCTGCTGAGACGACAAACAGCTACCTCACAAATCTCCAAGAAGTCTCGGAAAAGAAGAGAATGACAAGTACCATAAAAATTCAGGCTCATAACCTACAAAAATTTGTAGAAGCAAGGACACTACAAGAAAACAGTCATTTAGCTACAGACACAAATCCTAGCTAAAGTGATAAAATCCCTAGCTATTGTCAATTTAGCTAGGAAAATGACCCTAGTAGACCTTCAAAGTTAATAAGCTCTTAGCTAATTTTTATCTAGCAAATTATGTAATTCCTGTCTAATTTAGCGAAGATATCTCTGCTAGGCTCTTTTCGTAGCAAACAGTTTGCTACGATGTATACTAGCTAAATTTATGGCAAAATTTGTTTGGTAAATGTTGACTTTACTAAGACTTAGCTAGGAATTACCCTATCTAAACTTACAAATTCTCTAGATATTTTTCAAATTATACGTGGAATATTTTCCTTGCAAAATGACTAGCTAAAAATAGCTAGGGATATTTTGTAGATAAATATGGCTAGAAATTGTATGAAGGATACAAATATAATTTTCTATATTTGACACAAGATGAAAAATATATTTAAATCAAATCAATTTTTCAAAATAAACACAATTATAATATCATTAATCCTTGAATAATAAAGTACATGTTTACTAGCAAAAACATGTCTTAAAACATAAAAACAGTAACATAAATTTCTTAAAACATAAAATAGTAATATAAATTATATTAAGGTACATTTGGGGTTGAACCAAATCCATCTGGTGGTGGTTGAGGAGTATAACCAAGCATCCGAGCCACAGCAGCACGAACCACAATAGTAACTTGAGCTTTCATATTCTGCCGAATATCCATTTGCACATGCTCTTGCATATTCGTCATCCATTACTCCAACACGCGGTCAAGAAGCTGCTGAAATTCAGGTGTTTCAAATATTTGTTGAGTAGGAATATTTGAAGGATTCTAAGCAGTAGAGGATGCACAATTAGAGTTCTTTGAATCTGCCAGCAAACAATTTCTAGAACCAAGCCCATATTTTTTTCCTTTTTTAGTTCCACCAACTGTGTCTATCCAAGTTTTCAGTAATTGCTCCTCCAATACTGTTTTCAATAACTTCACATCTTCACTAGTTTTTTCTCCTTCATCTTCTCCATTTGTGGCTGTGTTTCTCTCCCTGTCTCCATCATCTACTTAAAGACCTTTTTCATTCCTTAATGTTGAAGTCTAACCCACCTTATCCTTAATTGTATTTGTAAATGTTTTCTGAAAAGGAACAAATATTAGCTATTACATTGTATAACAAAGCTATAAAGTGGCAAAAGGTGCTATGAAAGTACTCATTTTATTATGTAATAGAATAAATGGACAACAAGAAATAAACTTATATAATTAAAGGAGTAGAATACTGTAATTGATGAAGTAAACAATGAAATATATATTTGAACTAATACAAGAACATCTTTCCTAAATGTTATATTGAAACTAAATAGGTTCCTTATTCAAACCTTAAGGTGGAGTTTAAGGTGGAGTGAGAGTCAGACTAAACAAATATAATGAGTTCAATAAGAAATATACAGATGGGAAGAAGTTTGGAACAACCTGTTCATGTTCAACTGCCCACTAGTATGCCTTTAACCTATAACCCACCCAAGAAAACTGTTGGACGACCAGTAATTGTATTAGAGGCACCAGAAATAGCAAAACAGATCGATGAATGGAATAATTCTCTAGTAATGTATACATTGTGAAGCACTTACTTTCTCCTAACGGAAGCCCAGCAGTTCCTTTGGGATCAACTCACTACTCCAGTATGAGTTCAAATACTAATAGCAGTAAGCGTAGGTCTGTAGTCTTTGATTCTAAGAGTCTGGAGATTTTATGAATATTAGGCCTTATGTGCATATGGAGGTCTATAACCAGCAGATTCTTTCACTTATTGCTAGAACACTATCGAATTTGAGAAACAGTTCATATGATCGAGGACACTATCTCATGATGGAGAACCACCTAATTCTTAATGTGGACCGTCTTGTACCAACCTCAAGATCATCAGCGGGCAGTATGAGCTTTTCCATAGAGTCACCGAGGCAGCAGTTACCACTGTCTCATTTTTCCACAAATCAAGGGATTTGGTACACTTATAGAGGCTGAGCTGCAGCAGACATCTTTTTACTTCAAAACAGCTATGGTCAGGGTCTTTAGACCCTGATGCATCTGAAGTTCTTGTCAGACATAAGTTTGAGATGTTTGATCCAGTAAATCTATGTCATTCTTTGCATTCAAAGGTTTTGCTTTGGTTGAATGTCAAAACATAATGAATGCGGTGAGATCCAGGGAAATCATGTAGGAAAATTCTCTTTGGGGTGCTGGTCTGTGAGTAAAATTCATGGATAAAGGATTAGGTACGAAGGGGGCTATAATTAGTGCAGGTGTTGGTTCTATCTGCTATATTAATGTTGGAAGTGTTCAGAGCTGCTGGATAAAGGATGATGTCGTGCATGAGGTGAGAAAAACATTTCAAAAAGGTCCTCGGAAGGTTACAGATGGGTGCTAAAATTTTGTTTTTGTACCTGAGTTATATTACCACGATGCAAGCTACTACATTGTGAAATTCCAAAACCAAAACGATAAAGATAAAATCATGTTCACTGGGCATGTGGGGACTAGTGTAGCCAACAATGTATTCGACATAGAAAAAGAAGTTATAGTTAAACATCAAAAATGATTTTTATCTCCAGGAGAAGGTGTTGAAACAGAAATCTAAGACTCACTGGCTTGAAGTAGCAGGAGACAACAACAAGAAGTAGTTCATTATCTGTGTGAAAATCAGAGCCAACATGGATGATATTTCTATTTAAACCACTCTTGATAGTAGACAGCTCCTAAAACATGATGAAATTGAGAAAGAGATACTTCAATTTTATAAAAGCTTGATGGGTTCTTGGAATAATTGTCTACTAGTATTGAACTAATACAAGAACATCTTTTCCAAATGCTCTATTGAAACCATATAGGTTCCTTATTCAAACCTTAAGGTTGAATGAGAGTCGGGCAACAACAAAATACAACGAGCTCAGTAAGAAATATATAGATGGGAAGAAGTTTGGAACAACTTGTTCATGTCGAACTGTACTTCCACCACTGATATGCCTTTAACCTATAACCCACCAAATATAATTGATGTACGACCATTAATTGTATTACAGGCACCAGAAATAACGATACTGACCGATGAATGGAATAATGCTCTAGTGATGTATATGTTGTGAAGCACCTACTTTCTCCAACATGAGCAATTATATTGATGGATACTAATAGTTTGTTTATGTACCTGAGTTATATTACACGATGCAGGGGTCTACATAGTGAAATTCCAAAACCAAAATGATAGATATGAAGTCCTGTTTACTGGCCCTTAACTATTGGGGTGCGGAAACTCTTAGTATAATTTCTTGTCAACTAGAGAAACAATTGTCCGCGGACGTGTGTACTGCTAAACAAAAAAGAGTATCCTATACTAGAGTCTTAGTGAAAATGAATGTAACACAAGGTTTGCCAAAAGAGGTTGAATGGGTGCTTCTCGAACAAATACTTACAGAATTGGGATTTCCCAGTAAAATGATAGCATGGATAATGATATGTTTTAACTGTGAGATACTTGATATCTTTTACCACTTTGTTTAGACTCTAAGATACGTCGTTTTGACCCTAAATCATCAGATTTTAGTCAGTTTAAGCCTAGAAACATAACTAAAACTTACCTAAGTCAAATCATTAATAAAAACTTAGAAAAATTAGAAGCATGAAAGGAGAAAAAGTTCAAGAACCCTAGTTCAAGAACGCAACAAGGTTTCAGTAGTTCCAGCCCCAAAACCTAAGTGTTTTTCCGTGAATTTCATCACCAGGTATGTGGGATTTCACTAGTGGGTTCCTTTTACCCATTGGGTCCTTAGTTTTCAATCAAATTCTTGATTCCCATATCATGATTAGACCTAGCGTTTTTAGAACTTCAACACAACTTCATGAATTAATTATTTATATGTTCCAAATCAGATTTCCATGTTATTACTCAGATTATTGAATGAATTTCAGAACCCTAGCTATGTATTTCTTTAGTTCTTGAATTACACATGCTAGGTCAGATATTTCTGTTATTAAGTTATACATGCCTCAGTTATTAATGCATCATTATCAGATTAAATATTGCATTCTCAGTCTGCATGTTCAGTTTTGAGCTATCCAGTATTTACAGAAATTCAGACATAATCAGTTAACTACATAAATCAATAGGAGTAGCATAATATCGAGTTGGACTAGGGTTCAGCATACCCACTTGTCACGACTGGAATCTAGACCCCAGACGAGACCGGTGTCGTTGACCTCTGAGAGGTCGCAGACAAGCCTACTTACGTCATTCATACTTTATCTAGGTTAATTTTAGGGGAAAATTTGAAACTTTTTGTTTCCTTAACATACTTATTAAACATTCTGTTCATTTCATAATTGTTCACCATCAACCATCTAACATTATAAGATAAGTAACTAAAAGAAATAAATCAATAAGTATTAAGTGTATAATTGCCGAAATGGCATCAATACAAAGTCTGAATAAAAACAGGAAAGAAACGCTGGCAGAACATGCTCCACTAGCTCAACTCTAAAATTACGCTAGAATGTAAAACAGTAGCATCCTCGAAAGCATGAGGACCTACCAAACTCCGGATGGATGCTGACGTCCGGATATCTGCAACGACGATCCTGTAGTCCTATCGTCCACCTGTGCCTGTACCTAAAATAGTAAAGTTTGTAGGGGTTAGTACACACTTGTACTAAGTATGGGTATATGCAAGCACATACCACGGACATGCATGAGAAAGAATAGCTCTTTCCTAACAACATGATTTTTGGAAGTCAAGTCAGTAGACTTGCCAATTTGAGATTAGGAAAGTTAGTGAACTTTCCAAATTGAGTTAGTAAGGTCATGCCATGAGAGTAACATGCATCATATTAAATATCGTATTGCACACAGCACATATCATCTTCATATAGCACATATCATAGCACATAACACATAACACATAGCTTCTATTGTATCATTCATTCATATGCCATGAGACCTTGGAATCATGGACTTAACAATAAGACTTTCCAAAATGATGGCTCAACATATGGGACTTCAACTAGGGAGTCTTCATTAGCAAACACAGAGTCTGCTTCATTCATTCATACGTACTTCATTGCATTTCATTCATAGGCCAGTGTGAACACCAGCTATACCTAGGGTGTAGTTTAAGACTCTCATCGGGTTTGCTGTGCAATGATCAGTAATGACCTAATGTCATTACCTGAGTCTAGCTCACCTCTTGATTATCCTATCCTAACACCTTCGGTATCATTCATTTCTTTATGTGCTTTATTTGAGGCTGGCCTCATTCATTTATTGGGAACTTTAACTTTAACTGACATAGATCATGTGAGCATCATGAAATCCAGTGTCTCCCCCACACCGAAAAGAGGTGGAATCACCAGCCAAAGTGACCCAATAAACATGCTAGCGTACATGGGAATTTAACCCCGCCAGATCCCTATATTGGCAGTATAGGTTCAAAGACTAGGAGATATAAGGAGACCCATACCCGGCAAGCTGGACAGTCTCATCTCATGAGAGTTACGTGAACCTCCGTCCTTCCCGAAAGAAGGCATCACCGCTCATATCTAGTCTATCAGTGCTCAGTATAAAGTTCCTTTACATTCAACTCATACGTCATGGAAGTTGGCTTCTAGTATGAGGACATCATAGCTCAATAGATGATTTCTCATCTCATCATTAGTATTAAGTGTGTTAATCTCAATACTTTCATTAGAGTGTTCATAGAGACTGGTCTCTTCATTAACTTTACACTCTCATAGGTGAGTACGTTTTGGTAACAATTACTTAGGCTCATTTGAGATTGTTCTCATCTTTTACATTAGCCTCATATCATATTGTCACCACATTCTTCATTATTAGCATCTTTGCTTTTCATAGTTACTCACCTCTTATTATGTGAAGGTTCATTTCATCATATACTAATGCATTAGGTCTTTTAGTGTATCTTACACTCATACTTAACCCTCCTAGGGTTCGTCATTTCATTACATACATCTTAGGTTCACTTACTTTTGAACGTATGTTAGACTTATGTGTCTATACATACAAGCCATGGGGCTTCATTCATAATCCGCTAAGTGATTCTTACTTTCCTAAGATTATGTAGTACAAAACTTATGTATCTTGTATATATGCCAAGATCTTAATTTTTGATCTAAGTAGATGGCAGTATTTTGGAGATTTTACTCACGTATGACTTATACGTCAATACGGAGTTTTGGGCAAGGGAACCCAAATTTTGAATCACTTGAATATCATTTATATTTTTTTTTTCATTAATTTTATTTCTAATATTCATAACATAAGATTCTAAATTAAATCTCAACATTTATATTGAAGGATAAATTTTCTATTTTAATTTCACTCTTAATTAACCAAAGGGTTGGGGGTTCGAGCCCCCACAACCTCTTAAATTTTTAATTTAATTAAATTCACTAAAATGGGGAGGTTGTGGGTTCGAACCCCCACAACCCCCTTTATTTTTGTTTCATTTTCGCTGAGGGGGCTGTGAGGTGGTGGGTTCGAACCCCCACAGCCTCTCTATTTTTTTCTTTTAAAAAAAAACCTTTCCTTCGCGCTTACTGGGAGGTCGTGGGTTCGAATCCCACGCCTCCCCTTTAATTTTTCTTCTCTTTTCGCGAGGGCAGGGGCTGGTCGCGAGTTCGAACCCCCAGCACCCCCTTTATTTTTCTTTTCTTTTCGCGAGGGCAGGGGATGGTCGCGAGTTCGAACCCCCAGCCCCCCCTTTATTTTTCTTTTCTTTTCGCGAGGGCAGGGGCTGGTCGCGAGTTCGATTCCCCCAGCCCCCCTTTATTTTTCTCTTCTTTCCTTGCGAGATTGGGAGCTGGGTCGCGAGTTCGATTCCCCCCAGCCCCATTTTCTTTTCTTTTTTTTCGCGAATGCAGAGCTGGGATCGAATCCCCTTAGCCCCCCTTTCCCTTTTCCCTTTTTGCCTCGCGACCAGGAGCTAAGGGGTTCGAAACCCCTTAGCTCCCTACGATTTTTTTCTTTCTTTTTCACCCATCTCAACCTGTGAGGTCTTGGGTTCAATTCCCATTGACCTCACTTATTTAATTTCCCTTTTTAAAACCCAGAATTTAACACTTTTGAAGGGTACAAAAATCTGGAAATTTTAGTCCTTCTCCAACCATTTTTAGGTGCATTTTTTTCATAAGTTTAGATAGCTATAAGATGGTTATTCAATTCACAATACTTCATTACATTGAACATCACATTGTACACCCATTACACATATAAAATACACAATAAATACACAACTTATACACCCCAAAACAGTGACTAAAACACTGCCCTATCCACACCTACACATCAACTTTTCCGATCATGTTTTGATGATCATTATCGTGATTTCCCGCACATAAGCACGTTCGTATTTAATTTAAACACATCATTCATGCTAAAATCTTGCAGCACAACATACCCATCCTACAAATTTGTTTGGGAGCTAAGGACAAGGACATACGAAGGGGAACAACCTTAGTTTCAAGAGTTTAAGAAGCGTTCGAAAGAAAGTACTCTTGGAGAAAGAATTCCATGAGAGAAACCCATACCTTTTGACGTTGTTCAAGATTGAAGTTGCTGCCCAAACTTGTCTCCAACACCACGCCCAATGTACCTAAAGTTTCACCACCAATTCGACGGAAAACTCCCTTGCCTTAACGTTTTCAATTAACTTGCTTTCTTGGACTTTATAGTGAGTTCTTCAAGTGTGAAGAACAATTGTTGTATTATCAGTTCTTCAACAATATTTGGCAGAGAGCAAAAACGTTAGAGAGAGACTGAGAACGTGAGAGAGAGTTGAGAAATGTGAGGGAGAGAGTTATTAGGATTTAGGAGACTAACTTCAAGACTTAGTCAAAATAGGATTTAATTAACTTAATTAAAAATCTGATTTTTCCTTTTTATTAATTCAGCTTAATAATTATTAATTAATTAAATTAATTTATCAACCTTAAATAAAAGTAATTTAAATCATTGCTTCCACCTAGGTTCGAACCCGGGTGGAGCAAGACTCTACTCCAAGAGTTAAATTTTGGCTCTCTCTCCCAAAATTGCCCCTCCGTCTTATTAAATAATTAATTAATTATATATTTAGGGTAATTAGGATATTACCCTTAGCCTGGTAAAAGACCATTTTACCCCTAGACCTTCAAAACTTAAGATTTCTTCTTTTAAGTCCGGTAAAGACTCCTTCGATTAAATCTTAGTTTTCGAGAGCCTTACATGGTTGGTCCCAACCTTTCCAAGCTCAACTAACTCCCCAAGTTAGTTGACTTGGTCGTAGTAAGGGTTCTAAGGTCTGGTTCTACGCGTATCAGTCCGTGTGAACTTTGGTTTAATCGCAAGCATTCTTGACACCCTAAGTCTTGATCCTATTCATTTTTAGGGTTGTTACATTATCCCCCCCCCCTTAGGAACATTCGTCCCCGAATGACACTACCACTTCACATCGTAATGCCATTCAGATCATAATAAAATCAATATACATAGTCAATCAATAGCAATAAAACACGGAGAGATAAGGAGCCATACGTTTAAGAGTGGGAAGTCTAACCTCAAGAGTTGAAAAGGTGAGGGTAGCGGGCTCTCATGTCGGCCTCAGCCTCCCACGTAGCACCCTCAACAAGATGATTTCTCCACAATACCTTCACTGTGGCAATGTCCTTGTTTCTCAGTCGCTTGACCTGTCTGTCTAAGATCTCAACAGGTACCTCCTCATAAGACAAGTCTTCACCAACCCCCAAACCTTCAACAGGTAAGATTGATGCTGGATCACCTAGGCACTTCTTCAACATAGAGACATGAAAGACTGGATGAACAGAAGCTAGCTCCGCAGGCAATGCTAACTCATAGGCCACCTCACCCACACGCTGTAGGATCTCATATGGCCCCACATACCTCGGACTCAGCTTCCCTTTTCTACCAAATCTCATCACCCCTTTCATAGGTGATATTTTTAAGTAAACCTGGTCACCAACATCAAACTCTAAGGGCCATTTTCTGTTATCAGCATATTACTTCTGCCGACTGTAAGCAGTAGTCAACCTGTCCCTAATCACTCTGACCTTCTCTAAGGCCTCATGAATGATCTTCGGACCTAAAATGGATGACTCTCCAACCTCGAACCACCCAACTGGAGATCTACACCTCCTACCATACAGTGCCTCGAACAGTGCCATCCCAATGCTGGAGTGATAGCTATTATTATATGAAAACTCTATCAAAGGCAGATGGTCATCCCAGCTACCTCTGAAGTCAGTCACACACGCTCTCAACATATCCTCCAATGTCTGAATCGTGCGCTCTGCCTGCCCATCTGTCTGAGGATGAAAGGCAGTGCTAAGCTTCACCTGCGTGCCCAAGCTCTTCTGGAAAGATCTCTAGAAATGTGAAGTAAACTGAGATCCTCTATCTGAAATAATAGACAAGGGAATCCCATGCCATCTTACAATCTCATCAATGTAGAGTCTCGCATAATCCTCAGCTCTGTAAGTAGACTTCACAGGGATAAAGTGGGCAGACTTAGTCAATCTGTCCACAATAACCCATATGGAGTCATACTGCCTCCTAGTCCTCGGAAGACCAACCACGAAGTCCATATTAATGGCCTCCCACTTCCAAGTCGGAACCTCAATAATCTGAGTCAGACCACCAAGCTTAAGATTCTCTACCTTAATCTGCTGACAATTAGGACACTTGGCTACATATTCTGCAATGTCCTTCTTCAGGCCATCCCACCAATAAATCTGCTTAAGATCATGATACATCTTGGTGGAACCTGGATGTATGGAATATCTGGAACCATGGGCCTCTGAAACAATCCTGGTCCGCAAATCATCCACATCTGGCACACACAGCCTGTCCTGATACCTAAGTATGCCATCACCTCCCAAAGAGAAATACTCATTCATTTTCATCAGCACTGAGTCCTTCAGCTCCATCAACACAGGATCTAGATGCTGACCCTGCTTGACTTCAACTACCAAGGATGATTCCGAACTAGGATGAACTGAAACATCCCCACTAGTGGAGTCAACCAAACGCACACCCAGTCTGGCCAGTCTGTGTACATCTTTCACCTGCTCCTTCTTCTCATCCTCAACGTGGGTTGTACTTCCCATGCTCATCCTGCTCAAAGCATCAGCTACAACATTAGCCTTACCTGGATGGTAGTGCACATTCATGTCATAATCTTTCAATAGCTCCAACCATATCCGCTGACGTTGATTCAACTCCCTCTGTGTGAACACGTACTGGAGACTCTTATGGTCTGTGAACACATCCACATGCACTCCATACAGATAATGCCTCCACAGCTTCAGTGCAAACACCACAGCTGCCAACTCCAGGTCATGAGTGGGTAATTCTTCTCATGAACCTTGAGTTGTCTGGACGCATAGGCTATCACCTTACCAACCTGCATAAAAACACAACCCAAACCAACCCTAGATGCATCACAATAAACAGTGTAATTCTCACCACACTTAGGCAAAGTAAGCACCGAGGCTGAAGTGAGTCTGTGCTTGAGCTCCTGGAAACTCTTCTCACAAGTCTCCGTCCATTCAAACTTGGCTTTATTCTTAGTCAAAGCTGTCAATGGGGAAGCAATGGAAGAAAAGCCCTCCACAGACCTGCGGTAGAAACCAGCCAATCCCAAAAAACTACGGATGTCAGTGGGAGTAAGAGGTTTTGGCCAGTTCTTCACAGCCTCAGTCTTCCTGGGATCCACCTTGGAGCTGATCGAACAAATCATCTATTCTGGGAAGTGGATACTTATTCTTTATAGTGAGTTTGTTGAGCTGCCAATAATCGATACACATTCTAAGGGTCCCATCTTTCTTCTTTACAAACAACACTGGAGTGCCCCAAGGGGATATGCTCGGCTGAATGAAACCATTGTCAGTGAGATCTTTTAACTGCAACTTCAACTCTTTGAGTTCAGCTGGAGCCATTCTGTACGGAGGAATTGAGATTGGTTTAGTATCGGGTTCTAAATCGATACCAAAGTCAATCTCTCAAAGGGGAGGGAGTCCAGGCAAATCATCAGGAAACACATCTAAGAACTCATTCACTACACGTACTTAGTCTATGGAAGGAATGTCATGATCTAAATCATTAACACTCACAAGATGACACAATAACCCCTTGGACATTATTTTATTGGCCTTAAGGTTAGAAATCAAGGGATTAGGACAACTCGATTTGTACCCCTCCAAGACTAACTCTTCTTCATTAGGAAAGCAAAATTTCACCACTCTACTACGACAGTCCAAGCAAGCATAGCAACTGTGAAGCCAATCCATGCCAAGAATAACATCAAAATCATGCATGGGTAACTCAACCAAGTTTGCACACATAGTTTTACCACTCACAACTATTGGGCAATCCTTGTATACTCTATCAGTTCTTACATTCTCTCCTAAAGGTGTACTAACCACTATAGGATCATGCAGAACTTCAGGCAATATCTCAAAAGTAAGAGCAAGCAGAGGAGTTACAAAGGAAAGTGTAGACCCTGGATCAAATAAAGCATAAACAGAAGTTGAGAACACTTGCAGCATACCTGTGACCACATCAACGGACTTCTCTTGCTCCTCCCTGCCCTTCAGGGCATAGAAACTGTTCCTCTTAGGAGGCTCGGCTGCTGCTGCACCCTGTGGATTAGGCCTAGGCTGAGAATTACCTCCAGCCTGACCTCTGTTCTGTCGACAGCCTCTGACCATATGCCCACTCTTACCACAACCGAAGCAGGCATTAGTGCCCTGTCTGCACTCTCCACTGTGAGCTCGGCCACACTTAGCACAATTCTTCTTAGGACGTTGTATCTCACCTCCATTGCCCTTCTTGGGCTCAGGTCTGCCTCCTCTAGGTGTAACACTCCTCTGAGGATTAGAATTCCCAGAACTCTGTTGCCCCTTTTTGAACCTTGGCTGCTCATGGACGCCAAAGTTGTTCCTGTGGCCTCCATGACTTGGTCCTGCCTGATCTTGAGGCCTAGGCCTCCTAGCATCACGAACACTTCTCTTTCTGCGGCTGTCCTCTACCTGCTGGACATGCACCATCAACCTGGAAAGATCCATATTATCATGGAACATCGCAGATCGACACTCCACTTCCAGGTCCCCATTGATTCCTGTGAGGAACCTGCTCATCTCATCTCTTCTGTTAGAAACCAGGGAAGTAGCATACCTGGATAATTTCAACAAAGTTCAGTATTCTCCTCATTCTTGTTATTAAATACTAGGGAAAATAACATACCTTGACAGCTTAACAAACTTCAGGGAATACTCCCTGACTGTCATAGAGCCTTGTTTAAGGTTGATGAATTCCTCAACCTTCGCCTCCCTCATCTCCCTGGGGAAGAATATCTCCAGAAATGTTGTCTTGAACAGCTCCCATGTGACTGGCACTCCACCTAAGACACGGCTATCTTGCCACATCTTGCACCAAGTCTGTGCGACATCTTTGAGCTGATAGGAAGCCAGCTCAGCCTTCTCAATATCAGTGGCCCCCATAGCAACCAGGATCTTATGCACCTCATCCATAAACTGCTGGGGATCCTCTGCAGTCCTAGACCCTGTGAAAATAGGAGGATTTATCCTCGTGAAATCCCTCAGCCTGTCAGCCATGCTACGAACCGGTGGGTTCTCCCTCTGAACATCCTGCCAGTTGACCTGGGCAGTCATAGCCTGGGCCTGCATAGTAATGGCCTGTGCCATCTGGGCCAGATATGCCCTCACCTCAGCATCAGTCAACCCAGCTGGATTAACTGGCATAACTACTCCTTCAGCTGGAGCCTGGGGTGGAACTCGGTTGCCCCCAGCAGCTGCTCTTCCTCTCCTCTAACCAATAGCCCTCCTAGGGTTCATTCTCTAAAAACAACAAAAACTGATGTTAGATACGCTCATAACACCAAGAATCAGACATTCAGAAAAGCACGATAGGATCAGAAGAAGGGAAATTTTCCTACGCATCATGCAGTCTCTAATTCAGGATAGTGGTGCACTTCACTACCATGACTTAGAAACTACTCAATGTAGTTAATGTGAACTTATTATTTTCGTAATTTAACCTTGGATCTGATACCAACTTTGTCACTACTAGAATCTAGACCCCAGACGAGACCGGCGTCGTTGACCTCTCAGAGGTCGCAGACAAGCCTACTTACATCATTCATACTTCATCTAGGTTAATATTAGGAAAAAAATTGAAACTTTTTGTTTCCTTAACATACTTATTAAACATTCTGTTTATTTCATATTGTTCACCATCAACCATCTAACATTATAAGATAAGTAACTAAAAGAAATAAATCAATAAGTATTAAGTGTATAATTGCCGAAATGGCATCAATACAAAGTCTGAATAAAAACAAGAAAGAAACGCTGGCGGAACATGCTACACTAGCTCAACTCTAAAACTACGCTAGAATGTAAAACAGTAGTATCCTCGAAAGCATGAGGACCTATCAAACTCCGAATGGATGCTGACGTCCGGATATCTGCAACGACGATCTTGTAGCCCTATCGTCCACCTGTGCCTGTACCTAAAATAGTAAAGTTTGTAGGGGTTAGTACACACTTGTACTAAGTATGGGTATATGCAAGCACACACCACGGACATGCATGAGAAAGAATAGCTCTTTCCTAACAACATGATTTTTGGAAGTCAAGTCAGTAGACTTGCCAATATGAGATTAGGAAAGTTAGTGAACTTTCCAAATTGAGTTAGTAAGGTCATGCCATGAGAGTAACATGCATCATATTAAATATCGTATTGCACACAGCACATATCATCTTGATATAGCACATATCATAGCACATAACACATAACACATAGCTTCTATCGTATTATTCATTCATATGCCATGAGACCTTCGAATCATGGACTTAACAATAAGACTTTCCAAAATGAGGGCTCAACATATGGGACTTCAACTAGGGAGTCTTCATTAGCAAACACAGAGTCTGCTTCATTCATTCATACGTACTTCATTGCATTTCATTCATAGGCCAGTGTGAACACCAGCTATACCTAGGGTGTAGTTTAAGACTCTCATCGGGTTTGCTGTGCAATGATCAGGAATAACCTAATGTCATTACCTGATTCTATCTCACCTCTTGATTATCCTATCCTGACACCTTCGGTATCATTCATTTCTTTATGTGCTTCATTTGAGGCTGGCCTCATTCATTCATTGGGAACTTTAACTTTAACCGACATAGATCATGTGGGCATCATGAAATCCAGTGTCTCCCCCACACCAAAAAGAGGTGGAATCACCAGCCAAAGTGACCCAATAAACATGCTAGCGTGCATGGGAATTTAACCCTGCCAGATCCCTATATTGGCAGTATAGGTTCAAAGACTAGGAGATATAAGGAGACCCATACCCGGCAAGCCGGATAATCTCATCTCATGAGAGTTACGTGAACCTCCGTCCTTCCTGAAATAAGGCATCACTGCTCATAGCTAGTCTATCGGTGCTCAGTATAAAAATCCTTTATATTCAACTCATACGTCATAGAAGCTGGCTTCTAGTATGAGGACATCATAGCTCAATAGATGATTTCTCATCTCATCATTAGTATTAAGTGTGTTAATCTCAATACTTTCATTAGAGTGTTCAGAGAGACTGGTCTCTTCATTAACTTTACACTCTCATAGGTGAGTACGTTTTGGTAACAATTACTTAGGCTCATTTGAGATTGTTCTCATCTTTTACATTAGCCTCATATCATGTTGTCACCACATTCTTCATTATTAGCACCTTTGCTTTTCATAGTTACTCACCTCTTATTATGTGAAGGTTCATTTCATCATATACTAATGCATTAGGTCTTTTAGTGTATCTTACACTCATACTTAACCCTCCTAGGGTTCGTCATTTCATTACAGACATCTTAGGTTCACTTACTTTTTAACTTATGTTAGACTTATGTGTCTATACATACAAGCCATGGGGCTTCATTCATAATTCGCTAAGTGATTCTTACTTTCCTAAGATTATGTAGTACAAAACTTATGTATCTTGTATATATGCCAAGATCTTAATTTTTGTTCTAAGTAGATGGCATTATTTTGGAGATTTTACTCACGTATGACTTATGCGTCAATACGAAGTTTTGGGCAAGGGAACCCAAATTTTGAATCACTTGAATATCATTTATATTTTTTTTCATTAATTTTATTTCTAATATTCATAACATTAGATTCTAAATTAAATCTCAACATTTATATTGAAGGATAAATTTTCTATTTTAATTTCACTCTTAATTAACCAAAGGGTTGGGGGTTCGAGCCCCCACAACCTCTTAAATTTTTAATTTAATTAAATTCACTAAAATGGGGAGGTTGTGGGTTCGAACCCCCACAGCCCCCTTTATTTTTGTTTCATTTTCGCTGAGGGGGCTGTGAGGTGGTGGGTTCGAACCCCCACAGCCCCTCTATTTTTTTCTTTAAAAAAAAAAACTTTCCTTCGCGCTTACTGGGAGGTCGTGGGTTCGAATCCCACGCCTCCCCTTTAATTTTTCTTCTCTTTTCGCGAGGGCAGGGGCTGATCGCGAGTTCGAACCCCCAGCCCCCCCTTTATTTTTCTTTTCTTTTCGCGAGGGCAGGGGCTGGTCGCGAGTTCGAATCCCCAGCCCCCCCTTTATTTTTCTTTTCTTTTCGCGAGGGCAGGGGCTGGTCGCGAGTTCGATTCCCCCAGCCCCCATTTATTTTTCTCTTCTTTCCTTGCAATATTGGGAGCTGGGTCGCGAGTTCGATTCCCCCCCGCCCCATTTTGTTTTTTTCGCGAATGCAGAGCTGGGATCGAATCCCCTTAGCCCCCCTTTCCCTTTTCCCTTTTTGCCTCGCGACCAGTACGATTTTTTTCTTTCTTTTTCACCCATCTCAACCTGTGAGGTCTTGGGTTCAATTCCCATTGACCTCACTTATTTAATTTCCCTTTTTAAAACCCAGAATTTGACACTTTTGAAGGGTACAAAAATCTGGAAATTTTAGTCCTTCTCCAACCATTTTTAGGTGCATTTTTTCCATAAGTTTAGATAGCTATAAGATGGTTATACAATTCACAATACTTCATTACATTGAACATCACATTGTACACCCATTACACATATAAAATACACAATAAATACACAACTTATACACCCCAAAACAGTGACTAAAACACTGCCCTATACACACCTACACATCAACTTTTCCGATCATGTTTTGATGATCATTATCGTGATTTCCCGCACACAAACACGTTCGTATTTAATTTAAACACATCATTCATGCTAAAATCTAGCAGCACAACATACCCATCCTACAAATTTGTTTGGGAGCTAAGGACAAGGACATACGAAGGGGAACAACCTTAGTTTCAAGAGTTTAAGAAGCGTTCGAAAGAAAGTACTCTTGGAGAAAGAATTCCATGAGAGAAACCCATACCTTTTGACGTTGTTCAAGATTGAAGTTGCTGCCCAAACTTGTCTCCAACACCACGCCCAATGAACCTAAAGTTTCACCACCAATTCGACGGAAAACTCCCTTGCCTTAACGTTTTCGATTAACTTGCTTTCTTGGACTTTTTAGTGAGTTCTTCAAGTGTGAAGAACAATTGTTGTATTATCAGTTCTTCAACAATATTTGGCAGAGAGCAAAAACGTGAGAGAGAGACTGAGAACGTGAGAGAGAGTTGAGAAACATGAGGGAGAGAGTTATTAGGATTTAGGAGACTAACTTCAAGACTTAGTCAAAATAGGATATAATTAACTTATTAAAAATCTGATTTTTCCTTTTTATTAATTCAGCTTAATAATTATTAATTAATTAAATTAATTTATCAACCTTAAATAAAAGTAATTTAAATCATTGCTTCCACCTAGGTTCGAACCCGGGTGGAGCAAGACTCTACTCCAAGAGTTAAATTTTGGCTCTCTCTCCCAAAATTGCCCCTCCGTCTTATTAAATAATTAATTAATTATATATTTAGGGTAATTACGATACTACCCTTAGCCTGGTAAAAGACCATTTTACCCCTAGACCTTCAAAACTTAAGATTTCTTCTTTTAAGTCCGATAAAGACTCCTTCGATTAAATCTTAGTTTTCGAGAGCCTTACATGGTTGGTCCCAACCTTTCCAAGCTCAACTAACTCCCCAAGTTAGTTGACTTGGTCGTAGTAAGGGTTCTAAGGTCTGGTTCTACGCGTATCAGTCCGTGTGAACTTTGATTTAATCGCAAGCATTCTTGGCACCCTAAGTCTTGATCCTATTCGTTGTAGAAAAGTCTCTATGTTAGAATACTATGGAACATTCTCACAACTTAATTTGGACAATTTTGTGCTAGACAAATAATGAAATTTTCCCACATTATTTCACATGATAGACAACTTTTGGCCCCTGACCAGCAAACATGACTGCAAATGACAAGATACTACTTGGGAGATGCATAACACCTAAAAAGTAAGAATGTCAAGACAACTATTGGTCCCTGACTAGAGCAAAACATGACTCAAATGACCAGATATTACTTCATAGATGCATAGCAGATAAAAAATAAAAATTTCATGGCTCCAACTGGTCCTAGTCTTTTTATGAGGAGAATTGTGCAATGGAAGAGACGCTGGACCAGAACATGAAAATCAATTCTATTGTACAACTCAACATAAATCTCATACCATGAAGAAGTTGCATTTGTAAAATCCACAATTTCACCTTCAATAACTAAAATTATATATGTAATATATCCAGAAAGCAGATTCTCCAGTTCTGTGGCTACAAAGTATCTTCACAAAGAGAGAACAGTATGTACCCTGAAATCAACTTTTTGAACCAGTTCCATCGCTACACACATGGAATCCTTCCCTTTTCTCGCCATCTGCCAAATTTCGATATGTTTAAAGGTAAGAGAGTTTTAAACATTATGAATTTTGAGTTCAAGTGGTTCATCCAGTGTTCAAGTGGTTTTTCCGGGGTTTAACTTCCATTAGTCAATATTTTGAGGAAAAGTATCTGCTTGATTTCTCCCTGAACTCAAAGCTTTATCGCATCAAAAATAATAACTTAACAGGTACCAACCCCAAATCAAAAGAGACCAAATAAGCTTGCGAGAGAAGCCAAAGAATGAGACACCTAACTCATCATAAAAACCCAAAACATCAATCTACTTTTCACCTATTGTTGGTGTTTTTTAAAAGAAATGGGGCATCACAAAAAAAAATGGAATGTCTCTCAATGGATTGAAATAGCTTTCAATAATTTTACTAAGCATTCAGGGAATTTAAATAGCTAACATAAAATATATAATCTGCATAATTTAAAAATTAAACAACCTAAAAATATCTCAACAACAAAAACAAACTAACTAAAATTCAAAATTCAAATTTATTCAAACTAAATAACTTATTTTGCTAAAAATTACTCAATAACTAAAAGAAAACTTCAACACCTACACTCATTATAATATTACCTGTACACCATCTATATTCAGTAACTGCATGCCATACGTGTGAGAGGAGACAATAATTTTGAGAATATTCAGTTTTTACTTGTTAATTAAAACTCGATCCGACATAGCCGCCTGAACAGAACACTCATCCTCCATAAACTGCAAGGTGCATAGAGATTAAAAAATTACTACACACTGTAGGAGAGAACACATTAGATTACTACCAAGTGACCAGAATACTCTAGTGTAGTTGAACACACACCCATACAAATAACCAGAAGCCCTTGTAATGTTGATCCAAAACAAATATTCAAATACCCAAAACATGCAAAAATGACAAGAACAAGTCAATGTATAAACATAAATCCAAGTGATCATACCACCAGAAGCCCTTGTAATGTTGATCCAAATCAAATAATCAAATACTTCAAAAAAACATGCAAAATGACTAGAAAAGGTCAATGTATCAACGGTCATCCAAGTGAACATACCAGGACCATATCCTGTTTAAGATGCTCCAAAGTCCACGTCATACCACAACCTTTTTCTGTTAACACGCTCCACAACAACCGATTCACCATCCTCCCAACTTCTCACCTCTTTTGGAGAGAACTGAATTTGTTTATTTTAACGGAAATGGTATGTCCTACAATCCTAGCAAAGTAGCGACAAGAACTTGACGGAAAAGAGGGAAAATATGGACCAACAAGTTCATCCAAAGAAAAATCTTTGAGCAATGACTCCTGAATCTTGACTGGAAAATTTAGACAATTGGAGCTTAGAGGCCGAGAAGTACCCCATTCAAAATTAACTGGTGAAATTGGACAACTGAAGCTTAAAAAAAGAACACCCCACTCAAATTATCTGTGGCAAATTCGGACAAGTGAAATTTAGAAAATAGAAATACCCCATTCCGTGGCCATACTTAGAAAAGAAAAACCACAACAAACCGAATCCAAAGCACACTAGCTACTTCGAGATGCTAATACCTTCCTCAACTTCAAAAACAGTACTCACATTTGCAGTTCTGTTTTACAGGTAAATGATCAAAAACAGCAAATACAATAATTACTTTAAAAACAAGAGTCGGATTATCAGAACCACTGTAAATGACTATAACAGACTGCTTCCTAGAAACTCCTTAATCATGTCCCTTCTCATGTTTGGTGCATTAACTCACCTAGCTAATTGTGTGGATAACACAATATCACTGTGCAACTAATACTTGCTCATGGTAGATAACACACCAAATTCACTACTCTAGCACACATACTCCATTTAAAAATTCTGGGTAATAAAGAAAACCAGAAGACTTGGGATAGGGAGCTCTTCATGTTAAATGAGATAATTGCATGACAACATGAAATATAAAAGCAACACCTACAAAAGGAGACTCAGTAATTTCTACTGAATAGTGTTCCAGAGGAGAAGATGCAAGAAAAGATGATCTGCTGCAGGTACCAGTGACAAAGTTTATTTCATTACAAATATTATTGACATCCAATAACAGAGACTGCATGGTCTATACCCTTACCATCACTACCTCATGTAGAAGCAGAAAGAAATTGGCGTAACCTAAACAGGAAGTCCTTGAATGCCTTGAGAAACAAGCAAAAGTGAGAATTTACAGCAAAGTCAAACTTCAAAATATATCTGCAAACCTAGAAAGAGATATCATGCGTCGTATGCTCACCCTTCGGACCTCACTTCCAGTACAGGAGGCCAAGCATTCTGCAAATGTTCTTTTCTGGAATTGACAGATCTCGTCAGTCCATCCCTATATAGATATTTTAGAAAACTTATGGATGCAACTGCACCAACAAATCAAGACATATCTAATTCTATGAAATACCCAAAAATCTTCAACGTCTTCGGTCATCAGTAAAATGAACACACAAGACTAGTTGCACTATGGCAGAAACCTCACAAAAAAAACTTCCTTGGCCCGCCGACCAAACATCCAGCAGCCACAACCGAAGAGCAGAAACATGCATCAGTGAGAAATTAAAGCCTACCAGATTAGATAAGACAAATGGCAGGAGAAAAGAACTCGAGTTGTATTCCAGCCAAGCAGGGATGTTTATAGAAGGCATCAGGATGGAACAGTTGACTACAAGATTAAGTAGATATATCAACTCCAAACCACCAAAGACAGTTGCAGCTTTGTGAAAACATGTAATATCATGTCATCAAAATCGACAACTTTACCCCCATTAGGGGAAGGGGAGAAAGCAGATAGGTCTAACTGAAAAATGTGTATTATACGGAGAATTCCAGGGAGCTCCTAAGAACCTGAATGCCCGAAATTACAGTCGTATTCCTTTTTACCAAAATATCATTTCCTAAGATTATAGCTGGTAGTAGAACATAAAAAAATAACAAAGTAACGAAAGCACATGTAATATCATGTCATCAAAATCGACAACTTTACCCCCCATTAGGGGAAGGGGAGAAAGCAGATAGGTCTAACCGAAAAATGTGTATTACACGGAGAATTCCAAGAGAGCTCCTAAGAAACTGAATGCCCGAAATCACGGTCGGATCCCTCGTTACCAAAATATTGTTTCCTAAGATTATAGTTGGTAGTAGAACATTAAAAAGCAAAGTAATGAAAGCATCAGTGAAGGATTTGTGAAGTGACAATTGGCTGAACAAATTATCTTTTTAGCTACATTTTCCGAAGTATACCATGTGTGACATTCCATTGACAAAATATACCTCAACGACAACAAGAACACAAAAAAGAACAAATTATCTGTTTAGCGACATCTTGCAAAGTATACCATGTGTAAAGTGCCATTGACTAAATATATATTAACGACAAAAAGAACACAGAAAATGACAGAACAAAACTTGCCTATAATCAATGGCAATTTCAACCGTATTAAGAAAATTAGTACAACGCTTAACTATTAGAAGAACAAGATTCAATGAAAAACCTCAAAACTTGCATGACGAACATAATAACATATTCAACCATATTATGAAAATCAATACAAAGCTTAACTAGAAAGAATTTTTAAAGAACAAGATTCGTTGAAAAACTTCCAACTTGGACATTGATCGGATCTGTAATGAATATAGAGGGGCATCTCGATATTTACACACAAAAAAAATTGGTACCATTGTGCTGATATAAATACATTGTACATGACCTGTTACACAAAAGATGAGCCAAGTTTCATACTTGATATGTTCCAGATTCAAAAATTCCTCCCTCGTTGGTGCAAAGACTGTTCAAATTGCAATGTTTTATAGATAAAAAAAGAGTGCAAGATCTCTCTTTTTATATTAAAACTAGGTAACTTACCCGCGTGAATCTTTTTGACCTTTTGAACAACTTCACCAAGCATTGACTGTTATAAGAAACAAAAAGTAAATTTTTCTAGGTTTTTAGAACATTTATAAAGAAATTAAAGGATTTGACATTATCACATATCTCAAAAATTATAAAAGTATAATTAATGATTAAAAGTATCTTAATATCTAATTATTTTTATCTTTTACATAATTTATCATATTATATGTTTGATATACAATTGTGTTGTTAAATTTGAGTCATTTTTATATAGCAATTAAACATCACTTATTCGTTTTTTTATACACAAAAATATAGAATATGATAATTTTATGGTTATCATAACTCCTTGTGTAATAAAAAATTATGTGAAAGTTTTTTATAATCAATATTAGTTATAAATAAGTTTAGACCATTAAAAAATGTACGGCTCAACAACATAAAATAATATTTTTAGAGACGATTTACTTGTTTGAGGTCAAATGTTCACCAATTTTCGTTATTATTACTTTGTTATTCTAACAAAAATATACGTAAGGAGAAAATTTTATTTGGAACAACAGCAAAATAATATTGTTGACCCTTATAGAAATTCATACTTCATTAAACTGTGGAAGACCCTTCCGGATGCTACATCAATGCAACTTTGCGACTTTTTCAGGAATATTTATGTATGATTGTTGTATTATAAAAGTACACATAGATTATAATGTTGGATTCTGAACTCATCTTAAAGAAACATTCTCAAACATTAAAAAATTAAAAATGAGTCTAACCTAAATAATTAGAACGCTCAGCAATGGCTTGGGACATGAAGGACAACAATCTATGTTAATAGACATATCTTTTGTAGCTTAACATACTAGTTTTATATAGAGTTGATTTTGTTTCATATTCTTCAAATTAAGCTTGACTAAAATAGTCATAACTTACGTCAAAAATATTTAGAATAGTCGAATGAGAAATAAAAATAAACAATAAAACGAAGGAGTAAACTATCAGATATCTAATATGATAACAAATCATTGTAACAAAAAAGGTTCCTATGTTTTGAACTAAGATGCCTCAAAAAAATTGACTAACACTTCAATCAACTTCAATCCATAAAATACTCATAATATCCACTTATAAAATTTAGTAAAAATAGACAACATAAAAACCAAAAAATATGTGCATGCAAAGTTATTGACTCTCGAAGAATTTCCTGAAGAATACAAAATCACATCCTTCTTTGTGAAGGAATAACGTTGTTGATGAAGAAATTTGAGATTTGTAACGGCCTTTTTAATTCAACAATATCAGTAAAGAAAACTTGCTTGAATATTCAATTAACATTTGTTATTTGATGTTAAACTAACAAGTAATTATAACAATAACTTTTCATAAACATAAACAACAAAGTTTAATGGATATATTCAAAAACAACAATTATTAATAATATAAGCATAAACTAATAATTGCAAATAACATACCAAGATATGCAACAATAGAATGAAACAAATTGAAAAAAATTGAGCCTATTGAATGCACAATGTAGTCGTCTATTTATACACAACAAAGAATAATGTAAAAATATGATTATTATGTCTTATCGGAAAGGTCACAACTCTTTGGAACCCTTCGGAAAGGTCACAACATTTCATAAAAGTCGCAACTTTTCATAAAAGTCATCATGAAAAAAGTCACAAATTTTCACAACAGTCACACCTTTATATAAAAGTCCCAACTTTTCATGAAAGAGGAAAACTAATTTTAAAAATAAAATAAATTTCAACAGAATCCTGGCTTGTGGTGGCGCAAAATAGCCGAGCTTAGGATTCTCATATAAAAAGATACCATTTCTCCATCAACAATTAGACTGAAAATATCAGCAATTATGACTGCTGCACCCACTATTAGACTGAAAATAGCAGCAATTATGACTGCTGCACCCACTAAATGAACCACAAATTGAATGAGAGAGAGAGTTGTTAGATGATGTCGATATGGAGTTAATTACCATAGTTATATAAGTCATAATGAGCAAATTCTGACCGGGTAATATTTATTAATTAAAATTTCCATTTCTCAACGTTAATTACCATAGTTATTTAAGTCATAATGAGCAAATTCTGACCGGGTAATATTTATTAATTAAATTTTCCATTTCTCAAACAGGGTTTAATTTATCTTTTCGTTTAACATGATCAATAATTTCTGATATTCCCTTTTATCTAATAAACATGCCGGCCGTTCTGATGTAACCCTATTTTCTGTAAGTAATTCATCTGTTGACTTCTTAAAAAGATTTGTCCTATATATGATCGTGTATGTAAGTTCAATTATCCACTGTCCTTACTGCTTTTTTTGGTAACTGTAGATATGCATCCCTAGTACATGTAATTACCATGTACTCTAACCACCACTGACATGTACAATTTTCAGTTAAGCTAACAACTAAAAGAACACAAATGTAGATGAGCACTTCATGGGGATATGAAAACCAGAACTGAATGAGGACTTACAAGATGTCTGCACCCATAAGGGACCTGCATCTGACAAAACAAAAGCATCTGAACTATGGAAACCTCAATATTAATACAAAGCCTGAACTATGGAAACCACAATACAGAGACAAACAAGGCTGCTCCCTAATATAGGACTTCATGGATATTAAAAGACCCAACAACAGCTGGGGTACAAAAAGAATGGAACAATTTAAGAGCAAACTATGAAACCCATGCCACATAGGAGAGATCAGTATGGCAGACAAGACCGCATAACTCCCTTGCCAGTGCCTTGGATATCTGTAAAGTGAGCTCTTAACAATCGAAGAGGCTAAAGGAGACTGCTTTGGTGACCCTACGAGGAAATGTTGCACATTAAAGTCAGCTTCGAACTTCCGGTAACTGCTTATCCCAAGGTAGGTGAGCTTAGATGAGAAATATAGGCATTTTTTGTCTATATCAATCCTTCGATAAAGCACTAAAACAAGCTGAAGTGAAGAAAAAGGCCAAAGTTATTGCAGAACAACAGGGTGCACAAGGAAATGACACTGAAACAAAACTTCGAAATTAACAAATCCGACCCCTTCATCGGTCACCATGTGGTCTACAAACATGCATCCAAACAAAAAAAATCACAGGCGCGATGAACATAAGAAAATAGAAGCAGAGAAGCCAAGTAGCAAGAACACCACAGTGGAGGAGATCTTAGGTCCATAAGAAATCTAAAACTGAATTTGGATACTTCTCAGATGTCCATAACAATCAGCGTCATATGGAACATCCAAGAAAATAATCATCTAGAATAAATAACTTCATGGCTTCAGAATAGAACATAAAATGTCCATGCTGAGCACTTCTATTAGTTTTGACAAAAAGAAAAGGGCCCCGCTAGCTAGGAAGAAACAGCATTGAAGTTCATGCTCTGGTAAACCCGAACAGTTACATGCACAAAACGTAATAGGTAATGGGAACCCATACCATGCAGATCACTCGAGATGCCAAACAAGGCAAGATTGCAAAGCGCCCTTTCTTGATGACGCCTGATATGATATGATACCCAATATCCAGATTGCACTGTAATCACCAAATGGCAACAAACATGGTCCTCAGGGATGCAAACTGAAACCAAACTACCAAATTTCCAAAACTTATCCTCTTACTACCACCATGTGGCCTATGAACATTCATTCAACCAAAACTAAAAAGAAATGGAAGTCAAATACAACACACACCAAGGGAAAAAAACTTTAAAAATAAAATGTCAGAAATCATAAAAAGTCTGAATTAAGGAACCCTCGACATAATGGTAAAATAAAGTCGCACCATGAAACGAATATTTCACTGCTCTGTAAGACCCAATGGCTGCAAGCACAAAAAGAAGAAGAATCACGTCCAAAGCTGACAAAAACCATACCATAGGGAAATCACTAGAGAAGCCATTAGACAAGATTTAAAAAGCCCGTTTTGTTGAAGCCCTAACCAATGTATCCAAGATTGCAGTGCAAGAACCAAAAAGACCAAGAAGGTACAGAGAAACCATGCTGGATATCAACCTTTGAAATCTCCAAATCTTAACCTCTATTGCTATCACCATATAGTCTACACACCGATCAAACCCAAAAAAAAAACAAGTACTGATAACCAGAAGAAGATGGCAGCAAAGAATGTATGTAGCTAGAAGACTACCATACTGGATATCTTAACCTATATTACTGTCATCATATAGTCTACACATCATTGATGAAACCAAAAAAACAAGTTGTAAATGAAGATGGTAGCAAAGAAGATATGCAGCTAGAAGACCAAAAGTAGACGAGCACTAAATGGCGCTATCAAAAGATAGATCCAGAATTGGCCGAACACTTAATAACTGCACATAGGAAATGAGAGACCTCATCAATCGGATCATCAAAGAAAAAAGTGTTTGGATTAAAAACTTCACGGCAACAGAACACAACACATTAGTGAAAAATATCATAGATGAAAAACTTCCATACATCAGTAGTTTTGACAGACAAAAAGGTAGCCATAAGGGAAGAACTGAATTGAACATCTCAAAGTAATACAACACTCAACTAAAGAAACATCAACACAAACGGACAAACACGGCCGCTCCATGAAAAGATTAATTCACTGCCCTGTAACCAATGGCTGCAAGAACAGAAAGAAGGAAACAGTTAAGCGTGAATCTGATGAACCCCAAACCGCCTAAGTAATCACTACAGATGCAATAGACGAGAGCGGAAACCCCCTTTTGTCAAAGCCAGACAACATTCAGATTGCAGTGCAAGCACCAAAAGAACAAAAGGTGACAGAGGATCACATGTTGGATAACCAAGCTCCGAAATATCCAGATCTGAATGTCCATAACAGTGTCACCACATGGTCTACAGGATCCATCCAACCAAAAAATAACTAATGTGATAACGAAACAGAAATGGAAGCAGAGAAGATAAAGTAGCTGCAAGAATAAAAGTGAAGAAGTATTTTACGCCACTATCAAAAGATCTACAATCGGTCAAGTACTTATCAAGTGTTGATAGCCATATGAAACCTCCATCAAAGAACATAAGCCATCTGGACTAAAACCTCATGGCAGCAAAATACAACGCATGCCTGTGAAAATTAGTATCTTAGTTGAGACACTTCCACACTTCCATACAAGACAAAGGAGCCATTAAAGAAGAAACCAGAATCCAATATCTCAATACTCATAAAAGACTTGACTAAAAAATCTCAACACAAATGAGCCATTAGGTTAAAAAACTGAATCGGAAATACTGATAGTCATGAAAAAGAAACGTCAACAACAAAAGGACGAACACAACCTCTCCATGAAAAGAATAATTCACTGCCCTGTAACCAAAGGCTGCAAGAACAGAAAGAAGGCAACAGTTAAGTGCAAATATGACGAACCCAAAACCACCTAAGTAATCAGTATAGATGTCATAGACGAAACTGAAAACCCCCTTCTGTTAAAGCCCGGACAATATCAGATAGCAGTGCAAGAACCAAAAAGACCAAAAGGTGGCAGAGGATCGCAAGTCGGTTAACCAAGCTCTGAAATTTCCAAATTTGAACGTCCATAACAGTGTTACCACATGGTCCACACATCTACACAACCAAAAATATAGTGGGATAACCGGAAAAAAAATGAAAGTAGAGAAGATAACAAGCTAAACGAGCAAAAGTAAAGAAGCATTTTACGCACATATCAAAAGATCTAGAATGGACCAAAGTTCTTATCAGGTGTCTCATAGACATACAAGACCTCATCAATTGGATCATCAACGGACACAAGTGGGCAGACTTGGAACTTCATGGCAGCAGAATATAACACACGGGTGAAAATAATGTCCTAATTGAGGAAATTCCATAGAACAATATTTTTGACAAAGATAAAGAAGTCCTTAGGTAAGAAAAACTGAATTGAAAATTATCTCCACTCATTAAGGACTGAACTAACGAAACCTGATCACATATGGACAAATAAGGTCACTCCATGAAAAGAAGAAATCGCTGCTTTCTAAGACCCAACAGCAGCAAGCAGAGGAATTTAGGGAAGAGTTGTGTGCAAAGCTGACAAAACCTGCAACAAAATGCCACAGACAAGATTGCGGAACTCATCTTCTCAAAGCACCCCTCTATCAAAGCCTGACAATATTCAGATTGCAGTGCAAGCACAAAAGTTGCAAAGTAACAGGATGCACAGGAACAAATACCAACTCTCAAAGCCTGATCACATCATCAATCTTCAAAATTTTCCAAATCTAATCCTCTCAACTGTTATCCATCCAACAAACACGGGTGAGAAAGTAAGGGTGAACCCACTTAAAGGGGCTGTCAAGAGATCCAGGATTGAGTATTGAGGATTTACACGTAGTTCAATAAGATCATATACACATCAAGCACCAGGAATCTCATCAATTGGATATAAGCATCTGGACAAAAACTAAAAAGGGCTGCATCACGGAAGAGTGCAATAGAGCTTCCATACAGCAGTAATTTTTGATAAAGCGAGGAAGTACTCTGATTGAAGAAAATAGAAATGGGATTCTCAGTACTCATAAAGACAGAGACTGAAACTCCCAGTTGAAGCCAAACAATTTCCATCTTGAAGTTGCAAGCCCCAAAAAGACCAAGAACAAGGTGTACAGGAATGCACACCACATACAACCCTTTGAAGATCCCAAAACTAATCCTCTATTACTGTCACCGTGTGGTCTACACATTTATATTCACCACTAAACAAAATAAAGATGGCGTGATATCCATTGGGAAACGGCAGAGAAGATCAAGTAGCTAGGACACAAAAAGCAAAGGAGTACTTTACAGCACTATCAAAGATCCAGAAATGACTTTTGACTTGGATCTGATGCCCATAACACCATAAAGACATCAGGATCATCAAAGAACACGAGCATCTGACTGGCAGCAGAGCACACTTCTGAAAAGAATTATCATAGTTGAGAACTTCGATAACGCACCCATTTTGACAAAGCTTTGAGAAACTGAAAATCCAGTACCTATATAGTTAAAGACATACTGATGCATCTTCCCCAACCACAAACACCGGAACAAGACACTTTTTCCTGTAGAACCACTTGCACCTAGATGTCCATCCATGTATTCCTGACAGCTAATAATGACATCAACTGATGACCAAACCAAATAAAGAAGGTAAAAGAAGTTGATGTGAGGAGACACATGATTAGCATTAGCATTGGAAATGATATCAAATCCAAACAGAGAGCTCCATTGTATGGTTGTGACATATAGGTCTAGAATAGAAGATCCAAGTAGAGGCATGCCTGGAGCCAAATTTCCAGTATTCTGATTCAACTCGAGGAAATTGCCAGGTTTCATATTTGTAAAAATAACAATGTACACCAACAGACGAATCCTCACAACAAAAACCGCAGAATTTCCAGAACCAGGAAGCAAACATGAAATTGCATCTTGGACCTCACCAGCACCTAATTTCCATCCAATAACATTAAAAATCAATAAAAGGACTGCAATTATGCACCACCACTATATAACACACAATATATTGAAGTGCAAGCACCCAAAAGACCAAAAAACAGGGTGCACAAGAATGCATTCAGGATACAAGCCTCTGAACAAAACTATTACTCTATTACTACTACCATGTGGTGGTCTACACATTCATTCACCAATACAAAATCAAACTGGCATGATAATAAGGAAAAAGGCAGAGAATATAAGTAGCTAGGACAGAAAAAGCAAAGAAGCACTATCAAAAATCCCGAATTGACTTTTGACATTATCCGGTACCCATACCACCTTAAAAAACATCAGGATCATCAAAGAACACAACTAAGAACTAAAACTGGCAGCAGAACACATAATACACACTTGTGAAAAGAATTATCATAGTCAAGAACTTACATATCATACAAGTTCTGATAAAGCTTTGAGAGACTGAAAAATCCTACACATAATCGAAGGCCTGGGAACTGCTGCATCTTTCCCGACCGATCACAAACAGCGAAGCAAGACACTTACTCATGTAGAACCACTTGCACCTAGATGTCCCATCCATGTATTCTACTAAGAATGACACTCATTGAAGACCATACCAACTAAGAAGGCAAAAGAAGCAGCTGCGAAGAGACACATGATGAGCATAAAAAATTAGCATTCAATATGAAACTCAAGATATCAAATCCAAAATGATAGCTTCCCTGTATGGTTGACACTTAAGTCTACAATAGAAGGTCCTAGTAGGCCTGGGGAGCTAAATTTCCAGTTCTAAAAAGCAAAAAGCCACGAAGGTTGACGATAAGAGCTACATACTTTATGCGAGAGGGTACAACCCTTGGTCCTTCCAAGAACGTAATTAGTATCTTCAATATTAAGGGCCAATTTAAAATCTACATAGTAGGGTACGATTGAAAGGAAGAATAGACTCATATAAAAGTACCCCAGAAAAAATGGTTGTAGCTGTGAAATACACTCTTGCTCTTATCTATATATATATATATAAATCTGAATATAGAAAAGCTGATGTGGCATGCCTATATGATCTCCATTTCAATTTATTTTTTTCTCAATTTTTTGAATTTTTTTTTATTTTTTAAAATAATAATCTACTAAATACATCTAATGCATCTATTAACTTACAATTAAAGAGGACAATGAAAAGTTTTTACATAAATGTTATTTTTATTATTGTAATGGAGTATGAAGAGTTGTAACGGTTGTCAAGAACTTATTACAATCAAATAAAAAGTATAAAATAGGAGAGCACATAATCTGAAAGTAACCAACAAAATTCCAATTTCATTGCCAAAAAAAAATTACTACCTCATGTAAATCAAGAATTTTGATTTGTCTATACAAATGAAATTATGCATGAGAGCACATAATCGAAAAGTAAGTTGACGCAATGGAAGAATTATTGCAATAGAAGATATACTACTTCAGGTAATTGAATTTTTGAAAAGTTTACGGTCTCAAATTAATAAAAAATTTATTTGTTTGTACAAATGAAGTCAGACTAGAGGATATGGAGGTAAATTAACAAAATTGAAGAACCATTCCACAAGAAGATTTACTGCTTCAGGTAAATCAAAATTTTGATTTGTTGTATAAATCTATATATATATATAAATCTGAATATAGAAAAGCTGATGTGGCATGCCTATATGATCTCCATTTCAATTTATTTTTTTCTCAATTTTTTGAACTTTTTTTTATTTTTTAAAATAATAATCTACTAAATACATCTAATGCATCTATTAACTTACAATTAAAGAGGACAATGAAAAGTTTTTACATAAATGTTATTTTTATTGTTGTAATGGAGTATGAAGAGTTGTAACGATTGTCAAGAACTTATTACAATCAAATAAAAAGTATAAAATAGGAGAGCACATAATCTGAAAGTAACCAACAAAATTCCAATTTCATTGCCAAAAAAAAATTACTACCTCATGTAAATCAAGAATTTTGATTTGTCTATACAAATGAAATTATGCATGAGAGCACATAATCGAAAAGTAAGTTGACGCAATGGAAGAATTATTGCAATAGAAGATATACTACTTCAGGTAATTGAATTTTTGAAAAGTTTTATGGTCTCAAATTAATAAAAAATTTATTTGTTTGTACAAATGAAGTCAGACTAGAGGATATGGAGGTAAATTAACAAAATTGAAGAACCATTCCACAAGAAGATTTACTGCTTCAGGTAAATCAAAATTTTGATTTGTTGTATAAATGAATTCATTAGAATATACCTGTGCAAGTTTAATCATTTTATGCCAACGGAAATTATATCAACGGATCTATCAAAATTGAACAATGAAATCTTATTTAGAAATTCAATATATCAAAGATCGAAAAACATCTAAATGTCCTCTAACATTCAGTTTGTAAATAGTAAAAATGATGTCATCATGAAGAATAGTTCTCTAATTTTATTCTTTTTCATTTTCACAAATGAAGAATGAAGAAAAAGATGAGGCAAGAAATAGCAAGATAAAAAGAAGAAGATAATAGTGAGTTTTTTCTAATAGTATAGAATAAATTTAGTGTGATATAATTAGAAAAAAAATAAAGAGATGAGGCAGGACATTGCAAGATAAAAGAAAAAAGATATATAGTAGTGAAAACAGTAAAAGGGAGGTAAAGAAGAAAAAAGGAAAGAATTTTTTTTTAAGTAATTACATACAATAAAAATAAAGGAAAACAAATGTAAAAACGTTAAAAAAATGTAAAAACGTTATTTTAAATTATTTTTCTGTAACTACTTCTCTCTCTTTCTTCTTTATTGTATAACATTTTAAATAGGAAAAAATTATATATATATATATATATATATATATATATATATATATATATATATATAAGATCATATTATAAATGTGAGTAAATTATATTATATTAAGTTAAAAATGAAAGGAAGATCAAGAAGAAAAAAGAAAGAATTTTTTTTAAATAAAGAATTTTAGTTTTTCTTTAACTACTTTTGTCTCTTTCTTCTTTATTATATAACATTTTAAATAGAAAAAAATTATAAATATATATATTGAACTTTCAAAGAATATATATATATATATATATATATATATATATATATATATATATTATTTATTTATTTTTTTGAAATGTAATATCATATTATAAATGTGTGAGATAACTATATTAAAAAGTAAATTAGATAATATTTTTTATAAATTCTTTGAATTTATTTTTTAGAATTTTTTAAAGTATAATACATTAGAGAGGAATTTAAGAAAAAGTGACAAATTGTAGTGCCGTGGGGACTAGGGAGAGAGACAAAGATGATACTTGAATTTTATTTCACTGATTTTATAGATCAAAAGAAAAACATTGTAAAGACGAAAACAAATTTCAATAATAATAGTAAATTATGATAATAAGGAGGAGAGATAAACAAGATTTTCTTATAAAAAGACTAATTTAAGAAAAAATATTAAATTACAGTTATCATAAGGAGAGATGAAAGCAATAAATTATAGTAATAGTAAGAAAGACAGATAAATAAGGTTAACATATTTATTATAATCAGAATATGAGTACTATAATTATGTCATATATAAAATTAGATACTATTTTATAATTTCTTTTGAGCTTTTAACATAAAATATAAATAAGAAAAATATTTAAAAATCAAGAAAATGGATAACTTCTTTTGAGTTTTTTTAACATAAAATATAAAGGAGAAAAATATTTAAAAATCAAGAGATATATTATTTTTATCCAGAGAACTTATTTTTTTTTTTTTTTAAAAGAGAGTATGTGAATATTAACAGAAATTACGTTTTTCTTCAAATTTTATAAATTAAAAGAAAGAAAACAATTAAGAAAAAAGGAGTTTTTTGTGAATAAGAATAATAAATTATGGTAATAAAAAAGAGATATAAATAATTATATATATATATATATATATATATATATATATATATATATATATATATATAGAGAGAGAGAGAGAGAGAGAGAGAGAGAGAGAGAGAGAGGGAGAGAGAGATACAATCCCAATTACACAAAGAATGTAAAGTATTTGAAGAAACTAATAATTTGAAGCATTATATACTTTATCAAAATGCACATAACAAATTTGGGAAAAGCTTTCTAAACAAACTTTATCAGAATGCTCATAGTAATAAAGTTGAATCCTTTTTTTTAAAAAGAAAAAATTAGAAAAAAAGTTTATTATTATAACATATGCATACAAATTATATTAAATTTTGAGATGAGAAAAATATCACATTTTTTTAAGCTATTACGTGTCTTCAAAGCATTAAGATAATCATAATTTCTCAATTTGTAAATCAAATATGAATTTAGTATATCATAACAAAAAAATGTAAATTAGGAATTACTTTGACAAACAAAATATGAGATTACTACATTAAAATTAAAATTAAAATTTAGATTCTACAACGTTTAAGAAGAGTAAAAGAGAATAGTAACAAAATTAAGCATGATAGTAAGGAAGAAAAATGAATAATATTATTCTATAATCTTTTTTTAAAAATAGAAGGTAAAAAAAAAAAGGATTCAAGAAAAAGTGTAAATTATAGTAATGTGAGTAGAGGGACAATTAAGGTATTTGAATTGTTTTTTTTTACTGATGTTATAGATCAATAAAAAACTTTAAAGAAGAAAATTTTCTCCAACAATAATTATAAATTATGATAATGAGGAGGAGAGATAAATAAGATTTTTTATTTTTAAAAATTATAAAAATATAGAGGATAAAAAATCTAATTTAAGAAAAAATATTAAATTATAGCAATGATGAGAAATGATGAAAAACAATAAATTGTAGTAATGATAACAAGAGAGATAAATAAGGTAAATATATTTATTTTAATCATAATATAAGAAGAGTACTATAACTATATTTTAAAAAAAAGCTAAATTAGATACTGTTATAACTTCTTTTGAGTTGTTAATCATAAAAAAAAAATTAAAAAAAAAATAAAAGTCAAGTAAAAGAGAAAAAATTAATAATTATGACTCTTCATCAAAGAGAAATTTTATTTATTTATTTATATATTTTACGGATCAAGAGAAAAAAAATTTAAAAAACTTTTTGAATAATAATAATATTTAAATCTATTTTTTTTCTTCAAATTTTTTGAATCAAAAGAAAGAAAAGGATTAAGGAAAAAAAATATTTAATTATGATGATAAAGAGGAGAGATAAATAAGATTATTGTTTTAAAAATTAAAATGTAGAAAAAATAATAAATTATAATAGTATGATTAGGAGAGATAAAAAATATTTAATAGATTGTAATAATAGTAAGGAGAAAGATAAATAAGATATTTTATATGTTTTTTGTGAATATTATAAACCAAAATAAAGATAAAAAAATTAAAAAATTGACAATAAAGACAAGTGATAATTTGATCATATTACATCATTCTTTTATCGACCACTTTTTTATTTTTATAGATATCAATCTTCAGCTATAACTCTAAAATATGATCAAAATCAATTTAATTTTCATATGATCAAAATAAAATTTATTTCATATTTATACGTAAATGTCTTTTGTGAAATTATCTCTTTTTATTTCCTTTTAAAAGTCAAACACTTCCTATAATATATTTAATATTATACATATTTTGTAATTTTAAATTACGGCTATAATCAATAATAAAAAGTTTATACAACATCGTTATTGTTACATTATTTAATTTGCAATTTAATAATAACTAAAATTTGAAATCAATCTATTTGAATTTGAAAATTATAAACTATCCTTAAATATTTTGATATTCAAATATTAAAATAAAAATATAAATATTTAATTAAATTTTTTGTTATCGCGCGAAGCGCGAACAAATTCACTAGTTTAGAATCAATCTAAAGGATTGCAATGCACTATATAATACACAAGAAATGGGAACAAATAAAGGAAAGGATATGAATATTAGGTAACAACAAGCATAGAAGGAGAATCATGTAATCTGTGGGATCCATCCCCATGTACCAAACTTTGAATTGTTTTCTGTCAATTTCAAAGTTTGGCAGAGTTGGTAAAGAAAAAAAGATTGTTTTTCTTCAATTTCAAAGTTTGGCAAAGTTGGTAAAGAAAAAATTGTTTTCTGCCAATTTCAAAGTTTGGTAGAGTAGGTAAGCTATGAAGAAGAAAAAATTGTTTTTCTTCTGTAGCACATTTGGAGGATAGTGTATTTGTTCTCTATAAAAGGGAGGACAATTCTTCATTCTAAACACACCAAAAGGAAATTACAAAGGAGAGAAAAGAAGAGTGAGGCATCACAGAGGAAAATAATCTGTGAGAAAAAATAGAGAGTGTGAGCGATATTATAGTGAGGTGGAAAAATCAAAAGAGGGTTATTTCTTTTGAGTGTTTAGTGATCTTTGGAGTTTTGCTCGGATCTACAAGTGTAAAATCCTTACTATAGTGATATTCGTTGCTCCTCTCGGGTCGTGGTTTTTTCCCTTATTTAGGAGGGTTTCCACGTAAAATCTTGGTGTCATTATTTCTCTTTTATTCTCGTTGATTAACCTTATTATTGTGTTCCGCATTTATTGCCTTTATTACCGCAAATATTATTTCTGTTACGGATTTATTCCCAACAATTGGTATCAGAGCACAGGTTCTGCTCATTTACAGAAATATTTTTGCAGCTTATTGTACTATACTCAGTGGAAAAAAAATGTCTGGAGTAAAGTACGAGGTAGAAAAATTCAACGGTGATAGCGGTTTCTCAATGTGGCAGAGAAGGATGAGAGACTTGCTCATCCAACAAGGTTTGCACAAGGCATTAGGCGGCAAATCCAAAAAGCCCGAATCCATGAAACTTGAGGATTGGGAAGAAATGGATGAAAAGGCTGTCAGTGCAATCAGATTGCACTTAACAGATGATGTAGTTAATAACATCATCGATGAAGAGAGTGCATGTGGCATTTGGACAAAGTTAGAAAATCTATACATGTCCAAAACGCTGACAAATAAATTGTACCTAAAGAAGCAGTTATATGCGCTACATATGGGTGAAGGTACAAATTTTTTGTCTCATTTAAATGTACTTAATGGACTAATCACGCAGCTAGCAAACCTCGGAGTAAAGATCGAGGATGAAGATAAAGCCATAGTGCTCCTAAACTCGTTGCCATCTTCCTACGATACTTTAGCAACAACCATTTTACATGGTAAGGACTCTATTGAGTTGAAGGATGTCACATCAGCCCTTTTGCTTAATGAAAAGATGAGAAAAAGGCCTGAAAATCACGGACAGGCTCTCATCACGGAAAGTAGAGGCAGAAGTTACCAAAGGAGCTCAAGTAACTATGGTAGATCCGGAGTTCGTGGAAAGTCCAAAGTCCGATCAAAATCAAAGGCCAGAAATTGCTACAATTGCGATCAACCAGGACACTTCAAAAGAGATTGTCCAAATCTAAAAAGGTATATATATATAAATCTGAATATAGAAAAGCTGATGTGGCATGCCTATATGATCTCCATTTCAATTTATTTTTTTCTCAATTTTTTGAACTTTTTTTTATTTTTTAAAATAATAATCTACTAAATACATCTAATGCATCTATTAACTTACAATTAAAGAGGACAATGAAAAGTTTTTACATAAATGTTATTTTTATTGTTGTAATGGAGTATGAAGAGTTGTAACGGTTGTCAAGAACTTATTACAATCAAATAAAAAGTATAAAATAGGAGAGCACATAATCTGAAAGTAACCAACAAAATTCCAATTTCATTGCCAAAAAAAAATTACTACCTCATGTAAATCAAGAATTTTGATTTGTCTATACAAATGAAATTATGCATGAGAGCACATAATCGAAAAGTAAGTTGACGCAATGGAAGAATTATTGCAATAGAAGATATACTACTTCAGGTAATTGAATTTTTGAAAAGTTTTATGGTCTCAAATTAATAAAAAATTTATTTGTTTGTACAAATGAAGTCAGACTAGAGGATATGGAGGTAAATTAACAAAATTGAAGAACCATTCCACAAGAAGATTTACTGCTTCAGGTAAATCAAAATTTTGATTTGTTGTATAAATGAATTCATTAGAATATACCTGTGCAAGTTTAATCATTTTATGCCAACGGAAATTATATCAACGGATCTATCAAAATTGAACAATGAAATCTTATTTAGAAATTCAATATATCAAAGATCGAGAAACATCTAAATGTCCTCTAACATTCAGTTTGTAAATAGTAAAAATGATGTCATCATGAAGAATAGTTCTCTAATTTTATTCTTTTTCATTTTCACAAATGAAGAATGAAGAAAAAGATGAGGCAAGAAATAGCAAGATAAAAAGAAGAAGATAATAGTGAGTTTTTTCTAATAGTATAGAATAAATTTAGTGTGATATAATTAGAAAAAAAATAAAGAGATGAGGCAGGACATTGCAAGATAAAAGAAAAAAGATATATAGTAGTGAAAACAGTAAAAGGGAGGTAAAGAAGAAAAAAGGAAAGAATTTTTTTTTAAGTAATTACACACAATAAAAATAAAGGAAAACAAATGTAAAAACGTTAAAAAAATGTAAAAACGTTATTTTAAATTATTTTTCTGTAACTACTTCTCTCTCTTTCTTCTTTATTGTATAACATTTTAAATAGGAAAAAATTATATATATATATATATATATATATATATATATATATATATATATATATAAGATCATATTATAAATGTGAGTAAATTATATTATATTAAGTTAAAAATGAAAGGAAGATCAAGAAGAAAAAAGAAAGAATTTTTTTTAAATAAAGAATTTTAGTTTTTCTTTAACTACTTTTGTCTCTTTCTTCTTTATTATATAACATTTTAAATAGAAAAAAATTATAAATATATATATTGAACTTTCAAAGAATATATATATATATATATATATATATATTTATTTATTTATTTTTTTGAAATGTAATATCATATTATAAATGTGTGAGATAACTATATTAAAAAGTAAATTAGATAATATTTTTTATAAATTCTTTGAATTTATTTTTTAGAATTTTTTAAAGTATAATACATTAGAGAGGAATTTAAGAAAAAGTGACAAATTGTAGTGCCGTGGGGACTAGGGAGAGAGACAAAGATGATACTTGAATTTTATTTCACTGATTTTATAGATCAAAAGAAAAACATTGTAAAGACGAAAACAAATTTCAATAATAATAGTAAATTATGATAATAAGGAGGAGAGATAAACAAGATTTTCTTATAAAAAGACTAATTTAAGAAAAAATATTAAATTACAGTTATCATAAGGAGAGATGAAAGCAATAAATTATAGTAATAGTAAGAAAGACAGATAAATAAGGTTAACATATTTATTATAATCAGAATATGAGTACTATAATTATGTCATATATAAAATTAGATACTATTTTATAATTTCTTTTGAGCTTTTAACATAAAATATAAATAAGAAAAATATTTAAAAATCAAGAAAATGGATAACTTCTTTTGAGTTTTTTTAACATAAAATATAAAGGAGAAAAATATTTAAAAATCAAGAGATATATTATTTTTATCCAGAGAACTTATTTTTTTTTTTTTTTAAAAGAGAGTATGTGAATATTAACAGAAATTACGTTTTTCTTCAAATTTTATAAATTAAAAGAAAGAAAACAATTAAGAAAAAAGGAGTTTTTTGTGAATAAGAATAATAAATTATGGTAATAAAAAAGAGATATAAATAATTATATATATATATATATATATCTATATCTATATCTATATATATATATATATATATATATATAGAGAGAGAGAGAGAGAGAGAGAGAGGGAGAGAGAGATACAATCCCAATTACACAAAGAATGTAAAGTATTTGAAGAAACTAATAATTTGAAGCATTATATACTTTATCAAAATGCACATAACAAATTTGGGAAAAGCTTTCTAAACAAACTTTATCAGAATGCTCATAGTAATAAAGTTGAATCCTTTTGTTTTAAAAAGAAAAAATTAGAAAAAAAGTTTATTATTATAACATATGCATACAAATTATATTAAATTTTGAGATGAGAAAAATATCACATTTTTTTAAGCTATTACGTGTCTTCAAAGCATTAAGATAATCATAATTTCTCAATTTGTAAATCAAATATGAATTTAGTATATCATAACAAAAAAATGTAAATTAGGAATTACTTTGACAAACAAAATATGAGATTACTACATTAAAATTAAAATTAAAATTTAGATTCTACAACGTTTAAGAAGAGTAAAAGAGAATAGTAACAAAATTAAGCATGATAGTAAGGAAGAAAAATGAATAATATTATTCTATAATCTTTTTTTAAAAATAGAAGGTAAAAAAAAAAAGGATTCAAGAAAAAGTGTAAATTATAGTAATGTGAGGAGAGGGACAATTAAGGTATTTGAATTGTTTTTTTTTACTGATGTTATAGATCAATAAAAAACTTTAAAGAAGAAAATTTTCTCCAACAATAATTATAAATTATGATAATGAGGAGGAGAGATAAATAAGATTTTTTATTTTTAAAAATTATAAAAATATAGAGGATAAAAAATCTAATTTAAGAAAAAATATTAAATTATAGCAATGATGAGAAATGATGAAAAACAATAAATTGTAGTAATGATAACAAGAGAGATAAATAAGGTAAATATATTTATTGTAATCATAATATAAGAAGAGTACTATAACTATATTTTAAAAAAAAGCTAAATTAGATACTGTTATAACTTCTTTTGAGTTGTTAATCATAAAAAAAAAATTAAAAAAAAAATAAAAGTCAAGTAAAAGAGAAAAAATTAATAATTATGACTCTTCATCAAAGAGAAATTTTATTTATTTATTTATATATTTTACGGATCAAGAGAAAAAAAATTAAAAAAACTTTTTGAATAATAATAATATTTAAATCTATTTTTTTTCTTCAAATTTTTTGAATCAAAAGAAAGAAAAGGATTAAGGGAAAAAAATATTTAATTATGATGATAAAGAGGAGAGATAAATAAGATTATTGTTTTAAAAATTAAAATGTAGAAAAAATAATAAATTATAATAGTATGATTAGGAGAGATAAAAAATATTTAATAGATTGTAATAATAGTAAGGAGAAAGATAAATAAGATATTTTATATGTTTTTTGTGAATATTATAAACCAAAATAAAGATAAAAAAATTAAAAAATTGACAATAAAGACAAGTGATAATTTGATCATATTACATCATTCTTTTATCGACCACTTTTTTATTTTTATAGATATCAATCTTCAGCTATAACTCTAAAATATGATCAAAATCAATTTAATTTTCATATGATCAAAATAAAATTTATTTCATATTTATACGTAAATGTCTTTTGTGAAATTATCTCTTTTTATTTCCTTTTAAAAGTCAAACACTTCCTATAATATATTTAATATTATACATATTTTGTAATTTTAAATTACGGCTATAATCAATAATAAAAAGTTTATACAACATCGTTATTGTTACATTATTTAATTTGCAATTTAATAATAACTAAAATTTGAAATCAATCTATTTGAATTTGAAAATTATAAACTATCCTTAAATATTTTGATATTCAAATATTAAAATAAAAATATAAATATTTAATTAAATTTTTTGTTATCGCGCGAAGCGCGAACAAATTCACTAGTTTAGAATCAATCTAAAGGATTGCAATGCACTATATAATACACAAGAAATGGGAACAAATAAAGGAAAGGATATGAATATTAGGTAACAACAAGCATAGAAGGAGAATCATGTAATCTGTGGGATCCATCCCCATGTACCAAACTTTGAATTGTTTTCTGTCAATTTCAAAGTTTGGCAGAGTTGGTAAAGAAAAAAAGATTGTTTTTCTTCAATTTCAAAGTTTGGCAAAGTTGGTAAAGAAAAAATTGTTTTCTGCCAATTTCAAAGTTTGGTAGAGTAGGTAAGCTATGAAGAAGAAAAAATTGTTTTTCTTCTGTAGCACATTTGGAGGATAGTGTATTTGTTCTCTATAAAAGGGAGGACAATTCTTCATTCTAAACACACCAAAAGGAAATTACAAAGGAGAGAAAAGAAGAGTGAGGCATCACAGAGGAAAATAATCTGTAAGGAAAAATAGAGAGTGTGAGCGATATTATAGTGAGGTGGAAAAATCAAAAGAGGGTTATTTCTTTTGAGTGTGTAGTGATCTTTGGAGTTTTGCTCGGATCTACAAATGTAAAATCCTTACTATAGTGATATTCGTTGCTCCTCTCGGGTCGTGGTTTTTTCCCTTATTTAGGAGGGTTTCCACGTAAAATCTTGTGTCATTATTTCTCTTTTATTCTCGTTGATTAACCGTATTGTTGTGTTCCGCATTTATTGCCTTTATTACCGCAAATATTATTTCTGTTACGGATTTATTCCCAACAATTGATATCAGAGCACAGGTTCTGCTCATTTACAGAAATATTTTTGCAGCTTATTGTACTATACTCAGTGGAAAAAAAATGTCTGGAGTAAAGTACGAGGTAGAAAAATTCAACGGTGATAGCGGTTTCTCAATGTGGCAGAGAAGGATGAGAGACTTGCTCATCCAACAAGGTTTGCACAAGGCATTAGGCGGCAAATCCAAAAAGCCCGAATCCATGAAACTTGAGGATTGGGAAGAAATGGATGAAAAGGCTGTCAGTGCAATCAGATTGCACTTAACAGATGATGTAGTTAATAACATCATCGATGAAGAGAGTGCATGTGGCATTTGGACAAAGTTAGAAAATCTATACATGTCCAAAACGCTGACAAATAAATTGTACCTAAAGAAGCAGTTATATGCGCTACATATGGGTGAAGGTACAAATTTTTTGTCTCATTTAAATGTACTTAATGGACTAATCACGCAGCTAGCAAACCTCGGAGTAAAGATCGAGGATGAAGATAAAGCCATAGTGCTCCTAAACTCGTTGCCATCTTCCTACGATACTTTAGCAACAACCATTTTACATGGTAAGGACTCTATTGAGTTGAAGGATGTCACATCAGCCCTTTTGCTTAATGAAAAGATGAGAAAAAGGCCTGAAAATCACGGACAGGCTCTCATCACGGAAAGTAGAGGCAGAAGTTACCAAAGGAGCTCAAGTAACTATGGTAGATCCGGAGTTCGTGGAAAGTCCAAAGTCCGATCAAAATCAAAGGCCAGAAATTGCTACAATTGCGATCAACCAGGACACTTCAAAAGAGATTGTCCAAATCTAAAAAGGTATATATATATAAATCTGAATATAGAAAAGCTGATGTGGCATGCCTATATGATCTCCATTTCAATTTATTTTTTTCTCAATTTTTTGAACTTTTTTTTATTTTTTAAAATAATAATCTACTAAATACATCTAATGCATCTATTAACTTACAATTAAAGAGGACAATGAAAAGTTTTTACATAAATGTTATTTTTATTGTTGTAATGGAGTATGAAGAGTTGTAACGGTTGTCAAGAACTTATTACAATCAAATAAAAAGTATAAAATAGGAGAGCACATAATCTGAAAGTAACCAACAAAATTCCAATTTCATTGCCAAAAAAAAATTACTACCTCATGTAAATCAAGAATTTTGATTTGTCTATACAAATGAAATTATGCATGAGAGCACATAATCGAAAAGTAAGTTGACGCAATGGAAGAATTATTGCAATAGAAGATATACTACTTCAGGTAATTGAATTTTTGAAAAGTTTTATGGTCTCAAATTAATAAAAAATTTATTTGTTTGTACAAATGAAGTCAGACTAGAGGATATGGAGGTAAATTAACAAAATTGAAGAACCATTCCACAAGAAGATTTACTGCTTCAGGTAAATCAAAATTTTGATTTGTTGTATAAATGAATTCATTAGAATATACCTGTGCAAGTTTAATCATTTTATGCCAACGGAAATTATATCAACGGATCTATCAAAATTGAACAATGAAATCTTATTTAGAAATTCAATATATCAAAGATCGAGAAACATCTAAATGTCCTCTAACATTCAGTTTGTAAATAGTAAAAATGATGTCATCATGAAGAATAGTTCTCTAATTTTATTCTTTTTCATTTTCACAAATGAAGAATGAAGAAAAAGATGAGGCAAGAAATAGCAAGATAAAAAGAAGAAGATAATAGTGAGTTTTTTCTAATAGTATAGAATAAATTTAGTGTGATATAATTAGAAAAAAAATAAAGAGATGAGGCAGGACATTGCAAGATAAAAGAAAAAAGATATATAGTAGTGAAAACAGTAAAAGGGAGGTAAAGAAGAAAAAAGGAAAGAATTTTTTTTTAAGTAATTACACACAATAAAAATAAAGGAAAACAAATGTAAAAACGTTAAAAAAATGTAAAAACGTTATTTTAAATTATTTTTCTGTAACTACTTCTCTCTCTTTCTTCTTTATTGTATAACATTTTAAATAGGAAAAAATTATATATATATATATATATATATATATATATATATATAAGATCATATTATAAATGTGAGTAAATTATATTATATTAAGTTAAAAATGAAAGGAAGATCAAGAAGAAAAAAGAAAGAATTTTTTTTAAATAAAGAATTTTAGTTTTTCTTTAACTACTTTTGTCTCTTTCTTCTTTATTATATAACATTTTAAATAGAAAAAAATTATAAATATATATATTGAACTTTCAAAGAATATATATATATATATATATATATATTTATTTATTTATTTTTTTGAAATGTAATATCATATTATAAATGTGTGAGATAACTATATTAAAAAGTAAATTAGATAATATTTTTTATAAATTCTTTGAATTTATTTTTTAGAATTTTTTAAAGTATAATACATTAGAGAGGAATTTAAGAAAAAGTGACAAATTGTAGTGCCGTGGGGACTAGGGAGAGAGACAAAGATGATACTTGAATTTTATTTCACTGATTTTATAGATCAAAAGAAAAACATTGTAAAGACGAAAACAAATTTCAATAATAATAGTAAATTATGATAATAAGGAGGAGAGATAAACAAGATTTTCTTATAAAAAGACTAATTTAAGAAAAAATATTAAATTACAGTTATCATAAGGAGAGATGAAAGCAATAAATTATAGTAATAGTAAGAAAGACAGATAAATAAGGTTAACATATTTATTATAATCAGAATATGAGTACTATAATTATGTCATATATAAAATTAGATACTATTTTATAATTTCTTTTGAGCTTTTAACATAAAATATAAATAAGAAAAATATTTAAAAATCAAGAAAATGGATAACTTCTTTTGAGTTTTTTTAACATAAAATATAAAGGAGAAAAATATTTAAAAATCAAGAGATATATTATTTTTATCCAGAGAACTTATTTTTTTTTTTTTTTAAAAGAGAGTATGTGAATATTAACAGAAATTACGTTTTTCTTCAAATTTTATAAATTAAAAGAAAGAAAACAATTAAGAAAAAAGGAGTTTTTTGTGAATAAGAATAATAAATTATGGTAATAAAAAAGAGATATAAATAATTATATATATATATCTATATCTATATATATATATATATATATATATATATATA